>OZ024940.1:24595857-24978372 GCA_964017235.1 Sabellastarte sp. h YS-2021
AAAGGAAAAATAATTTACTTAAAGCTAACTTGGTTTTTAATTCAAGCTTCTTACTTCTGCTGTGGACTTATCTCAACTGCATTAACCACATTCCCCAAATAAATGACAGGAAACTAATTTGTTGTTATTTTTGCATTTGTTGTTTACTTTTGTGTGGCTTGAATGGATATTTCTCATTATAAGTTTGTTAAAATAAATGACTAATTAAATATTACCACTTAAGATCACAAAAATGTTTAGTCAAAACCCCTCCTGTTTTTTTTATTGAGAATCCTCTCAGTTTAATAGCGAAACAACAAAAAGCAGGAAAACCACTTGACCGTGAGATCTCTTGACACCGTTTGTTGTCATTTCAACAAATGTATTAGTTCAATACAAATTACTGTCATCAAGGTAAAATATTATACAATTCATATTGTTTTTATGTCAAATTGAAGCAGGCGTTCTTTTGAAATACAAAAAACAGTGTAATAAATTGTAAACAGTGTGCTTGGTACCAGGCGTTTATTTGAACCTGGGCGTTATTTTGGAAATTTACGGTATGTCAGTTATCAGCCATGAAAATTAGCTGTCAGTTGTAAAATTCGCCACATATCTGAAATTCGCCACATGTGGAAAGACTAATAAAATAAATGAATTGAGGTGAGATTTGTTGAATGTATAGTAAATTAAGGCTTTTTGAACTGGAACATACCAAGTTTAAGACAAAGCATCTATTTTTCATAGAATTAAGTAAGAATTTTAGAGGTGGCGAAATTTAGATTTCTGGCGAATTTTAGATTCCTTACTCTACAACTTTATTCAAAATAAAATGCCGGAAGTTTTTGTCCATTTCACTGTAAAATGTGATCATTTTCTGATGTCACAAAATTTCTGATAACATTGAAATAAACAAAATTCCTGTAATTCTGTAAAATGTTGCTTTTTGACCACAGGATTAGTGATATCGTGACTTATTTCTTACATATCAGACTAGGTACACTCAGTAATGTTTCATATTTATTTATTTTATTTGGGGTTTTACGTCGCTTTCAACACTGTACAGGTCATATCACGACGGGTAGTTGGAAGGGCAGAGGAAACCAGTATATAGAGTTCATCAGGGTTCTGTACTGTAAACTGCCGACCAACGGCAAGCAACTACCAGCTTTCCCACTTGAGGCCATGACAGGGATCGAACCCCGGCCTCAGAGGTGGGAGGTGAGAGTGTTACCACTCTGCCACCGTGGCCCCTGTAATGTTTCATATAAATTTGATAAAAAGATTCAGATTTATTCTGGTAAGGTTATACTTTTATTCACTTGACTGTTTCATAATGGATTTCAACGGCAGCATCTGAAATGTTTGATACATTTAAATTTTACTTCAGAGACACTTATCTAATTAACTGACATTTCATCCTGTGGTATCTGCATGACTTTTCGAGCTATGCTTTTTGTTTTTGGTATCGTAACTATGCTCTTTGACAACCTACACGTAACAGTGTACTGTGTAAAGTATTCAGTAGAATTTTTAGCTGGGAGAAAATTTTTTGCTAATTCTCTATTTGTAAAAAAAAACTCACTGGAAATAATTTTCACTGAAGGGTACTTTCTACTTGGGAGATGAATACAGATTTAATATTTCATGAGGAATTGGTTTTCACTGTCCGGACTGATTAACTAAAATAGCTTAAATTAATGCCCTGACATCATTTGTTTAAATTTTGCAACTCTCTAAGAATTTGGTGCAATTTGCTGTCCCTACTGTATATTGATGCAATAATATGTTTCAGGAATGTTGCTGTCAGTATCATCTGAATGAAAATATGAAAACCAGGATTCTGTTGGCAGTTTTTGTGGCGTTGACAATAATACATTGTGTAAAGTCAGATCTCCCTTCGATCTCAGGTAGGTTTGGACTTATTATATAAAATAAATACAACATTGCCCAAGAATGGTAAATATCAGTTTCCCAGACCAGCAAGCTGTTGACTCATTGATATTATACAAATGTATTGCGTCATTTCTAACATCACAGGACTGTGTCAGTGATCTGGGGCCAGTTTCAGGAAGGCTCCTTAAGATATAGGTCACCTTAAATTCTTAAATTTCTCCCTCCTTTAAAAAATCTTAGTTTCACCGAGCCGCCTTCCTTAAAAGAGACCTTAAAAATTACCTTAAATTTCAAGGAAGCTATGGACCTACCTTAAATTTAAGGATGTGTCCTTCAATGAATATCTAATAACTTTAAAGAAAATTTGCTCCCTCCTTAAGTTACAAGCAATACCTTTGGTAAGGAGAGTTAAAGGAGGCTTTGTGAAACTTAATTTTAAGGTGGCCTCCCCAAAGGAAAAAAATGACCTTCCTTTACTAAAGGAGGTCCTTTCCAAAGGAGGCTTCATGAAACTGGCCCCTGATTGGCCAAGAGCTGTGGTAAAATTCCTTGTATACCTGTTGGCTCTTCTGACAATAACCCCATGTAAAGTGTATTAGATGAAACAGCCTTTTTTGTCAAATTTTTAATTATTAATAATGTTAAGATATTAGTCATGTTAGAATAGGAATAACAACCTCCAAACGATGGCAAACACAGAATTTTATCATGATTTGAGGCAATAAACCAGTCTAACCCAATAATCAGCTAGAACAGTTCTCAGTAACCTGGCCAAACTTGAAAAAATAAAAGGGAGCTGGAAGTATAAATGTGCTTTGTATTTAAATTGAAAGTTATTATGTACATTATACACTTGTACTTTATACAACAATGGTTATTCAAAGTTGTCTCTAGGTTACTGTATTTAAGAGATACTTTTTCCTCTTTGTGTTGCCATATATATTGTTTTTATCTCCCGCTGACCCCCTGGGTGGGAGATTATAAAATGCTTCTTGTGTATGAGTGTGTGCGGGGTGGGTGTTTGTGTGTCGCACAGTTTTCTCTTAAGTGGAGGGCTGTGGGGTCTTATGCTTAAATAGTATTGGTTCAGTTTCGTGTGCCCTTTGTACCTTTAAGGTATTTTACTATTGTACAATAAAAGATAAAGTATTGCATTGTTGGTTGAATGAAAATAAAACATACTGTATTACACTGTCTGCCCTTAAATGTGTTATTGTTGTTGGTACTGGATAATTTTGGAATCTAAGGGATTTTCATTGGGTCTGCAAATAGGTGGGGATTTTCAAGTTATGGATTTTCAACAACTTCTGTTTAATGTATTTCACAGAATTTTTCTCCACTCTCTGGGAAAAGACGGTGGGGCGTGAGGATGAAAAGGTGGAGGAAAGGTCGAAGAGACAGGCAGGAAGTGGCGACTCCAGCACAGAAATACATTTGTCGTCTGATGACGAGTAAGTTTAAAAATAAAAAGGTCGAAAAGTCTTTCAGGGTACATGCATGAGCTGAACAGCCATCAGCGACACGAGTAGTGTACTATTATTTATTCAAATCTGGCGACACAAAAAACTTCCAACTCAGACACATCCCATAGCTGGTGTAGAACTCAGACGGTCACCCATCCCAGTACTAATATAGCCCATTGCTGCTTAATTTCATTGAAGAGACAGATACTCATCACGCTACGCCACAATTCGTGAAAGTCCGGAGACCAAAAAAAAAGGAAGAAAAAAAACTAGAGCTATTGCTTAAAAAATTCATATTATTATTCAAGGTTAATTAAAATTGCAAACTATGTATGGGCTTTAAAAGCAGGGTTGGCTAAAGATTGGCCAAAGGTTAGAGCCAGTGAAAACCCTTTACTAGTCTCAATACTGGTCAATTGTAAAAAAAAAAAAGAAATAAGAATATACTTTACTGTTGAGCAGGTATTTTTGGATCTAGGACAAAGTGTCCATCACAATTGCAAGGCTTAACAGTATGTTACTCTGAAAGAGCAGATTTATAAATTTATTGACGTTTATGAGCCTCACTTCTTCATCAGAATACAAACAAACCAATTCAAATACATAAACAACACACAAAAGTACCATCGCTAAGCAATCCATGCATCCTTTCTATGTCATAAACAAAAAAATTGTGATGTAAGAATTAATATTTACGTCATTCAGCATGGACGTCATAAAGACGTCAAAAGTACGTCATAAAACATGAACACATAAAAATTGCGTCATTTAGTGTTCCAAAAAGAAGAATCTTATAAAATATACAAAGGATGCAAACTTTACAAAATGAAGACTTCACAACATGTATATGAAAAATGTAAAAAAAAGTCAGTAAATGTAATAAGAAACTTTATGTTACAATTGTAGCATAAAGTTTCATATTAGTAACAATTGTTTTATTTTGGTGTTTGACAAAAACAAACAGCAAAGCAGTATATTTGTTTAACAAAATGTTGTCTGAAGTAGCCAGGGCAAAATGCGGGTCTTTGTCAAAACATTGAATATTTACTTTTATTTTACACCACAGCAAGGTAATAAAACACTTTATTTTCATACAATTTAGTGGGATATTTGAAAGAAAAAAAATATTGAAATATCTTTTATGGTTTTAGATAAAGCGTTTCTTTAGAAAAGAAAATCTGAGGTAGTTAGTCACAAAGGGATGGATATCTGCCAGTATTCCAACCGTGCACTGATATTCTTTTAACCGTTATCTAGAATGAACCCTCCTTGGAGTAAAAAAAAACGTCTGGCTTTGTTCATTCTAAATCTGAACACACTTCTCCCCTTTTCAGTGTTCCGAGATTTAGCAATGGAAGCATCAACTTCGACCACATGCCGACCCTGTCGAATGGACACCTGGGTTTTACGCCTTTCAGTGACGCCATCTTTATGAATGGATTTTACAATGGAAAAGGAGGTGTGTATCATAATGATAATAATAATAATGATAATAATAATGATAATGATAATAATTAGGAAATATTTGTGAAATGCCAATTTGATCTAGACATCATGTAAGACATTGTGTAAGGCATTGAAGTCGGAAAAAGGGATAGACCAATTACCAAATAAAGTTGTTCTCCATGTGAGCTTCCAATATCGAAGAAGACTATTGATGGGGTCTGAATATGTAACTCTTCGATACTGTATAGTAATGGGTAGGTGGGGGGGTGGGGTTGGGGGGTGGGGGGTTGAATGTTGTATAGAAGTTGAAAATGTGGAAATTTTAATATAAAGGGTTGAAGATGCTTGATGTAATTAAAATAATAAGTAAGGATTGCCATGATTATTTCTGTATATATCATTCAGGAAATTTTCCTATTGTATGTCTCTAGCAAAGACTGGGTGGTGATACTCTCAAAAAACGGCTCAAGCTCAGTATTAAACCCAGTGTAATATCCTCACATATATCAGTTCTATTAATACCTGGGCTTCCGGGGATTCCCCTTTAGCTCAGCTGGTTAAAGAGCTAGACTTGTGTTTATATCTGTGTGTAATCAGAAGGCTGTAAGTTCGAGACACAGCAGAACTAATCAATAATTTCTCCCTTCCCACTATATGGTGAGATGCCTAAAGATCCTTCCCTCTCAAAGCCAAGCGAGTAAAGTGTAATAATGTAGTCGTGTAAGACCTGAGGACAGGTCTTTCCTTGGAGGGGTGGTATGTAATATCCTCACATATATCAGTTCTATTAATACCTGGGTTTCCAGGGATTCCCCTTTAGCTCAGCTGGTTAAAGAGCTAGACTTGTGTTTATTTCTGTGTGTAATGAGAAGGATGTGAGTTCGAGACACAGCAGAACTAATCAATAATTTCTGCCTTCCCACTACACCAGTCTTAAACTCAAACTCACAGTGTCGAACTGAAACTCCGTGCTACAGAAGTATAAACCCAAATTTAGCATTCCCAAGTGAAAGCCTATGTAAGTAGCCAATGCTCAAACTCAAATTAAAAGTATGGTCAAACAAAAGTAATACAGCCATCATCTCAAACATTTAAGACTCCATTCATGCAAACTTAAATATAATGTATAAATATGGGGAGCATAAATGTTTTTGAGCCTGATAATAGGAAAACTTCTGGAATGACATTTACAGGAAAATTATATCAAAAATGAAGATAACAATGTTATACAAGAGTGTAGCACGAGTATTATATTGTTAATCTTCATGAGTGATACAATTTTTCTGTATTTGTCAAATGAGGGATATTTTACTTTAAATTTTATTATCCACCATTTTGTATGATTTGCGAAGTAGATAGATCCATATTTAAAGGGAGAATGTAAAAAAGCCTGACATACATACAGTTGGCACCAGTGGATATAAAAACCTCAATATTTAACTTGCGATTTCTCAGTCATTTCTATATGGCTTTTTATGCAACAAAAAACGAGCATAAGCACTGTTTAAATACCTTTCTGGTGATATGTAATATATATTTGTAGGTTGCATAGTTTTCCCGAGATATTAATGAGAAACCGGAAGCTATTGACACTAATCATCCATGGCGCCATTGTATACAAGAACAATATACCCTACTCCGTGTATCCCCCTATACAGGTTACATACAGAGTGCGGTGGATAATATTAATAATAGGCATTACATTTGAGTTTGAGTTTACACTTAAATTTAGGGTTTAAACTGTAAATTATAGGGAATATATTTGAGTTTGAGACTGAGACTTTTTACGAATAGCAGCCCAGGTCCATTCTATATTCTACGAAGCAGAAATTCATGTCGTATATTTTTCAGGAGAGACCCATCGAGCCAAGATACCAGCTTTGATTATGGGTGAAATTACCTTTGGTGATGCAGCTCATGAAAAGAGAACCAGGACGCATCGAAAGTTTACCCTGGATGCTGAAACGGGTGGGTTTTAAAAGTGTTCTTGGTTTTGTGACTTATTCTCCAGAAATGTCATGCAACTTTCAAGAATATGTTGTTGAAAAGAAACAGTCATCTGGGTAGGACACTTGCCCAGGAGTATCTAGGACCTGGGTTTCATCCCTGTTGTAGATTAGTGTTGAAGACGGTAAACTGGAAACCTATTTGCTGACTGAAAGACACTGATCCAGTTATGTTCCATTTTCTTCTCATCAAAACCAGTTTCCTCACAGAGTCTTTATTTTAACAATGATATTCAAAAATATTCAAAAGCAACAAATAAGTTCACAGCATTTTATAATATTCTATCAATAGATCAGACGTTTTGTCCCCAAAAGTCTTCATGAAGCACTTCTCGGTTCATATTTATATCCGAGTTGCAGCTCATGTACACATTGAAAACTTATGTCTCAGCCTTACTAAATTAAATGCATCAAATTTTTTGCCGAGTTCTCACTTTTCGGTAACCGGTCCTAAAATCCGCATTCAACCACAACACCAGTACAGATAGATACATATTCACTTGTGGGTACATCATGTTATCAATATTGGTGATATTTATTGTTTTGGGAGAGATTTGCCAATATTCAAGTACAAATGCATACATCAAGATCGGCATGTCATCTGTAACTTGAAACTTACAACACTCAAAAATATTTGAAATAACCTTAAATCTGTAGAAAGTTTGCAGTTCTCGGTGGCCTAGTGGTTAGCAAGTTTGGCATCTAATCCAAGGCTGTCACCTCTGTGGGTTCGAGTCCCACAAGTGGCAATGCTGAGGACCTGTCCCAATATGACCCCGGGTGTTGAACAGGACGTAAAACCCCAACTTTGACTTTGTATAAAATTTAAACTTTGTCTAAAATTGTTTGCAGATTTTAATGTTTTTCATGAGAACTTGCTATTTTAGAGATCTGGCCACCCTATTGTTTAGGTAGCCCAGGAGTCAGAATTATGCTCTGGGGAGTCAAGAACGTGAAACATTTTGACTATTGCTTGTATTCAAGCTATAGGGCACAGTTTCTGTCAGATTTATTTTATATTTAGTGCATGAATTGGTGGGTATGATGTCTCACCACCCTATCTTTTTTGTAGGCCTGGGGCCGGTTTCACAAAGCCTCCTAAAGATAAAGATCACCTTAAATTCAAGGATTTCCTTGAATTTCTCCCTCCTTTAAGAAATCTCCGTTTCACAAAGCCTCCTTCCTTAAAGGAGACCTTGAAAACTCCCTTAAATTTCAAGGAAGCTAAATACCTACCTTAAATTTAAGGAAGTGCCCTCCACGGAATGTTTAATAAGTTTAAAGGACATTTGCTCCCTCCTTAAATTTTCAAGGAAGTCCTTTTGCAAGGAGAGTTAAAGGAGTCTTTGTGAAAGTGATTTTTTTCCCAAAGGAATAAAAATGACCTACCTTTGCTAAAGGAGGTCCTTTCCAAAGGAGGCTTCATGAAAGCGGCCCCAGGGGTCAAAATCAAGCGAGTAATGGCTATTTTAATTTATTTCAGGGGTGTTCTTGGTACAAATTGAAAACGACTACCTGCTGGTAGAGCAGCGTTTCTATGTGCACCAGAAGTTTGACAAGGTCTTTGTACACGATATCTTCACCAAGGCAAAACCCAACCAGCGTGGGGTTCTGGGGGGGACTGTCTACATTAAATATCCAGACGACATCAGGAACGAAGATTTGGAAGGTTTCGAAGAATCAACTTTTCAAAATCAAGACAGGTAAATGTCTTGGTGAATAGGCTTCGACAAAAGGGTTCCCTCCTCTCTTTGAAGACATAGATTTCAGTGTCCCATCCCTCTGTTTTGAAGGTAGAGACCGAAGTTTATCTCCCACCTGCCTCTGTTTTAGACCATATAAAACAAAATATGCCCACCTCTCACTCAATCTCTTTTGAAGAAATAGAGTTTCTCTGTTTCAGGGACATAGCAGAAAGGCTGTGTCTCCTCTTTCTTGAAAACATAGAGAAAAAAGCTCCCTCCTGCCCCCTCCTTTTCTGAAGACATAGAACTAAGACTCCCCTTCGTTCTCTTTTGAAGTCACAGGGCTAAGAATTCCCCTCCTTTTGTTTTGAGGACACAGAACTGAGACTACTCTTTTCCCCTATTTTGACAGACGTAGAGCTAAGTATCCCCCCACCTTCTGTGTTGAAGACATATAGAGCTATGATTGCCCTTCCCCCTATTTTGATGACATAAACTAATTACCTCCCCCCCCCCCCCCCCTTCTGTGACAAAGACACAGAGCTATGACTGCCCTTCTCCCTATTTTGATGACATAAAACTAAGGTATACTAAAGTATCCCCCCTTCTGTGTCAAAGACATAGAGCTATGTCTCCCCTTCCCCCCATTTTGATGATATAGAACTAAGTATCCCCCTCCTTCTGTGTTCAAGACATAGAGCTATGAGTCTCCTTCCCCCTATTTTGATGACATAGAACTAAGTATCCCTCTCCTTCTGTGTTGAAGACATAGAGCTATGTCTCCCCTTCTCCCCATTTTGATGATATAGAGCTAACTATTCCCTGCTTCTGTGTTGAAGACAAAGAACAATGACTGCCCTTCCCCTATTTTGATGACATAGAGCTAAGTATCCCTCCCCCCTATTTTGAAGATGGAGACCTAAGGTTCCCCTTCCATCTGTTGTGATGATATAGAGCAAAGGCTCGCCTCCCGTATTCTTTGAGGACCACAAACAAAGGTTCCCCTCCCCCTCCCAGCCTCACTTGTATAAAGACAGAAGTGCAGCAAAGAGAACCTGAAAAACCATTTGAAGGATTTTATGAAATATTTAATAATATTTCCAATATGTCTCATATTGTCAAGCATTGTGAGCAATGCATTGTGAATAATTAGAAAGATTTTTAAATACCGGTTCCCATCACTTAATAGCGGTTGTCGCTATTTCAGTCCCAAGGGACTCTGCAGTGAAACACAGTCGGGTGCAAAGGAACACAATTTTTGACCAATAGCACTTTGGTTTCATGGGGTTCTTTTGTGATTGTTGTTAGAAGTATTAAATCATAACAATTGTTTTACTAATAAAAGCATTTTATAGTTTATAACCTAAGATACAATCATTTGGAAATAACAGGGGGTCTGATGAATTTGCATGAATCATAAATAATTAAATTAAATTTGACAGGACAATAGAAAACTCTATTCTAACACATCTGAAATTGTCTTTTGATTGCAGTAATATTGGTGTGCAGTTCCTTATTTCATGTATGAAATGAAGTGTCTCTTTTTTTTCTTTAATATAAAGATTTTCATGGTAGGGGGGATATATTCTAGAAAATAAATATTATATAGGGGGGAGAATGTTTACTTTTACACTGGAATTAACTAAAACAAAAAGTTCTTTTCCCTCTTTTTTTCTGTCAGAGTGATTACTGCCCGCACAAAGATGGCAGAGGAAGGGACTGAGAAGCAGAGTGTAAGCTACATCTTCACTCCCCAGATACCCACAATTAGCATCAGGAGTAAGTGTTGTAGTTTTATTAGACTTTGAGCGAGTTTTAAGCTACATCTTTACTCCCCACAATTAGCATCAGGAGTAAGTGTTGCAGTTTTATCAGACTTTGTGCGAGTTTTAAGCTACATCTTCACTCCCAAAATACCCACAATTAGCATCAGAAGTAAGTGTTGCAGTTTTATCAGACTTTGAGTGAGTTTTAAGCTACATCTTTACTCCCCAGAAACCCACAATTAGCATCAGAAGTAAGTGTTGTAGTTTTATTAGACTTTGTGCGAGTTTAGCCCTGTATGTCGACTGCACCGAGGATAAATTTTGCGCGTGTGCAGATTGCGTATTCCGACATGACAGGGCAAGCAGCTTGGAACATCTTCCCAGATTAAAGTAAACAAACGACAGTAGTGGAAACACTCCGCCTCAGTTTATGCAGTAATTATTGTGTGATAATTATAATAAAAAATAATTATGGCTGTATTGTAATTTCTGGTGATACAAAATTGCACAAAAGACGTGACCATATAACCAGATATTTACTGTTGCTGGACCCCGGTTTGTTTACACCGTCATCTTGAAATTCCGTATGCATCCACCAGTGGTGGAGATTACTCGGCGCGGGTAAATCTTGTGTTCCGCGGAAGAATTCCGAGTTGTTTAGCGTCACTTTTGCATGCGCCAACACTCGACGTACAAAGCCAAACTCGCTCCATGTCTACTTATTGTTAGCCCTCTCAGTGGCTATCATCAAAAATTGGTGTAACAGTTTTTTTTTTTTTTGACCGCCCATACTTACTGTTACACCTCTCCATATTCAATGGCAAAACGTAGGTGTAACAGTTTTGTTTGACCCTGTATACTTTTTGCCATTGTCATTCCTCCCCATTGCTGACGTCAGAAGTAGGTCTGACCGTTTTCTTTGACCCTACATACTAGTGCTGGGACGAGTTGGCGGTAACTCGAGTCGTAACTCGGTGGGCGATATTTGGGGATGGCATCGAGTTACGCAATATAAACTCAAGTTTTCACAAAATAAATAATGATATACTTACCTTGTCTCAAAGGGAGATCTTTGGAACTGATCAAACCATCAAAACTTAAAACTCAATAATTAATGGCCATTTTAATATTAACCTTAGCTGCGTGGCTGTTCCATGACGTGCACATACATACCTGCACACTTTAAATGGCAAACAAATATTTTTTCTTGCAATAAAAAGGTACTTAATACAATTGATAATAATATTTGGATTTTTCTTATTTTATTTTTTATTTTTGTCTATTTACTCGAGTCCAACTCGTTTCTAACAAATGATCCTCGATCTGCAAAAATCCCGGACGATCCCAGCACTACTACATAGTTACATAACTGACTGCAGAAGTAGGTGTTACAGTTTTCTTTGACCCTGCATTATTCTTGCCAAACATCTCCATAACTTACAGCAAAATCAGGTGGAGCAGTTTCTTTTAATTTTGCATATTTATTGTACAATTAACATCAGAAGTAGGTGTAACAGTTTTCTTTGACCATGTACACTTATCGTTTGACCTGGTATACTTATTGTCACACTTCTCCATAAGTAACTTCAAAAAGTAGGTGTAACAGTTTTCTTTGACCCTGTACACTTATCGTTTGACCTGGTATACTTATTGTCACACTTCTCCATAAGTAACTTCATAAAGTAGGTGTAACAGTTTTGGCAGATCATGTATAATTATTGACCATGTATTAGTGTTGGGATGATTAGACGAATGGTCAATTATTTGTCGGTGACAGTGTACAAAGATGGTCGGTCATTAATAATGTACCTCAATATCCACGTATTTTAAAAATATTTTAGGCATTATTGCTTTATAAATTGACAGATTTGTCATGAAATTCGACATTGTTTATATCTACCGCCATATTTACAGGAAGTGGGTACTTTTGGTAGATTATGAATGTCGGAACACCGTTATTCTTTAAGTTACCGGATTGACCTATAAATTATCCCGGAAAGTGTTTCTTAATTAATGACCAGCAGTGACATTGAATAATAGTTTGGGAGTGGATTATCGGTCAGAAAAATGGACGAATAATCGACCCTGAAAGTTGGAGGCGAGTCCCAAAACTACCATGTATGCTTATTATCATACCTCGCTGTTGAGTAATGCCAGAAGTAGGTGTAACAGTTTTGTTTGACCTTATATGGGTATTGGCACACCCCCGCCCGTAGTTATTATTATAAACAATAATTTTATTGCCTAGCAGTTTTAAATTGAGGAATGTCAACATGAATAATGAGCACTTGGGGAACGCAATCCTCTGCCAAGGCACGTTACAATGAGTAAATGTTGAAGTCTGGATTTTGTGGTATCCAGAGGGTGATCCAGATCACTTGAGAAATTTGATTGGATGTAAGTTGGACCTAGTTTTTGTGTCATGAAGGTCCAACCAGTAGTATTTGCCTGATACTGCTAACCAATAGCACAGTATGTCGGTAAAATGGTGTTGATACCAATAGAGCTGAAACGATTATTCATACTAATCGATTTGTAGGTTATCAAAGCACTAGTCGAAGCCAATATTATGAAATCGGTTAATTGTTTTTTTGTGTATATCACCACATAGTGGATTATACGCGATTGTTGGAACTATGAGTATCTCGAGTTAAGACCTTGAAACGTATCAAATTAAAGCATTTTATATGCATTTTATTTTTAAAATATCAATATATTACATTATTGGCCAATTTACCGAATAATCTGGTGAATTCTTTGCTTTTCAGCATCTCACAATCTGCCATTTTGTTTGTTTACATCTGGAACACATATTTTCGGTATTTCTCATACATGCTAAACGTCAGAAACAATTAACCGGTTAGTCGACGGTTAATGCAAGCGACTACCCGGCTACCAAATTTTTCTAATTGTTTCACCTCTACTAACCAGCAAACAGACAAACAAATGGTCATGAAAATAGTACCTCTTTGTCGGAGGTACCTAGTTGGTATTCCATTGGCATAAAGTAGTTTGACAGATTTCTCTCAGTGCCTGCGTTTATTTTTTTTTATCAAAAGAATTCACAAGAGCTTACGCAAAAAGAAGCACACGAGGAGTGATAAAAAAACTTCCTACATATTTTCCTCGAGTGAGTCGATGAATTTGTTCGACAATATTAATCCTTGACGTAACTGATGCCCTGTTTTTAGGTGGCCACAAAAACGACACCTTACTCATGGGGATAGACAAGAGTAAGTCGCGTGCGGAGAATGACTTTCAGGATGCGCTCAGAGTAGTCGCCACAGAAGGCGGATCACAGGATCTACTGGAGGCGCACATCCGTAAGTTGGCAGAAATTTGTTGTTTGTTAAGTATTACCATCTAGGTTAACCTGGAAATGTGTATCCTTTTCAGAAGGTGCTGTTTTCCTTTGTTTTCTGAAATAAGGAGCAGTCAATAAATTTAAAAGAAAACTCTGCAATGAAATGATAAATATTCTGGATAGCTAGTTTTAGTTTTTGTCTTTCATTTTGCAAAACTGAATTGTTTTATGTTGTACGTTCATACTCAGGGCAGTATCTCCTTGCACTATAAGAACTACCCTGACTGCAAAGGTACAGCCCAAGCTTTCAAGTGACTGACATTCCCCTGATAGACTCAGTGTCAATAATGACCATGTACTATTGTCCCGGGGATTCTAAAACCTAACACTGGGAACTGGGGCCCACTCACAAGAGGGCTGACTACCTGGGTTCAAAACCACGTCCTCTGTGTTCCGAGACAAATGTGTTACCTGCCAGGCCACAATAGCACAAGAGGACCACCATTTTAAGTGTCTCACTACCTGGGTTCAAAACCACGTCCTCTGAGGCAAATGTGTCACCCACTAGGCCACAATGGCAGCTAAACTTTGTCACGTCCTAAGCATTTTTATTGTGCCACGAACGCTTTGGTATATATTGTAATGTATGAGAAGACGGCGATTTCGACTTTCAAGTATCTTATTTACGCCTTATTTTCTATTTGGAAGCAAGAATTGAATGTCCTTTGCTTACGCTAGAAGCTAGTTCATTGGAAATACTCAAAAGGCATTGCATGGTAAGGACTCAGAAATCTGTTTATTCGCACTGATGGAATTCTAGAGACTCTACATATTTTGATATAGGGATATACCATAAAAATCCATGCTCTACGCAAATTAGGAGCACAAATTCTGGGTCGAGATCATGAAGGTGTGTTATATTTTACGTTTTGAGAAGGCTAACGATTAACTGGAACTAACAGCCACAACTTTGTGAGAATATTGAGCGCGGTATTTTTGTTCCATTAGCCAATCAGAAACTCTGTTACATCGCCGTCAGGTTAGAATATATTTTAAGTACACTGGCAGCTCCGATTGTTGGGGAGGGGGTGGTGTGGAAATGATGTTACACTCATGGTGAAAACCCCCTCGATTTGGCTTTGGCTTGTAGGGTAGTTACAAAGGGAAAGTTTGAGTTTAAAGACAAATTCCCATCAAATTTCATCTTTCAGGATATTTAAAGATGTAATCAGCAAGACATAGAGTAGGAAATCTAAAATTCGCCACATATCTGAAATTCGCCACATGTGACAATACTAATAAAATAAATGAATTGTGGTGAGATTTGTTGACTGTATAGTAAATTAAGGCTTTTTGAACTGAAAAATACCAATTGTGAGACAAAAACATCATTTTCTTCATAAAATTAACTAAGGTTTTTAGATTCCAGGCGAATTTTAGATTTCTTACTCTAATCAGCAAGACAGACTAAACACAACTCGGTGCTAAGATATTTCTGAATCATCTATTTGAGGGTGAAATCTTCTGTCACCAACGGGGTTGACATTTTTTATTTCTGCTTTTTTCCAAGCTGGTGTCGAGAGTCCCATTTCGTTTCCGCTCATTTAAAAAACATGAATATTTTAGCCATCTTTACCAAATTTGCTATGCAGTGTTATTGAGTCAGTAGCTTGCTTGGTATTGCTTTTGGTTGTAATAGCAATGGTTAATTAGCTATTTTGAGTAGCAACTTGGTTTCCGTGCATTTGAATGGAAGGCATTCTAGATATTTGAACAAAATTTGGTACGGAAGATTATGGGATTAATAGCTTGCTTTGTATGGGTTCTGGGAGTCCTGCAGTCTATAGCTAAGTGCGGAATAGCCATCTAGCTATTTTCACTATTAACACTTAGTTTTCTGCTCATTTCAAGGAAAATGCAGGAGATATCTGAACCGAATTTGGTATGGAGGGTTTTAGGACCCATAGCCTGCTTGGCAGTGCTTTGGGATGTAATAGCCCCAAAGCCGTGTTATTAATAGCGGATTAGCTATTTTAAGTAATTATCATATTATTTTTAAAGCAATCAAATTGTCATAGGCTTTACCCACTTTTGACAATATCAGCTGATAAACCGGATGAACTGGCTTTTTGTGTCAACAATGTTAGCGTTAAAAAGCAAGACATTTATTTGTATACAGGATTATTACTGTTAATATAGAAATAATAAGATTCCTGCTACGAGTATAATGATTGTATTTCTGAAATTTCTTGCTGCATTTTGTTTGGTTTTATTTACTTTACGAGGCTCTCTTTTTTTCACTTGTAACTTAATATTTTGAGGTTGACTGACTATATTGAGAGAAAACAGTGTTTACTTTGTGGTCGACCTTAGGGTCATCCACTATAATACCAACACTGCTGGGTCTGTGTGTTTCAGATGCCTGGCGGATGACCTGGGCCAGAGGTCGAATCGAGACGATTGGTGGGAGCAACCGACTGGTCTCCAAACTCATAAAGTTTGCACAGTATTATCTGATCAGGTAAATCATGCCGAAATAAAGTCTGAGGGTAAGCACTTGATGACCTCTGTCCCGGATGGTACTTCCAGCAGATAATGGCTGAGCCCGGTAGCATGAGTCCATTATGTCGGAAGTTCCATCCTTTGTAGAGGTCATAAAGTACAAACCTGAGGACTTTATTTCTACTATACAGACCAGTTTCATTTAGGTATTTATAATATTATAAATATTATTTTTACACACTTTTTTGTCACACTATATTTTGTTTGTGTCCTTGTCTCTTCTATTATCGACGATCGTCCAATTATTGCTTGAGATAAATGTGCACTGCGGGGTTTTATGGTGGTCTGCGCATTTCTAGTTTTTATAATCTAATTTAATCTAATTGAACTTTAATAGTGTAAATCTAAGTACTTTCTTTGATGATTTGTAAATTTTTGTATGAGTATGTAAAGTCTGCATCTTTTGTCTTTGCTTTATATGTGTATACATTTTTGTACGTAATGTGTGTCAAAAAATAATAATTAAAAAACAAAAAAACTTTAATAGTGTTGAAACTTGGTGTGAATCAAGTTTGGTAGAACTTTTGTGGTCTGAGTGTGAAGAGTTGACTGTATTTTGTTTTCAGTAATTTGCCAGCTTATGATGTGAATCAGCCGCTGCAGAAGACGGAGTTCCTCTACGGCGTCGGACGACAGAGTCTCGGCAAAGGAGAAAAAGGAAAAAACCAGCAGGTGAAAAACCTGACTGACCTTTCGATAGTAGAAATAACAACAAGACCACTCAGACAACTCATTCCTCCCCGAAGGCCCAACATCTCCAATAAAATACTTTTATAAGTGCATTGATCAAAAACATCCTTTAAAAAAATCGCCGATCTGTATCGCTACCCAAATCTAATCATCTATTCCTTGTATCACTGTCAATATTCCCTGAAAATTTATAATCAACATTTGACGATAAATTTTCTTGAATTATTTTCAAACAAACAGAGAAACGCACATGGCCAGAAAAATAATCACCGCAATGGAGGTAATTACAGTAGAACCTCTATTATCCGACCCTCTAGGGAGAGTAACAATGAGTTCGGATAATAGAAAGGCCGGATAATAGAAAGCCTAAAATAACAGGCTTAAATCGAGTTGGGAGAGTGGGTTTGAGGTTGGATAATTGAAAATTCGGATAATAGAGGGTCGGATAATAGAGGTTCTACTGTATAAGAAGAATGAGAGTACTCGGAGAGCACATATGTCGGCCAAGGCTAGAGCGGAAACGAATGTTTGTACTAATCCATTACATGTCTTAGGTTATCAAAGCACTAGTTGACGCCAATATTGTGGAATCGGTTAACTGCTTTCTTATTTATTTCTCATGAAATCTAGGCGATTCTTGAACGATTAGTGCCACCAGCTAACCAGTTCTGTGCTCATTCATTTCAAACATTTCAACCATCACGTCATGTTCCATTTGTAAATATTTCATTCAGCAAAAGGACTTCATAATTTTATTGCGTTAATACATCCTATCCAATGGACAATTGCTTTACCGGTCGGCGCGACCGGTCCCGCCAAACACCAGAAAAAGACGTCCTGTATATACTACCAGCAGGATCGGTCATAGAGTCTGCATTCGTTAGGTGGTGCCTCGTACTTCCTTCCTGTCTAGACAGCGTGACGTCATAGCATCTTTTTCGTTTGGCGCGTGGAGTGTGCAGACGTGTTTTCAACAGAGAAACGTTTTTGAAGTTTTACAACGAACTTTACCATTTTATTTTATTTCTAGTAGTATTTATTAATTCTACTGGTTTACTGATCATCATGTCGTCTCCTGGACCGAAACAAGGTTCTTGTGGGCACGTTATGGCTCTGTTTGACAACCACAAGAAATGTGCCAGATGTCGTGAGAAGGGGGTGGGAGACGATCCCTGTGTTAAGAAGCTTGATTGCCAGATATGTAAGGCGTTACGCCTGCTCAAGTTCAACAACTGGCCACCCTGACCTACAGGTCCAGGAAAGAACATGGAGAGCAGAAGAAATCTGAAGTTTCCAGTGATGTGACCCCCACTCTCGTGGACCCTTCAGAGGTCACTCTGTTGGGACGGGTTAGCTCTGACAAGCCGTCTTCTGTAGAATCTACACCTAAGAAGAAGAAACGTTCTGATGGATCTCCCATATCCAGCAAATGAAGACACAGCAGTAAACCTACTTCTGATGATCTAAAGTCTTTAGATGACAAGTGGAGTGAGAGGTTTTCACGACTTGAAGCTTTGCTTCTTAACAAGTCGTTTTATTGCGTTAATACATCTTCCCTAGTGGACAGATGCATTTGTCCGGCGCCTAGTCTGCCTCTGTCTGGTCTCTAGTTGGTGAAATCGGTTCCCCAGCCATCTCTGCCTCAGTCTCAGATTCACCGGCAAACTCATCAGGTCGTACACCGGGAAGTGACTGGTTCAACTGCGTAGAATCATTATGGCAGAGGTTGGGTAGCAGTCGACTGTGCAGCTTCACTGGTGGTCTGGACAAGACTGGAACCGGTAACCTCAGTGACCAAGCCAGTAGACATCACACTGGAAGATGCACCTGGATCAAAGAAGGGATGTTCTCTGGTCACAACAGCAGAGGGGTTCACATGTCTCACCGGCACAGCAAATAGAAAATTTAATAAGTAAATTAAATTTTTATAAGTTAATACCTTACCTAGTGGACAGATGCATTTGTCCGGCGCCTTGCCGGTCTCGCCAAACGTTAGAAAAAAACATCCTGAGCTGGGCTCTGGCCGGGACCGGTAGTGTCCTGTTCATTCGCCAGGTGGCTGTATAGCCTCCCAGCTGGTGTACTGCGCATGCTCGCACATGCGCTCTTCCTCTTTTTGTTTGGCGCGTGAAGGAACGCTTGGAATTTAAGAGAAACTTTTCATTTACAAAATATTTATATACTCACGTCTATTTAGTGTTTTTATTTGTGTGCATTGATTGAAGTAAATATCATGGCATCTCCAGGTGACAGAAAAGGACAGCGACGAGGGTCTTGTGGCCACACTATGGCAAATTTTGACTTGCACGACAAATGTGCCAGATGCCGTGAGAAATCTATTGTGGAGGATGACTGTGTTTTAAGTCTCAGCGTGAGATGTTGGCCATCCCCACTTATCGGATCAGGAAAGACAAGAAAGCTGGCTTTTTAGTGTCACCAAAAGATGTGAAGGTCATAAGTACTGTGGATAGTGAACCTACCTTCCAATCTCCGTCCGGTGCTATGACGCAGGTCCCTGCGCAGCCACCTTCTGAGATCCCCTCTATTGCTTCATCTTCTGCTGCTCCACAGCCCTCATATGTTACTGCAGATCAGTTCACAGCATTGTCGGACAAATTGGCTGAGCAATTTGCCCATATGGAAGCACTGCTATCTAGGGGCAATATTTTCTTGACTCCGGTTTCCACAGTTAAACCTATGGACACACAGTCGGTTATTTCTACAACTCGCTTTATTCCTCCAGCTACCCGTCCCATCGGTCCGGTTGAGGTTCCGGTAGCTGTTGAGGATTCTGCAAAACCAAAGACACTGGATGAGAAAGATAAAAAGAAAAAGTCACACAAATCTAGAAAGCATGACAAGGCTGTACAGGACTCTCAAACTAAATCTTCCAGCCAAAAATCTGATCCTAAAGCTGAGAAGAAACGGGACCGGTCTGCTTCACCGGTCCGGAAGCACTCTTCTACTAAAGGCTCTTCTCTTACATCCAAAGCTGTTTCAAGCTCCAGTCCGGAGTCTGGCAAACAGCTGGTTATTCAAAAAGAGACATCTAGCCTATTTTCTTCAGTCCCTGGTGTTGTAACTACCGGCACAGGTAAATCATCATCTTCCTCTGTACCACCCGGTCACGGGCAGCCTATATGAACATTATGATCTGTTGTCAGACGATGAAAATACTGATGAAAGAGACCGGTCTGGAGAGTTATGAGGATCTGATGACGGACAATTATCAGACTTGACAGAAGTTCCAGAACAGACAGAGGAAATGTCATATAGGGAAACAGTCTGGTCAGTGCGTAGCTATATGGGCTGGCATCACATGCCTACGTTTGAAACCACCTTTTCTGAACCGGATAAATCCACCAATCCCTGGAAAGGGAAAAATCCTAGAACACCTACCCGTGTGTCGGTTGCGATGCCACCAGGTGACTGGTTATGTCAAAAACTGGAAAGACTGAACTTAACAGCTTTAGAAGGATATCCATCTAGGTCACAGGATAGTGCTGGTCTGAAGAAGGACCAATTCATAAAAGTCCCTAAGTCGCAATCAAAGTGGTATTCCATGCACTTAGTGAAGCCCAATGGATCCCACAGGCCAGGTCGTACGGTGTTCAGCTGGAGGAATACCGAAGCAAAAGTAAACTCTCATTTCTCTCGGCTTACTAGAGCCTCAGCATACCCATCAACTGGCCCGCCTTCTAGACCCATATCGCAAGAATCGCTCCGGAGATGGGAAAGAGCAGCTAGGGAGGACAGCTACATAATCAACCACGCTGCTGGTTTCAGTCACTGCTCCACTGAACTTCAAGATAAAATGTCCCAAAATGTTGCTGTTTTATCTGCTCAACTGTCTAAAGGCAAAGCCCAGAAAGAGACTTCAGATGCTTTGAATGACTTGCGTGACCTACTAGCCTTCCACCAGAGGGTTTCCATAGCTTTAGGCACGTCTCTTCAGCATCTGGCTGATAGCGTGTTTGTTCACATGTCCAATATGATTTTGCTTAGATGGGAAGCCTACTTGGACTTTGTCAAACCCGGGGTTAAACAGGACACGATGAACAGTTTAAGAAATGCTCCTCTGTTTGGCTACGCCTTGTTCCCAGACGTAGCTATCATGACAGCTGAACAGGATATTCAGAAGGCTGAATCCTCTAGTGTTGCTCAGGGACCCAGACCGGGTGCTCTTCAGCACACTTCTTGGAGAGGATCCCATAGGTACAAACCCTATGACCGTAGGGACAGAAGACCTTCACCTTCCTCTGAGCAAGCTTCACAGGCTCAACAACAACCCTGGCGTCAATTTAGTAGACACCGTTCCAGAGGATGTGGGCGTGGCAGAGGTTCCAACCCTCATTTTTCCAGGGCCCAGTCATTCAAGCAATCTAAATGACAATTATTGTCCAAAACCAAATCCCCTGTATGTAAAGTTAGTCGAGGGGAAGTGTGTTGTCAGACTCAGTGCTTAGACGGACAAAAAATAGACTTGGATGTATCTTGTCCTGTTGTTTTTCATGCTCCTTTTCATCAGAACAAAATAAAGCGTGTCAAAGATGTATGTTGTGTAACTCTTTGCCTTTTTGTCCCACCTGTTTCCAATGTCCCCAGTGCTGTCCCAGAACAGAATGTAGGGGGAAGACTACAAAGATTTTGGCAAGTGTGGCAAGCCATGGGTTCAAATCCTCGGGTAGTCTCTATCCTCAAGGAGGGTTACACTCTTCCCTTCAAACAAAGGCCCCATCTGACAAGGTTTCCTTTGATCCAAAGCGGCTATGCCAACCCCAAAAGAAACATGTCCTTAAAAGAAGCTCTCGTCAATCTCATGGCCAAATTGGTGGTTGTCAGGTCGTCCCTCGCCTTCTACAACCAGCTTTTTCTGGTTCCCAAACCCAACGGCAAATGGAGACCCATATTGGATCTGAGTCAGCTCAATTTATTCCTCAACATGGGCACTTTCAAGATGGAAACTCCGGAGACAATCCGGTTGTCCCTACAGTCAGGGGAGTGGGTCACTTCGCTGGATTTCAGCGACGCCTACTTTCACATCCCCATTGCCCAAAGGTCAAGAAAGTATCTCAGGTTCTTCCTGTTCAGTCAAACTTTCCAGTTCACAGCCCTGCCATTCGGGCTGGCCACAGCTCCCCTGGAGTTTACCAAGGTGGTCAAAGAAGTGAAACTCATGGCTCAAGCAAGGGGTATCAGGATCCACCAGTAGCTAGACGACTGGTTATTGAGAGCCCCTTCCCCGGAAATCTGCCGATAACATACCCAGACCCTCTTGGCCCTATGTCGGCAGTTAGGTTGGGTAGTAAATATGGCCAAATCAGAGTTAGTTCCCAAACAGGTCTTCAATTTTGTAGGTTACCGGTTCGACCTGATCACCGGCCGGGTTCTGCCCACTCAAGACCGGTGGGAAACCCTTCAGGAGAAATTGAGGTTCATGAAAGACCAACACCAGTGTACGGTTAGACAATTCATGTCCTTGATAGGCCTCCTGACAGCCACAGAGAAACAAGTGTGTGCAGGTCGCCTTCATATGAGGCCCATTCAGTGGCATCTGAAGAAAAACTGGCATGTCCCGGAAGTCCTAGAGAAAGTTATTCCGGTCCCTCAGTCACTCCATCCTCATTTGGACTGGTGGTTGGACGAAGCCAATGTACTGAAAGGTCAACCCCTGCACCCTCTTCAGCACGCCGTTCAACTGTTTACCGACGCCTCAAACGAAGGTTGGGGCGCACACTTAGGGCACTTCACTGCCAGAGGCATTTGGTCGCTTTTGGAAGGTCTCCTCCACATAAATTTTCTCGAACTGAAGGCAATCCTTCTGGCCCTATGACAGTTTGAACATCTTTGCAGGAATCTGATTGTGCTTGTTGCAACGGACAATACAACAGTGGTCTCATACATAAACAAACAGGGGGGTATGAAGTCAGGCTCTCTCTGTGCCCTCCTGTGGAGGCTTCTGTCCTGGTGCCATCCCAGGGGCATAACCCTACGGGCCAGGCACATTCCAGGTCGCCTGAATGTGATAGCCGACAAACTTTCCAGGCACAACCAAGTAATCCAGACAGAGTGGTCCCTCTCTCAACAGGTGTTCAATCAGTTGTGCTCCAAGTGGGCCCCCCCACTAGTGGATTTGTTCGCGACCCGGTTCAATCACAAGCTACCCAGCTTTGTGACCCAACCTTTCAATGGGGTACTTCACAGGAACCTCAAGAATCTCAATCTTCATGCTTGGCTCCTAGAAGCTCTGCCATCAGGAAACACGGTTTCTCTGAGGAGGTGGCAGCACGAATTGAGGCTCCTCAGAGGGGCTCAACCAGAGCTGTGTACAAGTCAAAATGGGCCATTTTTATCAAATGGTGTGAATCTAACAAGGTGGATTTCAGGTCGCCCTCTGTGAATCAGATTGCAGATTTCCTCCTTTACCTTTTTAAGGAGAGAAATTTACAACCCAGTACCATTGACGGCTACAGAACAGCCATTGCAGACATGGTAGGTAATGACACGCTGAACATCAGTTCAGATGAAAACCTTACCCGTCTGCTAGATAGTTTTCATAGGGACAAACCGAAAGGTAGAAGAGGGGTCCCCTCCTGGAACCTTTCGCTGGTACTCCACCAGCTTACTAAGGGTCCTTTTGAACCTCTGAGGAAGGCTTCTCTAAAGCATCTGACCTTTAAGACGGTCTTCCTTTTGGCTCTAGGCTCAGGCAAAAGAAGAAGTGAAATCCATGCCTGGTTGTTCAGGAATATTAGACACCAAGAGAACTGGAGACAGGTTTCTCTTTATCCTTCTCCTAGTTTTCTTGCCAAAAATCAGCTAGCTCGGGATGGTCCCGCTGCTGTGGCCCCGGTGGTCATTCCGGCTCTAGCCCCCACTCTGGATAAGTCCCTGTCTGAGGACAGATCGCTGTGTCCAGTGCAGGCTTTACGATATTACCTGGACAGGACCAAGGATCTCCGTCAGGGGAAGGATTTAGTCTTTGTGTCCTTCAGAAAGGGTTTCCAAAAGGACATTGTCCCTGCCACCATCTCTTCCTGGATTAAGCAGACAGTCCTTTTGTGTTATCAGCTCTCAGACCAAAAAGCCCAGGATTTACATCAGGTTAGAGCCCATGATGTCCGGGGTTTTGTGGCGTCTCAGGCTTTTCAAGGAGGAATTTCCTTAGATCAAATTCTCTCAGCCTGTCATTGGAAGGCCCACAACACCTTTACACAATTCTATCTAAAGGATTTGGCGTGGGCAGATTCTGAGTTGTATTATTTGGGCCCAGTGGTGGCGGCCCAACAGATTCAGGAGAGTAAATAGACCATCTTCTCAACGCCTCTTGTAAATATTGTATATATATATACAAAAAAAACAAAAAAAAACTTCCCCTATCTTGTACTCTTGGTCTGCCGCGATTCAAAGTGGGTCCGGGAGTATATTAAGATAGGCTTATGGTTCCTGTTTTTCTTCCTTGTTATCACAGAACTCTCAGCCTCCCCAGGTCATGTCGTACACTCAGTTAGAGTCAGTACTAGACCTTTTTGGGCAAACAAAAGGGGGGGGGCACGGGTGTTTGATCCGGGTTTAGCTAACTCAGCCTTTACCGGATCCACCATTTGGACGTATTTAGAGTTCTTGGGAATTCCCCTTCTGAGCTACCCTCCATCCATTGGGTAGTTATTCTGCATCTGTCCACTAGGTAAGATGTATTAACGCAATAAAATAGAAAATTTAATAAGTAAATTAAATTTTTATAAGTTAATACCTTACCTAGTGGACAGGGGGATTCCCACCCTACCGTCCCCGCTAATCTTAGCCATAGGGGAATTTCTAAGGTAGGCAACAAAAAGAGGAAGAGCGCATGCGCTAGCATGCGGAGTACACCGGCTGGGAGGCTATACAGCCACCTGGCGAATGAACAGGACACTACCGGTCCCGGCCAGAGCCCAGCTCAGGACGTTTTTTTCTAACGTTTGGCGAGACCGGCAAGGCGCCGGACAGATGCATCTGTCCACTAGGTAAGGTATTAAGTTATAAAAATTTAATTTACTTATTAAATTTTCTATTTGCTGTGCCTGTGAGACATGTGAACCCCTCTGCTGTTGTAACCAGAGAACATCCCTTCTTTGATCCGGGTGCATCTTCCAGTGTGATGTCTACTGGCTTGGTCACTGAGGATACCGGTTCCAGTCTTGTCCAGACCACCAGTGAAGCTGCCCAGTCGACTGCTACCCAACCTCCGCCGTAATGATTCTACGCAGTTGAACCAGTCACTTCCTGGTGTACGACCTGATGAGTTTGCCGGTGAATCTGAGACTGAGGCAGAGATGGCTGGGGAACCAGTTTCACCAACTAGTGTTAACGTCCAGGGTGAACTGCCAGAAGATTCAACTGACCAGGACCTCTCTGAAGATGCAAATTACAGGGAGACTATCAGAGGGGTCAGATCCTTCATGGGCTGGCATCAGATCCCTGACTATGACAGCACATCTTCCTCCCTGGATAATCCATTTGCCGGTTCCCGAGCCAAGCCAACCGGTAAAGTGTCTGTCAAGTCACCGGTGGATGAGTGGCTGTGTAGAAAATTTGAGATACTGAATGTAACTGTTGCTGAAGGCTACCCTTCTAGGAACACTGAGACTGGTGAAAGGGTTTCAGAAAGGGTTTCCAAAAGGACATTGTCCCTGCCACCATCTCTTCCTGGATTAAGCAGACGGTCCTTTTGTGTTATCAGCTCTCAGACCAAAAAGCCCAGGATTTACATCAGGTTAGAGCCCATGATGTCCGGGCTTTTGCAGCCTCTCAGGCTTTTCAAGGAGGAATTTCCTTAGATCAAATTCTCTCAGCCTGTCATTGGAAGGCCCACAACACCTTTACACAATTCTATCTAAAGGATTTGGCGTGGGCAGATTCTGAGTTGTATTATTTGGTCCCAGTGGTGGCGGCCCAACAGATTCAGGAGAACAAATAGACCATCTTCTCAACGCCTCTTGTAAATATTGTATGTATATACAATAACGCACTAAAATAGAAAATTTAATAAGTAAATTAAATTTTTATAAGTTAATACCTTACCTAGTGGACAGGGGGATTCCCACCCTACTAATCCCCGCTAATCTTAGCCATAGGGGAATTAGCCATAGGTAGGGTACAAAAAGAGGAAGAGCGCATGCGCGAGCATGCGCAGTACACCGGCAGGGAGGCTATACAGCCACCTGGCGAATGAACAGGACACTACACTACTGGATAATCCATTTGCTGGTTCCCGAGCCAAGCCAACTGATAAAGTGTCTGTCAAGTCACCGGTGGATGAGTGGCTGTGTAGAAAATTTGAGATACTGAATGTAACTGTTGCTGAAGGCTACCCTTCCAGGAACACTGAGACTGGTGTAATGCTGCGAGACCAGTTTGTGAAGACACCCAGGAAGTGGTATGCAATGCATACAGATAAGAAGGACTCCGCTTCTACAACTGTGTCTGACTGGTCTCTGGAACCGGCCAAGCTGAACAGTACGTTTAGTAGAGTGGCCAGACGTAGTTTGCCTTCTGCCCCAGCCTCCATACTTTCAGCTAGGACACTTTAAGGCGATGGGAGAGAGCGTTCCGGGAACAGTCAGTGATGTGTAACCAGGCTGCTGGTCTGTCAAGGTGCCTTACACAGACACTATGATTACACAGTTGAAGTCACGTCAAGGGCAAGACAGAAAAAATGCAGCAGGCAGTTGAAGAGCTTGAATATTTGGTGACCTTCAACTGTTCAATTTCTCAAGCTATGCAGCGTACGATGCAGGATCTCTCCGAGGGAGTATTCATCAGCATGGCCAACCTCATTCTGGCACGTAGAGACAGCTATTTAGAATTCATACGTGGTGGAGTAAAGTCAGATACTTTGACTGCCTTACGTACAGTACCAGTCCATCTTCACTCACTGTTTCCAGACAGTTTACTGGTCAAGACTGAAGATGAAATCTCACGTAGTGAGGAGAGGCGTTCTTCTGGCAGTGCACACAGGAAGCCTGGACGTTTTCACCCATATGCTTCCTCAAGTAGCAGATCAACGCATCAACTGGACCAGAAGCCCACTACACTGGCCTAGAAGCAAATTGGAGACCGGCAAATGGGACAGAAAGGTCGTGGCAAAGCCTCAAACTTCACCCAAAAGCCGGCCAAGGGTTCAAAGGAAAGTAAATGACAATTACTGTGTTTTAAATGTAGCCAGAGTGAAGAACTCTGTACATGTATCCGGCAAGAATCAGGATTTGAACCCTCCACCAGTGACCAGCAAGAGCGAGACTGTAGAGCGAGACCACAAAAGAAAGGCGTAAATCCCAATTATTGTTACCATCATACAGAAATAAAGCATGTGAATGATGTTTCCTGTGTAGGTCACTTGAGTTCTGCAAATACTGTCACAAATGTCCCAACTGTTGCTATAAATCCACCTGTAGGGGCAAGGTTAAAGCATTTTGGGAGAAGTGGGAAGCTTTGGGTTCGAGTCCAAAAGTAGTCACAATACTGAGAGAGGGTTACACCCTCCCCTTCCGGTTCAGACCCAACCTAACCAGGTCACCAACGGTCATAAGCAACTATGTCAACCCACAAAGACAGTCCCACCTTCTGGAGGCATTGTATCAGCTGACAAACAAAAATGCAGTGGAACCAGTAGCAAACCAAAACTCACTGGGTTTTTACAACCGGCTATTTTTGGTACCCAAACCCAACAACCGGTGGAGACCTATCCTGGACCTGAGCACCTTGAACACCTTCCTAAACACAGAGTCATTCAAAATGGAGACCCCAGAGACAATAAGGACCTCCCTACAGCTAGGGGAGTGGATCACTGCCATAGATTTCAAGGACGCATACTTCCATATACCAATTCACAGCCAGTCCAGGAAGTACATGCGTCTTCACATCCAGGGTCAGTCCTACCAGTTCAAAGCTCTACCCTTTGGCCTGGCCACAGCACCCATGGAGTTCACAGTGGTGGCCAAAGAGGTCAAACTGATGGCTTTACAGAGGGGTATAAGAATCCACCAGTACCTAGACGACTGGTTGGTGAGAGCCACATCCCACCAAACTTGTCTCCAGCATACACAGACCTTGGTAGCTCTCTGTCGAGAACTAGATTTGCTGGTGAACAAGGAAAAGTCAGAACTGGACCCAAAACAGGTTTTCAACTTCGTAGGTTACCAGTTCGATCTCAGGGAGGGCAAGGTCAGACCCACACCAGAGCGTTGGCAGACCTTAACAGACAAGATACTGTCGATCCTGTCCGGTCCGGTGTGCCCGGTCCGGCAGTTCATGTCCCTCATAGGACTTCTAACAGCCACAGAAAAGCAAGTCCATCTAGGGCGACTTCATATGAGACCCATACAGTGGCACTTGAAGAACAACTGGAGGGTACCAGAATCACTAGAAAAGGTGATACCCGTTCCCAGGTCGCTCCACCCCCCACTTAAGGTGGTGGCTGGAGGAAAGCAATGTTCTTCCAGGTCAACCATTACGCCCACTAAAACATGCTCTGCAGATATTTACAGACACATCAAAAGAAGGGTGGGGGCTCACTTAAACGAATGCATTGCAAGGGGAACCTGGTCAGTTCCAGAAAGCAAGTTGCACATAAATCACTTGGAACTAAAAGCGGTCTTTCTGGCCTTAAAAGAGTTCCAAGACCTCTGTTCAAGCAACATAGTCTTGGTAGCCACCGACAACACAACAGTGGTTGCCTATATCAACAAAGAGGGGGGGATGAAGTCGGGCTCCCTGTGTGCCCTACTGTGGAGAATCCTGTCCTGGTGCACCAGGAAACAGGTAACTCTCAAGGCACGTCACATCCCCAGCCGGCTGAACGTGATAGCAGACAAGCTATCCAGACTTGGCCAGACCATTCAAACAGAATGGTCCCTTCACCCAGAGGTTTTCCAAGCTATATGCTCCTGGTGGCATCAGCCACAAGTGGACCTGTTTGCCACCAGATTCAACAATAAACTACCACAGTTTGTGTCACCGGTTCTGGATCCCCAGGCATGGGCAGTGGATGCACTCAGCCTATCATGGGAAGATCTGGATCCCTATTCCTTCCCACCAGCAGCCATCTTGGGCAAAGTGGTGGAGAAGTTACAGGACTACCCCTGCAACAGGATCATTCTGATTGCACCAGGGTGGCCCATCATGCCCTGGTTTTGGGTGGTGGAGTAAAGCCAGATACTTTGACTGTCTTACGTACAGTACCAGTCCATCTTCACTTACTGTTTCCAGACAGTTTACTGGTCAAGGCTGAAGATGAAATCTCACGTAGTGAGGAGAGGCGTTCTGGCAGTGCACACAGGAAGCCTGGACGTTTTCACCCATATGCTTCCTCAAATAGCAGATCAACGCATCAACCAGACCAGAAGCCCACTACACCGGCCTGGAAGCAAATTGGAGACCGGCAAATGGGACAGAAAGGTCGTGGCAAAGCCTCAAACTTCACCCAAAAGCCGGCCAAGGGTTCAAAGGAAAGCAAATGACAATTACTGTGTTTTAAATGTAGCCGGAGTGAAGAACTCTGTACATGTATCCGGCAAGAATCAGGATTTGAACCCTCCACCAGTGACCAGCAAGAGCGAGACTGTAGAGCGAGACCACAAAAGAAAGGCGTAAATCCCAATTATTGTTACAATCATACAGAAATAAAGCATGTGAATGATGTTTCCTGTGTAGGTCACTTGAGTTCTGCAAATACTGTCACAAATGTCCCAACTATTGCTATAAATCCACCTGTAGGGGCAAGGTTAAAGCAACTTTGGGAGAAGTGGGAAGCTTTGGGTTCGAGTCCAAAAGTAGTCACAATACTGAGAGAGGGTTACACCCTCCCCTTCCGGTTCAGACCCAACCTAGCCAGGTCACCAACGGTCATAAGCAACTATGTCAACCCACAAAGACAGTCCCACCTTCTGGAGGGACTGTATCAGCTGCCAAACAAAAATGCAGTGGAACCAGTAGCAAACCAAAACTCACTGGGTTTTTACAACCGGCTATTTTTGGTACCCAAACCCAACAACCAGTGAAGACCTATCCTGGACCTGAGCACCTTGAACACCTTCCTAAACACAGAGTCGTTCAAAATGGAGACCCCAGAGACAATAAGGACCTCCCTACAGCTAGGGGAGTGGGTCACCTCCATAGATTTCAAGGACGCATACTTCCATATACCAATTCACAGCCAGTCCAGGAAGTACATGCGTCTTCACATCCAGGTTCAGTCCTACCAGTTCAAAGCTCTACCCTTTGGCCTGTCCACAGCACCCATGGAGTTCACAGTGGTGGCCAAAGAGGTCAAACTGATGGCTTTACAGAGGGGTATAAGAATCCACCAGTACCTAGACGACTGGTTGGTGAGAGCCACATCCCACCAAACTTGTCTCCAGCATACACAGACCTTGGTAGCTCTCTGTCGAGAACTAGATTTGCTGGTGAACAAGGAAAAGTCAGAACTGGACCCAAAACAGGTTTTCAACTTCGTAGGTTACCAGTTCGATCTCAGGGAGGGCAAGGTCAGACCCATACCAGAGCGTTGGCAGACCTTAACAGACAAGATACTGTCAATCCTGTCCAGTCCGGTGTGCCCGGTCCGGCAGTTCATGTCCCTCATAGGACTTCTAACAGCCACAGAAAAGTAAGTCCATCTAGGGCGACTTCATATGAGACCCATACAGTGGCACCTGAAGAACAACTGGAGGGTACCAGAATCACTAGAAAAGGTGATACCCGTTCCCAGGTCGCTCCACCCCCACTTAAGGTGGTGGCTGGAGGAAAGCATCTGTTCTTCCAGGTCAACCATTACGCCCACTAAAACATGCTCTGCAGATATTTACAGATGCATCAAAAGAAGGGTGGGGCGCTCACTTAAACGAATGCATTGCAAGGGGAACCTGATCAGTTCCAGAAAGCAAGTTGCACATAAATCACTTGGAACTAAAATCAGTCTTTCTGGCCTTAAAAGAGTTCCAAGACCTCTGTTCAAACAACATAGTCCTGGTAGCCACTGACAACACAACAGTGGTTGCCTATATCAACAAAGAGGGGGGGATGAAGTCGGGCTCCCTGTGTGCCCTACTGTGGAGAATCCTGTCCTGGTGCACCAGGAAACAGGTAACTCTCAAGGCACATCACATCCCCGGCCGGCTGAACGTGATAGCAGACAAGCTATCCAGACTTGGCCAGACCATTCAAACAGAATGGTCCCTTCACCCAGAGGTTTTCCAAGCTATATGCTCCTGGTGGCATCAGCCACAAGTGGACCTGTTTGCCACCAGATTCAACAACAAACTACCACAGTTTGTGTCACCGGTTCCGGATCCCCAGGTATGGGCAGTGGATGCACTCAGCCTATCATGGGAAGATCTGGATCCCTATTCCTTCCCACCAGCAGCCATCTTGGGCAAAGTGGTGGAGAAGTTACAGGACTACCCCTGCAACAGGATCATTCTGATTGCACCAGGGTGGCCCATCATGCCCTGGTTTGGGGATCTAGTGGCAATGTCCAGTCAGATCCCTCTGTGTCTGCCCAACCTGCCCAATCTGGTGTCTCAACCATTCAACCCGACCCTGCACAGGAACCTGTCAAACCTGAAACTACATGCCTGGCTCCTAGAGCCAAAGCAATCAAGGAGCAGGGATTCTCTGAGGCAGTGGCAGCACGAATTGAGGCTCCTCAAAGAGGATCAACCAGATCCGTCTATGAGGCAAAGTGGACCATTTTTACAAAGTGGTGCCTCAGTAAGTCAGGTGGACTTAAGGGCACCACCTCTAAAAGCCATAGCTGACTTCCTGTTGCACCTGTTTCAGGATAGGAAGTTACAACCTGGTACCATTGATGGTTACAGATCAGCCATTGCTGACAAGTTGGACAACTCTACAATTAATGTCAGCAAAGATGAGAATCTCACCCGTTTCCTGGATAGTTTCCATAGAGACAGGCCCAAGGGCAGGAGAGGTATACCCTCCTGGAACCTTTCTCTGGTCTTGCACCAGCTGACAAAGACTCCCTTTGAACCTTTAAAAGAGGCCTCACTAAAACACTTGATCTTCAAGACTGTTTTTCTGCTGGCCCTGGGTTCTGGTAAACGCAGGAGTGAGATCCATGCTTGGCTACATAAAAACATCAGACACCAGTCAGGCTGGTCTAAGGTGTCCTTGTACCCTTCACCCAGCTTTCTATCCAAGAATCAGCTGGCTAAGGAGGGTCCAGATAGTGTGGCTCCAGTGGTCATACCAGCCCTGGCCCCCACTCTGGATAAGTCACTCAAGGGTGACAGGTCTTTGTGTCCAGTCAGAGCCCTTCGCTATTACTTGAACAGGACCTCAGATCTTAGGCAGAACAAGGAGTTGGTCTTTGTCTCCTTCAAGAAAGGTTTTGATAAAGACATCTCACCTGCCACCATCTCCTCATGGATCAAACAAACTGTGATCCTTTGTTATTAGCTCTCTGACCAGGAGGCCCTCACACTGCATCAGGTCAAAGCCCATGATGTCAGGGCCTTTGCTGCTTCTAAGGCCTTCCAATCTGGGGTCTCCTTAGAGCAAATTCTGTCAGCCTGCCACTGGAAATCCCATAACACCTTCACACAATTCTATCTGAAGGATGTGGCTTGGGCTGATACAGAGCTTTTTCATTTAGGGCCAGTGATGGCTGCCCAACAGGTCCACCACCAAGCCCAAAAATGAGGAGATATGTAAATATGTATATATGTACATAGATTGTACAATTGTATATAATATAAAAAAAAACAAAAAAAAACAAAAAAACTCTGACTTGCTTCCTTTGGGAAGTTCATTTCTTATGGGATTGAACTGAACCCTCTCTTCCTATTCTCAGATCAGGTCTGAGAAAAAGGGGGGGGGGCAACTTTGGTAGACTCCCGGATTACCGGTTAGTCTTAGCCGTCCTTGTCCTTTGGGGGGTCAACTGGGCCTCACTTGAGGCCCTAGTAACTTACCCGCCTACCAAGTGGTAGTTATTCGGCAATTGTCCATTGGATAGGATGTATTAACGCAATAAAATTGCAAATTTAATAAATAAATTAAATTTTTATAAGTTAATACCCTATCCAATGGACAGGCAAGGCCCACCCATCCGGCCCCGCTATCAGCTTACTACGGGTCTTAATATGTTTAGACAACGAAAAAGATGCTAAGACATCACGCTGTCCAGACAGGAAGGAAGTACAAGGCGCCACCTAGCGAATGCACACTCTTGTGACCGGTCCTGCCTGTAGTATATACAGGACGTCTTTTTCTGGCATTTGGCGGGACCGGTCGCACTGACCGGTAAAGCAATTGTCCATTGGATAGGGTATTAACTTATAAAAATTTAATTTACTTATTAAATTTGCAAAATTGTACCTTTACAATTGCAAACAAATATTTTTACATAAAATAAAAAACTGTTTTCTTATGTATATCACCACATAGGGGATTTTACGCGATCGTTGAAACAATGAATATTTCGAGTCAAGAACTGAAAAGGTATCAAATTACAGCATTTTATCTGTATTTTATTTTTAAAATATCAAAATATTACATTAGCCAATTTACCTAACAGTCTGGTGAATTTTTTGTGTTTTTTTGTTGCTTTTCTGGCATCTCGCAAACCGCCATTTTATTGCATTAATACATCCTATCTAATGGACAATTTGCTAAACCGGTCGGCGCAGACCGGCCCGCCAAACGTCAGAAAAAGACGTCCTGTGTTTCCACTGCACTCACACTGCACTCGCCAGGTGGCGTATCGTACTTCCTTCCTGTCTAGACAACCTGACATCATAGCATCTTTTTCTTTTGGCGCATGTACTGGCTGCACAGAATATTTTAAGTTGTGAAACTTTTTGGAATTTTGTGAGTTTGTGGCACTTGTGTCGGTAGTGGGGGTCGTGGATGGCCAGACAACCTCTGGTTTGAGTGGGCCGGCAGAGAAGAAATCTAAAAAGGCTGAGAGCAAGAAATCTACTACATCTGCCAAGCCGGCTAGATCAGACAAGTCGGTGAAGTCTTCCTCCAACCGACCACCGACTACCTCATCCACCGACCAGGGCAAGTCCACCACCTCCTCTACCGACTCAAGAATTTCTGATCTTGACAGGAAGTGGTCGGAGAGATTCAATAGGCTGGAAGCCTTGTTAATGGCCAAAACTTTAGACAAGCCTCAGGACCCTGTTTTTAGTACGGTGAAGGTTCATCTTCTGCCCAGCCGGAACCGGCTACCAGAGAGACTGCTCAGAGATGACTAACCAGTGCCTTTGACACTTCTAGAAAGGAATCTCCCTCTTCTAGTGAATCCGACACCGACTCTCTCTCATCAGACCGACCTCCCTTAGATATCTTCCCGGAAGAAGGTGAACCCAAAACTTCACACACCGGGCAAAGTCTCTGTAAACTTACCGACCGACGAGTGGTTATGTCGGAAGATGTCAAAGCTCAACATCACACTGGTCCAGGGATATCCCACACGTACTTCTGAAGCAGGAGGACTGTTAAGGGACCAATTTATCCGGCCTCCGAAGTCACAACAGAAGTGGTATGGTTTTCATGCCAATCCCAAGAAAGATTCTGATCAATCTGTCTCTTCATGGCACACCGGATCATCAAAGCTCAACAGTACCTATCTTAGGATAGCTAGGCAGGCCGGTATTGCCACTTCACCTCCCATGTCTCGCCCAATTTCTCAGGAGAACTTACGAAAATGGGAGAGGTCTGCACGTGAGTCAACAGTGATTTGTAAACACGCAGCCGGATTCAACTGTTGCCTGTTGAAGATCCAAGAAAATATGAACAATCAGTTGAAAGCTGTGAAAGTAGAGTCTAAAGGGAAGACAGCAGCCAAAGTGTCATCAGCAGTGGACGAACTCCAGTTCTTACTGGAATTTAACTCTAGTGTTTGCCAAGCCATGGCAAAGTCCATGGAGCACCTAACGGTGTTTGTTTGACTCTTACCTAGCCTATCTTAAAGCCGGTGTTAAAGCTGACACACTGAATGCTCTGCGTACTGCCCCTCTTCATCTGGACACCCTGTTCCCGGACAATGTTGTGAAAAGGGCAGAGGAGGACATCACCTCATTTGATAAGGGTCGGTCAGCTACAGTTTACAAGGGTTGGAGGTACCACACATATGAAAGACAGGACTCTAGGTCGGATAAGCAGCAGGACAGGCCAGCTTGGAAGAACCTGTCCCGTACTCAGCGCAGGAAGAATAACAAGGTCAAGCAACAGTATTCCTCGCGTCCGGCCAAGGGTCAGTAGCACTACAAATGACAATCAATGTGTAATTCAGTTGAAGCCTGTGCTGCTGGCCGGGAGCCCCACAAGAAAGACAATGAACACTTTTTTCAATGTAAATCTAGATGTTGTACATTCTGTTCATACTGTGCCCGTGCATTCTCAAAAGAATGAAATAATTCCTGGGGCAGCAGGTTGTTACTGCAAGAAAAGCAAATTAAAGTCTGTGAAAAGTGTTTCTTGTGTCACTCCATTGTCTTGTGTAAATCCTGTCATAAATGCTCCCAATGTTGTCACAAGTCTGCCTGTAGGGGCCAGACTCCAAAACTTTTGGAAAAAAATGGTTAGATCTGGGTGCCGGACCGAGAGTAGTTCAAATCCTGAAAGAGGGCTACACCCTCCACTTTTGGATCCGGCCGAACTTATCAAGAACTCCCACAGTCATCAGCTGCTATGGCAATCCTCACAGAAATCTCAAACTGTTGGAGGCATTACATCAGCTTATGGACCAAAATGCCATAGAACTAGTTCACAAACAGGTCTCACTAGGGACTATTTTTAGTCCCATAGCCCAACAACAAGTGGAGGCCGATCTTAGACCTAAGCAATCTGAATCCTTTCCTCAAGACTGAAAAATTCAAGATGGAGACACCAGAAACCATCAGGACATCTCTCCAGAAGGGAGAATGGATAACCTCTATAGACTTCAAGGACGCTTACTTCCACATTCCGATACAGGAACAGTCCAGGAAGTACCTGAGATTTCATATCCAGGGCCAGACCTACCAGTTCAAAGCACTGCCGTTCGGTCTGTCGACAGCTCCCATGGAGTTTACTATTATAGCAAAAGAGGTAAAACTGATGGCCATTCAAAAAGGTATAAGGATCCACCAATACCTAGATGACTGGTTGGTGAGAGCCACATCCCACCGGGTCTGTCTCTAGCATACACAGGTCCTACTGAAAATGTGCCGACATTTAGGTTGGCTGGTGAACATAGAAAAGTCGGAGCTGGAAGCCAAGCAAGTTTTCAACTTTGTAGGTTACCAATTCGACCTTGAGTCCGTCGCGTCCGACCGACACCGGACCGTTGGCAAAGCCTACAAGAAAAGATACTGGAACTTATCTCCCTACCGGCTTGCTCAGTAAGGGAGTTCATGTCCTTAATAGGCCTGCTAACAGCCACAGAAAAGCAAGTTCACCTTGGCAGACTACACATGAGGCCCATCCAATGGCATCTTAAAAGCAATTGGAGGATATTGGAATCGTTAGAGAAACTGATTCCTCTACCCAGATCTCTACATGCTCACTTACAATGGTGGCTAAAGGAAGACAATGTCCTCACAGGCCAACCATTACACCCCATACAACATGCTCTGCAAATCTTTACAGACGCATCAAAAGAAGGGTGGGGCGCTCACTTAAACAAGTTCATTGCCAGAGGAACCTGGTCCCTACCGGAAAGCAAATTGCATATAAACTACCTAGAACTAAAAGCAGTTTTTCTAGCTTTAAAAGAGTTCCAAAACCTGTGTGTGGGCAAAATGGTTCTGATAGCAACCTACAACACCACGGTGGTGTCCTACATCAGCAAGGAAGGAGGCATGAGGGCCCACTGTGTGCCCTACTTTGGAGAATCTTGACCTGGTGCACCGGGAAACAAGTGACTCTAAAGGCCCGACACATTCCCGGCCGCTTAAATGTAGTGGCAGACAAACTGTCCAGACAAACAGAATGGTCCCTCCTTCCAGAGGTTTTTCAAGCCCTGTGCAGCAGTGGCACCAGCCTTAAATAGATCTCTTTGCTACGAGATTCAACAACAAGTTGCCCCTGTTTGTATCACCAGTTCCGGATCCCATGGCCACTGCAGTGGATGCACTCAGTTTATCATGGGCAAATCTGGACGCGTACGCCTTCCCACCGACAGCCATATTGGGCAAAGTGGTGGAGAAGTTGCAGGACTCCCCGTACCAAAGGTTAATCATCATTGACCCGGGTTGGCCCAACATGACATGGTTTGGGGACCTAGTGGAAATGTCCAGCCAGATCCCATTGCTCTTACCTCAACTACCAAACCTACTGACTCAGCCCTTCAATCTAACCCCTCACAGGAGTCTGACAAACCTAAATCTCCATGCATGGCTCCTAGAGCCACAGCTATCAAGGAGCAGGGTTTCTCTGAGGCGGTGGCAACAAGAATTGAGGCTCCTCAAAGAGGATCAACCAGATCCGTCTATGAGGCAAAGTGGGCCATTTTTACAAAATGGTGCATCACAAATCAGGTGGACTTCAGGACACCTCCTGTAAAGTCAGTTGCTGATTTCCTTATGTACCTTTTTGAGGAAAGGAAATTACAGCCCAGCACCATTGATGGCTACAGGTCTGCCATTGCTGATAAACTGGGAAATTCAACCCTTAACATCAGCAAAGATGAAAATCTCACCCGTCTCTTGGATAGTTTCCATAGAGACAGACCCAAGGGCAGAAGGGGCATCCCCTCCTGGAACCTATCGCTGGTTTTACACCAGCTCACAAAGGCTCCCTTTGAACCAATTAAGGAGGCCTCCTTGAAACATTTGACCTTCAAAACATTTTTCCTCCTAGCCCTGGGTTCAGGCAAACGCAGAAGTGAGATTCATGCTTGGCAAAGTAAGAACATCAGACACCAGTCTGACTGGTCTAAGGTGTCTCTGTACCCATCCCCCAGCTTTCTTTCCAAGAACCAGCTGGCCAAAGAGGGTCCGGACAGTGTGGCTCCAGTGGTTATACCAGCCCTGGCCCCGACTCTAGATAGGTCCCTCAAGTCTGATAGGTCCCTCTGTCCGGTCAGAGCATTGCGCTACTATTTGGACAGGACCTCAGACCTCAGGCAGAATAAGGAGTTGGTTTTTGTCTCCTTCAAGAAAGGTTTTGACAAGGACATCTCGCCTGCCACTATCTCCTCATGGATCAAACAGACTGTGATCCTATGTTATGAGCTCTCAGACCAAGAGGCTCACACCTTACATCAGGTTAAAGCCCATGATGTCAGGGCCTTTGCTGCTTCCAAGGCCTTCCAGTCGGGGGTTTCCTTGGAACAGATCTTGTCGGCCTGCCACTGGAAGTCACATAACACCTTTACACAATTTTATCTGAAGGATGTGGCATTGGCTGACTCTGAGCTTTATCACCTGGGACCTGTAGTGGCTGCTCAGCAGATCCACCAGTAGTCCAGTTCAGGGAGGAGATCTGTACATATGTAGATAGTGTATATATATTTAAGAAGCATCAAAAAAAAAATCAGACGTGCTTCCTTCGGGAGGTTTATTTCTCTGGGACTGAACTCATCCCTCTCTTCCCCTACCTCAGAGCAGGTCTGTAAAAAAGGGGGGGAGGCGAGTCGGTTTGGACCGGTTAACCGGTTTCTGTTGACCGACTATAGCCTCAAGGGTCTTGACAATCTCAGGTCGACCCAGGCTTAGAGGGAATTTTGTTAGTTATTTCTGAGTTCGCATAAGTCCCTAGTAACTTACCCGCCGACCAAGCGGTAGTTATTCAGCATATTGTCCATTGGATAGGATGTATTAACGCAATAAAATTGCAAATTTAATAAGTAAATTAAATTTTTACAAGTTAATACCCTATCCAATGGACACACAAGACCCTCCCACCGACCCCACTATGACGTCAGGTTGTCTAGACAGGAAGGAAGTACGATACGCCACCTGGCGAGTGCAGTGTGAGGACCGGCGAGCCGGTCTGCGCTGACCGGTTTAGCATATTGTCCATTGGATAGGGTAGTAACTTATAAAAATTTAATTTACTTATTAAATTTGCAATTTTGTTTGTTTACATCGGGAACACGAAAATGCGTGACATTTTCAGTAGTTCTCAAACATGCTTAACCTTGAAAACAGTTGATCGGTTAGTCGATGGTTAATGCAAGTGACTAGCAAATTTTGCTTATCGTTTCGGCTCTAGCCAAGGCCCAACTCCTGCACTATTGCTTGTGAGTGCAGTAATAAAAAAGAACAAACCTTTAAATAATCCTGGAAGCAGAATCAATTGCAGTAATGATAGATGAATTGCTAACATATCTATGGCGTAAATAAGGAAAAAAAACCCCAAAAATAATTCCTAGTGATTCCTAGAAGCATGAGCCTTGCCAGAGCTTACACTTAAAAACAACGTGCAGACATGCAGCACCCTTTAGGTTAGATAATTAGCATCACAAATGCGTAAACAAGCACCAATTTGTTGGTAATTATTTCATTGACTATGTAAGTGACAAAGTCGAAATATTATATACATCTTCAGAAAAGTTAGTTTTACAGAGATACTGTATGTTTTTGTTGCATTAAAATATGTGGAGAAATGGTAGAGAAGTCTCAAGTTCAAAAAATTTTGTGTCTTTATCCATATAAACACCCCAAGGGCAATGCAGTTTTCAAAAAGGGTGGGGGGGGGTGACAATTTGGGATAAAATAAGTTAATAACCACTGAAGTGTCCGGGAGCAGTGGGTGACAATGTCATACTTTACGACTGGCTTCTCGATCGACAGAACATATAATTGTGAGAGAACTTGAAAATATGAGAAACAAAACTTAAACCTGACGAAAATATAAACTTAGTATCTCATATTTTTGTCAACTTTAAGGTGATTTTAAATACAGCCGTATTTTGTTTAGATTTTCTTCCTTTACTTTTTAAGTGGTTATACAGTGTGGTATGTACTAAAGCACATATTTTTTCAGACTCCCGGAAAGGTGGCAAAGACTTCTATATAATTCAGATTGCTTTATATTTATTATATAAACTAGTTGGCCAATCTTATTTTCAACCTTTGGCATCACACTGCTGATCGCTAGTACTCAACACCTCTCAACATCGAGGTCATGTCAACTCGTTTTAAAATATTTTAAAGGCTGTTTTAATTACAGAGATATCTTACATATTGGTACAAATGTAAAGTAACAGTCCTTGTACTCATTTTATTTAATGAAGAACCTTAAAATAAACTCAAAGTGATGAAGGTTTTTCGGGAAGTATTTCTAGTTATAAAGTTGTTCCCAAATCTTATGTATATCTACTCCTCATATGTAAAATACTATGTTTTCTTGTCACGTTTCTGGTTTTATATTTTATGACATTAAAATCCATAAAATAAATTATTTAGAGTGGAGAGGTTTTTTCCCAAGTATTTTTAGTTATTTGTCATTCCCAGAAATTCAATCGAAGAAATGTTTTAGGGTTTCATATTTTAGTATGCACCATGGACTCAGGTATATTGTACATTTGCAAAGTTTCACAAATATATAACATGGAGGCAGTATTGTGTCTATTTATACCAATCATTAGATCTATTATACAAGCATGTTAGGTAAAGATATTTTTTCACATATTTAACTTTTAAATTAGATTTAATGGGTGATAATAGGGGCTCAACCATCATCGAGGTCCATGCGAACTCAAGACATGTGACCGAAACTCAAAATCAGTCAGACAGATCACTTGCTTTGTTATATATTATATTGAAACCAGTGTGTTTACTTCCAGGGCCACGTTTTCTGGGATAGCGAGTTTTACGTCCTTCCTGCCGTGTTGCCGATGCACCCGGAATTGGCAAGGAAGATTCTTGAGTACCGACCAGCATTCATAGAAATTGCAAAGGAGTATGCCGCAGCCACTGGGTTTAGAGGTTACAGGTACTTTTTTCCGGCCATAGCTTTTATTTTGTGTTGTGTGAATAGGAAAACTTCCCGAATGACATATACAAAAAAAATATATATCATCATCATGAATGAAGATAGCAATATTATACGAGCACGTAGCACAAGTATGATGTTAGTAGCTTAGTAGTAGTATGAATCCTCTAAGGCGCTGATGTCCGAGAAGGAAAAGTCCAATTTCCAAAAAATTGCCCATGTCCATGTTAGCGTTCGATAGGGGAGAAGGACTATGATGGTGGGTAGGCTAGCCTAAACAGGTAGGTCTTCAACTGTTGCCTAAATCCATTAATACTATGTTGAGTTCTGAGGGCCTGAGAGAGTTTATTCCATTCTGTGGGAGCAGCAACTGCAAAACTACGCACCTCCATGCATTCATTAGGTCTGGTAGAGGAAACTGAGAGATTGTTGCCCTGTGTATGGTCGCTACGCTTAATTAATGAGGACAGATATGGGTGGTTTGTTAACATTTATTGCCCTGTAGGTAATGAGGTGGTATTTAAACAGTGTACGCTACTGAATGGGGAGCCAGTGTAGTTTGTGTGGGGGAAAGGTGTCACACAATACGACATGGGGTGATAGTTGGTTTCGATTCGATTATTATAAACGTAAAAGAAATTCGGTAACACGCGTCCGAGAACCGGTTTCTGAAAAGTCACCTATTTCACAACAAAATTATGAAATATTATACAGAAATGCTTATTAATGTGTACTTTTATTATATTTTGTCAATATACAGTGAAATAATATCCAAAATTTCAAATTTTAATGACAAACTGCATTTTGGTTTCATTTTTGTTTCATGTACACGTAGAAAACTTTACAGTGTCAGTGGTGTATACTAATATGAATGAATTCGGTTTTCATCGAATTTTGTTTTCGGGACCCGGTTTCCAATTTTACTTTCGATTGTAACACTATTATTACCCGACCCAGAATCGTCTGATAATAAAATTGGAGTTTCCGTGGTATAGCTTTCCAAGATACTCACTGACCACGATACGATACTAGCCAATGCAGAGCAGTTTTTATTATTGAAGAATTCTTGTAAGTTTTATTGTCAGCATTAACCACAATAATCCAGTTAGAGTGACCAGAGCGTGTCCTTATTGATGGTCCGATTTGGAAAACTTGTCCACCATTTTGTTTCAGCTTAAAGAGGGCTCACATCAATGTTAGTTGGTTGTGGATCATGTCAGTAGATCTAGGCATTCAATTCTTATAATTAATTTAATTTACAAATTTATCATCTGACCTTGGAAAAATGATTCAAGGTCAAACACTTGGCTTGTTTACACCAATAAATCCTTTTTTCTCCTCCATAATTGGGCCAAGTTTTTGGAAATGTCGAAAACAGTTTTGTAGAAAACCCATTGGCTGCAATTTTTTTTTCACAGGTCAAGTTTAACCTTTGACCCCCTGCTTCAAGGTCAGTCAGGGTTCCATACCAGAATTGCTTTGCATCTCCCTTACTACTGGTCTTTTGGGTTTTTGATTGTTAAAATCACGAGCTATAAATCTTTTCACGGGTCAGATTTGACCTTTGACCCCTTCATCAAGGTCAAATAGAATATCCGTACCAAAAATGTTTTGTATCTCTCTTACTACAGGTCCTCGGTGTTTGGAATGTCAAAACAAGTTACTCAAAAAATCATTGATTGTGAATCGTTTGGCAGGGTCAGATTTGACCTTTTTGTATCTTCTTCAAGGTCAAATGAGGTGGACTTACCAGAAATGTGTAAAATCTTCTTTTTTATTGCGTTAATACATCCAATTGACAATTGCTTATCCGGTCAGCGCGGACCGGCCCGCCAAACGTCAGAAAAAGACGTCCTGTGTTTCAACCGGCTAGGCCGGTCCAGTACTGTGCACTCGCCAGGTGGCATGTCGTACTTCCTTCCTGTCTAGACGGCGTGACGTCATAGCATCTTTTTCATTTGGCGAATGTATTGTGTACACGAAGTTTGTTACTGCAAACGTTTTTCTGGAATTTCATTTCTATTATTCAGTGTGTGCCTTATATATATATATTATTTGTTCAAGAGTGTTTATAGATCATTTTGACATTGGAATAATTTCGGATCGTCATGTCTTCGCCTAGCCAGAAGCATGGAAGTTGTGGACACATCATGGCTAGCTTTGACAGCAATAGTTTCTGTGCACGCTGCAAGGGCTGAGATCTGTGTACTTCCAAAAATGACTGTAACTCTTGTAATTTGTTAACTGAGGACCAACGCTTACAGTTGTCCACGCCTTCTTATAGGCTTAAGAAAGAAAAAAAGGATCTTTAGAAATCCACTGATACACCCAAACAAAACTCATTCAGTTCCTCTCTCATAGACCCGTCCTCTGTGGCGGTAGTGGGAGCTGTGGACGGCCAGGGGATTTTGCAGTGCCCTGGTTCGAGTACGGGGAAGAAAAAGAAGACTGTTGCATCGGATAAACCCAAGGTTGTTTCCAAGGACAGTAAGTCTAATGTGGAGAAGTCCTCTAAATCGTCTGTCAAACCTCACAAGTTTTCAGTTGATTCCAGGATCGACGACTTAGATCAAAAGTGGTTGGACAGATTTAATAGGCTAGAGGCTCTACTGTTAGCAAAGACATTGGATAAACCTGAACCAGCCTTTACTGCTGTAAAGGTCGCTCCAGCACACTCGCCTCCTGCTAGTTCGGTCATCTCTTCCAAACCCTTCATCAGACCTTCTGATGCTGCTTAGGATTCAGACTCACCGACCTCGCTTCACAGAGACAGGTTACCGACCAGTCAGCCAGACTGGACAATCTACAGCAAACCTCAGATTTGCCTGGTTTTACTCAGACTGCCTCCAAGTCGACCAGCAAGTCGTCAAAAGGGAAAGCCTCTACCGGTCGTTAGGTCGTTATCGGCACCAGCTAGACAGCTCAGCACATCCTCTATGGATACCAATACCGACTTTTCTGATCGCCCTCCAGTGGACATTTTTGTCGAGGAGGGAGAACTTTCAGAGCATGATACTACTGTTGCTGACCCCGACCAGACCCTCTCAGAAGAACAGAACTATAGGGAAACTATGAGAGGGATCAGGTCCTTCATGGGGTGGACCCATATCCCTGATATGGATACGGCAGCATCAACTGCAGACGACAACCCCTTTGCAGGCCCTAAAGCCCAGCCTACAGGCAAGATCTCAGTTTCAATGCCAACCGATGAATGGCTCTATAGTAAGATGGGGAAACTAAATCTGACACTTACAGAGGGTTACCCGTCGCGAAGCTCAGAGGCTGGAGGACTGCTCAAGGACCAGTTCGTATGTCCCCCTAGATCCCAAGCGAAGTGGTACAGCTTCACACCAAATCAAGAGAAAGCCGAGAAGGATCCTAGCAAGACTGTATCTTCATGGTGCACAGACTCCTCTAAGATCAACAGCACCTACAGTCGCATTGCCAAGGCAGCCGGCATTGCATCCACCCCACCAGCTTCTCGTCAAATTTCTCAAGACAACTTACGAAGGTGGGAGAAGTCTGCCCGCGAAGCCTCTATCATTTGCAACCAGGCAGCAGGCTTCAACCGGTGTCTTTACAAGGTGCAGGACTCTATGCAATCCCAACTGAAAGTGATGAAAGCTGAGTGTAGTAAAGGAAAGTCTTCCGCCAAGGTCTCACAGGCTGTAGATGAATTACAGTTTTTGATGGATTTTAACTCGAGTATTACTCAGTCCATGGCCAAGACCTTAGAACACTTAACTGACTTTGTTTTTGTCACTGTTGCCAACACCACCCTAGCCAGACGAGATTCTTATCTATCTCACCTCAAGTTGGGAGTCAAACTGGATACCTTTGCCGCTTTCCGAACTGGACCCCTGCACATACCGACGCTGTTCCCGGATTCAGCTCTTCGAGGCAGAGCAGGATATTGCCAATTTCGAGAGCAAGGGACAAACCCAGGCTGGGAAGAAAGGTCGCTTTCACCCTTATGAGCGTCAAGATAAGCATTCAGACTTCAGAAAGCCAGAACGCCCTGCTTTGAAGAACATTGGAAACAGGGGACAACAGAAGAAAAGCAAATCCAAAGCCTCTTACTACTCATCGCGACCAGCCAAGGGCCAGCAGTCCTATAAATGACAATTACTTTGTAAACAGTTTACAGGAAGGACTGCTGGCCGGGAGCAAGACATTATCACAAGATCTGACATTAAACTCTGTAAATTGTGGTATTGTAAAAGTTGTACATTCTGCGCCCGGGCATTCCCAAAAGAAAGAAGTCCCGGGGCAGCAGCTTGTCAAGTATCAGAGAATCACAAATTAAAATATGTGAAAGGTGTTTCTTGTGTCACTCACTTGTCTTGTGTCCATCCTGTAACAAATGTCCAAATTGCTGCACAAAATCTGCCTGTAGGGGCCAGGTAACAAAACTTTTGGCAAATTTGGCTGGATCTAGGGGCTGGTCCGAAGGTTATTCAGATTCTGAAAGAGGGCTACACCCTCCCCTTCCGGACCCAGCCAAAGCTCACAAGGTCTCCCATGGTCATAAGTTGTTATGTCAATCCCCACAGGAACAGCTACCTGTTGGAGGCATTACATCAGCTTATAGACAAAAATGCAGTGGAGCTAGTACAAAACCAATGATCCCTAGGGTTTTTCAACCGACTCTTTCTGGTTCCACAACCCAACAAATGGAGACCCATATTGGACCTAAGCAAACTGAATGTCTTTCTCAAGGTGGAGAAATTCAAAATGGAAACACCGGAAACCATCAGAGCGTCTCTCCACCGGGGGGAATGGGTCACCTCCATAGACTTCAAGGACGCCTACTTCCACATACCCATACAAGAGCAGTCCAGGAAGTACCTCAGGTTTCATTTCCGAAACCGAACATACCAGTTCAAGTCTCTGCCCTTTGGACTATCCACGGCACCCTTGGAGTTCACTGTGATAGCAAAAGAGGTGAAACTAATGGCCACACACAAGGGTATAAGGATCCACCAGTACCTAGACGACTGGTTGGTGAGAGCCAGATCCCACCAGGTCTGTCTCCAACATACTCAGACCCTAGTACAAATGTGCCAGGATCTAGGTTGGATGGTGAACTTGGAGAAATCAGAACTGCAGCCCAAACAAGTCTTCGATTTTGTAGGCTACCAGTTCGACCTCATGGTCAGTCAAGTCCGACCTACACGGGACCGGTGGCAGAACCTCCAGGACACAATAACAAGGATTCTGTCATCACCGACCTGTCTGGTCCGACAATTCATGTCTTTGATCGGTCTGTTAACAGCCACGGAAAAACAAGTTCACCTAGGCAGACTACACATGAGACCCATACAATGGCATCTCAAAAACAACTGGCAAGTACCCGAATCACTAGAAAAAGTGATCCCAGTTCCCAGATCTCTGCACCCTCACTTACGATGGTGGCTTCAAGAAGACAACGTTCTCACAGGCCAACCATTACACCCCATAAAACATGCTCTGCAAATCTTTACAGACGCATCAAAAGAAGGGTGGGGCACTCATTTAAAAGAGCACACTGCAAGAGGGTCATGGTCCTTGCCGGAAAGCAAACTGCACATAAACTATCTAGAATTAAAAGCAGTCCTTCTAGCATTAAAGGAATTCCGGGACCTCTGCACCGACCAGATAGTACTTGTGGCAACCGACACCACTACAGTAGTGTCATACATCAACAAAGAAGGAGGAATGCGGTCGGGTTCACTCTGTGCCTTACTATGGAGAATGTTGACATGGTGTACCACTCATCAGGTCACTCTCAAAGCCCGACACATCCCAGGCCGGCTGAATGTGGTAGCAGACAAGCTATCCCGTCTAGGTCAGACCATCCAAACAGAATGGTCCCTCCTTCAAGAGATTTTCCAAGCTATATGTTACAGGTGGCACCGGCCCAAAATAGACCTATTCGCCACGAGGTTCAACAACAAGTTACCTCAGTTCGTGTCACCAGTGCCGGATGCCCTGGCAGTAGCAGTGGATGCACTCAGTCTCCAGTGGGAGGATCTGGATGCTTATACCTTCCCACCAGCAGCCATCTTGGGCCACGTGGTGGAGAAGTTCCAGGACTCCCATTGCAAGAGAATCATTCTGATTGCTCCAGGTTGGCCCAACATGCCTTGGTTTTGGGATCTAGTAACCATGTCCAGTGAGATCCCACTGAGCCTGCCCAATCTGTTGACACAGCCTTTCAATCAGTTCCCTCACAGAAATCTGACATATCTAAATCTCCATGCATGGCTCCTAGAGCCACAGCAATCAAGGAGCAGGGCTTCGCTGAAACAGTGGCAGCAAGAATTGAGGCTCCTCAAAGAGGATCAACCAGATCAGTCTATGAGGCAAAGTGGACCATTTTTACAAAGTGGTGCAACACTAATCAGGTGGACTTCAGGGCACCCCCTTTAAAGTCAGTTGCTGACTTCCTTATGTATCTTTTTGAGGACAGGAAGTTACAGGCCAGCACCATTGATGGTTACAGATCAGCCATTGCTGATAAACTGGGAAATTCAACCTTCAATGTCAGCAAAGATGAAAATCTCACTCGTCTCTTGGATAGTTTCCATAGAGACAGACCCAAGGGTAAAAGGGGTATCCCTTCCTGGACCCTATCTCTGGTCTTACACCAGCTGACAAAGGCCCCTTTTGAACCAATCAAGGAGGCCTCCTTGAAGCATTTGACCTTCAAAACAGTCTTCCTCCTAGACCTTGGTTCAGGCAAGCACAGAAGTGAGATTCATGCTTGGCAAAACAGGAATATTAGACACCAATCTGACTGGTCAAAGGTGTCCCTGTATCCATCACCCAGCTTTCTCTCTAAAAACCAGCTGGCCAAGGAGGGTCCAGACAGTGTGGCCCCAGTGGTTATACCAGCCCTGGCCCCAACCCTGGATAAATCCCTCAAGTCTGACAGGTCCCTTTGTCCGGTCAGAGCCTTGCGCTACTATTTAGACAGGACCTCAGACCTCAGGCAGAATAAGGAGCTAGTCTTTGTCTCCTTCAAGAAAGGTTTCGACAGAGACATCTCTCCTGCCACCATCTCCTCATGGATCAAGCAAACTGTAATCCTATGTTATGAGCTCTCTGATCACCAAGCCCACACCCTGCATCAGGTTAAAGCCCATGATGTCAGGGCCTTTGCTGCGTCTAAGGCCTTCCAGTCGGGAGTTTCCTTAGAACATATTCTATCAGCCTGCCACTGGAAGTCACATAATACCTTCACGCAATTCTACTTGAAGGATGTGGCCTGGGCCGACTCCGAGCTCTACCATTTGGGTCCTGTAGTGGCTGCACAACAGATCCACAAATGACCAGGACCTAGAGGAGATCTGTAAATATGTAAATAGTTGTACATATATATTTTTAAAAAAAAACAAAAAAAAAACTGTGTTGTGCTTCCTTCGGGAGGTTTATTCCTACTTCTTATGGGACTGAACTCACTCCTCTCTTCCCCTACCTCAGAGCAGGTCTGTTAAAAAGGGGGGGGGGAGGGTACGTCGGTTTGGACCAATGGGCCGGTCCCTATTAACCGACTATGGCCTTAAGGGTTTCTGACCACAAGGTCAACCCGGGCCTGAAATAAAGTCAGTTGTTATTTTGTTTATGAGTTCATCTGAGTCCCTAGTAACTTACCTGCCGACCAAGTGGTAGTTATTCAGCCAGTGTCCATTGGATAGGATGTATTAACGCAATAAAATTGCAAATTTAATAAATAAATTAAATTTTTATAAGTTAATACCCTATCCAATGGACACACAAGACCCTCTCACCGACCCTGCTATCAGCTTACTAGGGGCCTAATAGGTTTAGACAACGAAAAAGATGCTGTCTAGACAGGAAGGAAGTACGACACGCCACCTGGCGAGTGCACAGTACTGGACCGGCCTAGCCGATGGAAACACAGGACGTCTTTTTCTGACGTTTGGCGGGCTGGTCCGCACCGACCGGATAAGCAATTGTCCATTGGATAGGGTATTAACTTATAAAAATTTAATTTATTTATTAGATTTGCAATATTATTAGTTCCAGGGGTTTGAAAATTCAATGTGAAAACCACCAACAATAATTCAATGGCAGAGGATCTTTTTGTTAAATTGAAATTAATGTTTCACTCTGTTTTAAGGTCAAACAGAGTGGACTTACCATCAAGACCGTAAATGCTTGTACCTCACGTCATGCTGAATTGGCTCCATCCTGGGGCCAGTTTCCAAAAAAGAATATACCCTGGACTTTGACTTAAATTTGAGGCTTCTGTCTTAAACTCAAGCTAAGTGGTCTTAGACTTGGAGGGTTTCACAAAGCTACTAAGTCTTACGTTTTGGCTAAGTCTATCTGGGAGTGGGCTTATATTTTGTAATTAAAGACTGAAATATGGCTCCCATAAATTTTTTTTGCACTTCAAAATTTGATATTCCTAAAAACCAGCAGTTTGCCAAAGATAAAATGAGTTAAACAAAGATATATGTTAATAATAATTTTTTTTGTAGTTGAAGTAAAGGGTCATACAACATAGAAAACCACTGTGGTTATTCGATAAGCTTGGACTTAGCTAAGTCACCCTTTGTGATATCTGTTTGAATCCACAGACTTAGGTTATACAAAAGGCTAAGATTGAAGTCCCTTACTTACCGTATTTATTTGTATAAACACCCCAGGAGCAATGCATTTTTATCAAGGGGGGGGGGGGGACTATTAATGGCACAAAAATAAAACTTCTCGAGTCCAGTGGCAGTGAGCGATAATGAACACTTATGTCCCTGATCTCGCTTTCCAGCATATATAATGACGGGAGAGCTTAAAATATTAGAAATAAATCTTAAATCTGAAGAAATTATAAACTTCTATCTGGCATTTTTGTAGATTTTAATGCGTCTGTGAACAAACAGAACTGCCATGTTTTGTTGTGGTTTTCTTCATTTCCTGTAAGCGGTATTCGATTGGGAAATCACTAAAATGCATCTTTTTTCGGAATGTCAGAATTGCAAAGGTGCTGGCTGTTGAGAGGGATGTAAAACCCCCAAATATGAACTTTGCAAAGGTCGAGGGGGGGGGGGGGGGGCAATTAATAGGGAGGAGGCGTTTATATGAATAAATTGAATAAATATGCTAGCCAAAGTCCAGGCTAAGTCTCAGACCCTTTGTGAAACTGACCCTTGGGTTATGCTGCATTGAGAAGTGACAAGATTCTTAACCTGAATGTTTTTTGTGACATTTTAACCTCGTTTTTGTATATATATGTAAATTTCTGTGTCTAGGTTTCCATGGGAGAGCGCGTTTAGCGGGAGGGATGTTACTCCAGACAACACATGCCCCTCTTGTCGAGACAGACAGATACATGTTGGCGGTGGGATTTCATGGGCCATAAGGCAGTATTTCTCCCTCACCCGAGATCTGGTAAAGTTTGACCTCTTTTTTAAACGCGAGCTCTAGCAAGACTCGCGCTTTAAAAGAACACTTTTTTTTTTCGTCAACAGACTTTCATGAGAATTGGCTATAATTGGACGAGTACCCGTCTCTTCACTGAAATTAGGCAGCAGTGGGCCACGTTAGTGCTTAATGGGTGGCCGTTTCAGTGCACTGCTTCCTGTCTCTGATGGCTTTGTGGCTCACACTAGTAGACCGAAACCCCTTTTGGCCTTGTTTAATGCAGAATCTTGACCAACTAGTACATATGTGGGCATATTTTTTGCCATTTGGGCTTTGTTTCATTCTTTGACTATTTTGTTTGATCGAATTTCTGTTTGAGTAGAACTGTGACAGGAGTCTAGGCATGGGTCGGGGTAACCCCAGAGTCTCGGCATCGAAAGCATTTTACTGAAATACCGTGACAAGATTTTAAAACTGCCATCTCACTGATTAGCACGTATAATTAAAGGAAAACATAAAGTATTGGAAACTTCAGGGTGTATCCGTCATGGAAAACCTGGAAAAGTCAACATTTTTTTCCAGGCCTGGAAAAGTCATGGAAATTGACTCCAGGATTTGGAAAATTTATAATAAGTCATGGAAATTCAAAGGCATCCTTTCGCGAAACAGCGTTGTTCTTTTCTTTCATCTAGCATTTCAATACAAGGATATGTCTATGAAATCAGATCAAATTTTGGTGTTTTCCACATCTTCCTGTACTGTGACTGGAACCTTGTGAGTGGTTCTCAAAGGCAAAACCAGCGGGAGCTCGTGGCCTTGGTACAGGTCTCTTCCATGCCACAAAGCATGTAAAACATCCTTAATTTTAAAGCTTCGGTCATGGAGAAGTCATGGAAAAAATATTGAAACTTAGTGGATATAGCCTGTGGAAGCAAACCACATATCTGAAGAAATTGCTAACCATATTTTTGCAAATTTACAGCATTTTATAGTAATGTTGCTGAGCAGAGCTGCCATGTTTTGGTAAATTGGAGGTGACACTTTTTAAAACTTCCATCTCGCTTGTCAACACAGATAGAGTAAGAAATCTAAAATTCGCCAGGAATCTAAAATTCGCCACCTCTAAAGCCTTAGTTAATTTTATGAAGAAAATGATGTTTTTGTCCAAAAATTGGTGTTTTTCAGTTTAAAAAGCTTTAATTTACTATACAGTCAACAAATCTCACCACAATTCATTTATTTTATTAGTATTTTCACATGTGGCGAATTTCAGATATGTGGCGAATTTTAGATTTCTTACTCTAATGGAAGGAAAACTTAGAACATTGGCAACAAACCAGAAATCTGAAGAAGTTACACACTTTCTTCCCATAGTTTTGTACATTTGGTCACTTCTGTTGCAGTTTCGGTGAGAGGAAAACGTCCGTGTTTTGGTTTCACAAGTTTAGCTTCCTGTCAGGGGCCTGTTCGTTTGGGGTTGTACTAAAACACAAAATCCCAGAATCGGATTGGTTTTGCATTGGGGAACCTCCCTATCTACACATTTCTTATACCGACCCATTCCTGCAGGAAACCTGGGTAATTCTAATTCTTATCTACTTCTATAGTGCTTAATCTCCACTCAAAAGCAGACTCTTGCAGCAGTCAGAACCATACCAGTCAATCCCAAAGACCAGGGAATAGGAGAAAAGGTCAGTACCCTGGAAATCTAGGATGACTGAAGAGGTTATGACCCTTTCACAGTACAGGCAGTACGTTACAGGTGATCATCGGCGAGAGAACCGCCTCCCAGGTCACCCCCATTTCATCCAAGTTGTTCACACTACAGGCGGTGTGATTCGTGGTTATACATGTTTGGCAAAACACCCCTGTCCTTCAACTACCGTTGGAGATTTGTATGTGACCTTGTGTCACAGTGGTGAAATGTCCATGTACCCCCGCTCACCTTCGGTTACCTTTAGTCAGAAATTGAAACACACATGCGTGAAAGCATCTGCGGATGCTGATGGTACTGAAATCAGAGGCGGAAATTTTTATAAACAGTTTAAAACTTCCGTAGGACTCGCAAGGTAATGGACAGTTCCCCACTGACTCGCAAGGTCACAAACGGAGGTCAGACGGCGATCCAAGGACAGGGATTATCAGGAGGATACTGCCTGTAGTGTGAAAGGTGTATTATGGTGGGTATGCCTAGAAGCTCCTAAGATTTGGAATGACCTTCCTGAAAATGTGCGCGGTGCAACTTCCATTGCCTTCTTAAGGAAAAAGCTCAAAACTTACCTGTCTGCAAAAGCATATCTAGCATAGCCTTCCTTTACCCGTTTATGAATGGAGGAATAAAACATTGGAACCACAAGAAGTTTACCTTCACCTGGATATTGGCCTGTCTTGTATAGGTATCAGGAGAAAGATACCCGTTAAAGTAATACTCAGAAATGCCCATTTTCGTATGGGCAATAGTATGATAACTCACCTGCACAGCCTTTATTACATAAGACAACAAGGCTGAAAGTGGTTTCAATGTAATAGCGTGAGCCGCAAAGCCATCAGAGACACCAGTAGTCCACTGAAACGGTCACCCATCCAAGTACTAATGTAGCCCATTGCTGCTTAACTTTAGTGATAACACATGTACTCATCACGCTACACCTCAATTCATGAAAGTCTGGAGACAAAAAGAAAAAAACAAAATGAAAAAAAAGTGATTCCCAGAACCATGAGCCTTGCTAGAGCTTGCTCTTTAAAAATCTTTTGTACACAAAAGATAAGTTAATTGGATTTCAAAAGTACTGAGACCTCTTTCAACTGTGGTCCTGTTGCTGCTCTCTGTAGATCTCGATACTGTTTATGAAGTAATATTGGTATCAAATAGAAATATGTATATCGATATCAAACCATATTTTTACCTTCTGTATCTATCGATATTGAAATATCGGGACATGAGATGCTTTCCTGGGGGAAACCTTCCAAACTCTTTTGCGAGGTTTAGTAGTGTCCCAAAACGTAAACAAATATGGCAGTCCCATTTTTGCGGTAAGTAAAAATTACTGAAAATGATATGAAAATCAATATAATTTTCATATTTTGTACTTTATATTAATGAAAGACAGCAGAGGTGCGTATATTCAGTACTATGTTCCGATATTGATATTGTACCCTGCATTATCGGCATATTTAGCAAAAATTGTTAAATATTTCAATAGCGATAAACAATACCAGCACTGTTATGAAATTTATGTATGTTTATTAAGTTTATGAAAGCTAGGTGCTATTTCATCAAGGTACTGAGGCTGTAGTCCGGCAGTAGTCCCTTTCCTACTCACTGTAAACAAAGATTAAATTACATCTAAAGCAGCAGTTTTATTTTGTTTGGATACTAGAATTTAGAATTTTAGAACATATTTTTTTGAAAAAGGGCAAGGAAACATTAATACATTATGTATTAAAAACAGACGCACATTACACCATTAAAATTTAAAGGATTTAAATCAATTCGAAATCCAAAGTCCTTTTTTTTCTGACAAAAGGATTTTAAATCCTTTCAAGTCACATGAAAAAAGGATTTAAATCCTTCAAATCCAAATCCTCTCAAAGGATTTGACCCCCAATCCTGTCTTTGAGTCATGTTTTATTTTTTTCCCTCTTTTTCACAGGATTATCTCACGAATTCTGAGTATAGGGGATGTGATATGGCCATCAACATTGCCAGGTTTTATGCGGGGGCAGCTCATTATGACAACAACGAAGGGAGATATTACATTAGGGGTGAGTTATGGGCACGTGGGCATTATCCCTTGCCCTCGGGCTTCATATATTACAATACTGCTCAGAAAGAGGGGTTTTATTCCATTGTTTATACCGGAAGTATTTATCTTCTACATATCTGAAAGCCTAGTTTTTCATTTTTTTTTCATTAAATACAGAGTTATTGTATTTATTGTTATAAAAAAATCGGGAATAATAAATGTAAAACATTCTTTGTTAGACAGTTATGCAAAAATATACACTCAGATAATATTGTCGTCTGCATTTGTGATATATTTTTTGTGTATAGGTTATTCGGGAAGTTTTCCTATTGTATTTGTGAGAGGCTACGGTGGCGCAGTGGTAACACACTCGCCTCCCACCTCTGAGATCAGACTATGAATCCCGGCCTGCCCTTGACGTACTGGTTTCCTCTGCCCTTCCAACTACCCATCACAATATAACCGATAAGGTGCTAGGCATGATATTAACCCCTTCAAGACCTTATCTGTCGACCAGCAGTTGACAGCAATGTGTATTCTACAGTACCATGTCGGTCGGCTATCAGTCGACACCCCCATATGATATGCCAGCTTTCCTTCAATACTATAGAATTAAACATCTTGGTATACTGAAATATGTTAAACTATCATGTAGGAGGACTTTATGGACAACGTAAATCACTTGTTTGTGTTTTAGCAATTTAAACTGTCTGTAAGCTCTTCATCCCGGATTTTCCTTCAGTATAGTAGAATACTGCTCCCTTGGTGGTGAAGGGGTTAAAACACTATACAAATAAAATAAATGTTGTGCTTGTATTGTCTTCATTCGGATGCCTTATTCTAGCCAAAAAAATGTCTCCTCATTTCAGGCGTCATGGGGCCAGACGATTACCACGACCACGTAAACAACAACGCATACACCAATGTGGCCGCCTCTCTAGCCATACACTGGGGTCGTTACATGGCATGTATGTGCCAGCGGCCAGAAAGGGAGGAGGTTTCCGACAATGACATCTCCATAGCCATGAACCTCAAACTGCCCTTTGACAACAAGAGAAGACTCCATTACCAGTTTGATGGCTACGACCATTGTAAGAAGCTTTTTTGTGTTACCAGCGTCTATGCCCTGTTGGCGTATAGGGATTTGCTTTGTCCTCTCTCCTGTGGCTTCGGTTTCGCCATCGATGTCGTCGTCTGTCGTCGTCACACTTTCCTTTCCAGAGAGTATCTCAAAAATGTCCCGACAGATTATATTCAAATTTGCCACGTGGATGTAACTGTTGTGGCGTATTTTAAGGTGACCTTAAACTCCCTGTAGTAACATACTTATATTGAATTAAAGTTTTGTTTTCGTTTCGCGACATTAACTCAAAAATAAGTTGATGGATTCAATTCAAATTTGATATGTGGTTGTAACTGGTTTTCAAGGTGTGTCGTATTATAAGGTGACTTAAACTCCCCATGTATACTAGAAATATCTCGAGTTTAAGCTTTTATTTTTCCATTTAGTATACTGAAAATAACAAACCTTGAACAGAACCTTCATGAAAAGATTACCTTAAACTCACTCACAGCTGCAAACTAACATTGCCTTTAAGCTTGGGACAATTTTTTTTTTGTATTATTTTTTGTATGGAAGATATTTGATGTGGTCATTGAGATTTTTCATTGATATTCAGCATATGCGCATATTTAGACAGAAAGAAAAAGGTGTCTTTTGTAAGGTTACAATAAATTCCTGATATTTTTCAAGCCTATGACTTTGATGGATCACATTACATGACCAGTAACATCGTCACACTTTGTTTCTGGAAAATATTTAAAAAATTGCTTGTAGGATGAAATTCAAATTTGGCATGTGGATGTTGCAGGTCATTGATATGTGCCTTATTTTAAGATGACCTTAAACTCCCACTAATAACACAATTATATTGAATTTAACTTTTGTCATTTGCTTAAAAGTGGCTTCACAGATTCAGATCAAATTTGGTCTGTGGATGTAACTGGTGGTCTTAAAGTTTTGGCCTTTTTAAAGTTGCTTTAAACTCCTAATAATAACGTATTGTAGTGAATTTAATTTTATGTTAGCTGACTTGTCGTCAACAACTTCTGCTCCAAAAGAACAAGGTCCAGAGACATGTTGTTACTTTTAAAAGATACCTTATCTGTTGAGGATGGAAAATTGTTCAAGGCATGCAGATTTGTGTGTTTGTCTGTTCGTCAGAGCTGTTAGAAGCGAGGTACCCCCACCCAAAGTGTAAAAATTTCAAAACTTTAACACAAGTTTCTCATTAACTATTGGAAGGGATTTCTCTCTTATCTTGCATATTATGTACTAGACCACAAGTAGATTCCCTTTTCTGAGTATCAGGCCTGGATCTTTCTTAATTCGTTTTATGAATTTTTAAAATAATTTTAATAAATTAAAATTCATGCAGTAAATCTCTTATAATTTGAAAAGTATGGCATTTGGAGCATTTTGTTAAAATATGTTATTCAGCTACCTTTTCCATTGCTACAACATGGTGCGTAACTTGGGAGTCTATTCCAATAGCTAAGTTAGTAATTTGCAAATTTAATATGTAAATTAAATTTTTATAAGTTAATACCCTATCCAAAAATTTAATTTACTTATTAAATTTGCAATTTTATTGCGTTAATACATCCTATCCATTGGACAATTGCTGAATAACTACCGCTTGGTTGGCGGGTAAGTTACTAAGGACTTAGGTGAACTCATAAATAGAACTAATACAAGAATTATTCTCCAGGCCTGGTTTGACCTTGCGGTCAGGAAACCCTTAAGGCCATAGTCGGGCAACAGAGACCGGTTAACCGGTCCAGACCGACTTACCCCCTTTTTTAACAGACCTGCTCTGAGGTAGGGGAAGAGAGGGTAAATCTCCTCTATTTCTGGGCTATTTGTGGATCTGCTGAGCAGCCACTACAGGTCCTAGATGGTAGAGCTCTGAATCAGCCCAGGCCACATCCTTCAAATAGAACTGTGTGAAGGTATTATGTGATTTCCAGTGGCAGGCTGATAAAATCTGATCCAAGGAGACTCCCGATTGGAAGGCCTTAGAAGCAGCAAAGGCCCTAACATCATGGGCTTTGACCTGATACAAAGTGTGGGCCTCTTGATCAGAAAGCTCATAACATAGGATCACAGTCTGTTTGATCCATGAGGAGATGGTGGCAGGTGAAATATCCTTGTTGAAACCTTTCTTGAAGGAGACAAAGACCAATTCCTTATTCTGCCTGAGGTCTGAGATCCTGTCCAAATAGTAGCGTAATGCTCTGACTGGGCAGAGGGACCTGTCAGACTTGAGGGATCTATCCAGGGTTGGGGCCAGGGCTGGTATAACCACTGGAGCCACACTGTCTGGACCCTCTTTGGCCAGCTGATTCTTTGAAAGAAAGTTGAGTGATGGATACAGGGACACCCTTGACCAATCAGATTGGTGCCTGATATTTTTGTTCTGCCAAGCATGAATCTCACTTCTATGCTTGCCCAAGCCAAGGGCTAAGAGGAAAACTGTCTTGAAGGTCAAATGCTTCAGAGATGCCTCTTTAATTGGTTCAAAGGGAGCCTTTGTCAGCTGGTGTAAGACCAGGGACAGGTTCCAGGAAGGGATTCCCCTCCGACCTTTGGGTCTGTCTCTATGGAAACTGTAACGGACGCGCGAGATTTTCATCTTTGCTGATGTTAAGGGATGAATTTCCTAGTTTATCAGCAATGGCTGACCTGTAACCATCAATGGTACTGGGCTGTAACTTCCTGTCCTGGAACAGATACATAAGGAAGTCAGCAACTGACTTTACAGGGGGTGCCCTGAAGTCCACCTGATGAGTGAGGCACCACTTTGTAAAAATGGACCACTTTGCCTCATAGACTGATCTGGTTGACCCCCTCTGAGGAGCCTCAGTTCTTGCCGCCACTGCCTCAGAGAAGTCCTGTTCCTTGATTGCTGAGGCTCTAAGAGCCATGCATGGAGATTTAGATTTGTCAGATTTCTGTGAGGGATCTGATTGAAGGGCTGTGTCAACAGGTTGGGCACATCGGGCAGGCTTAGCGGGATTTGACTGGACATGGTTACCAGATCGCAATACCAAGGCATGTTGGGCCACCCCGGGGCAATCACAATGATCCTCTTGCATGGGGTGTCCTGCAATTTCTCCACCACTTTGCCCAAGTTGGCTGCTGGTGGAAAACATATGCGTCCAGATCCTCCCATGGCAGACTGGGTGCATCTAATGCTGAAGCTAGGAGATCTGTAACTGGTGACACAAACAGAGATATTTTATTGCGTTAATATATCTTACCTAGTGGACCAGTGCATTTGTCCGGCGCGCAGCCGGTCCCGCCAAACGTTAGACAAAAACGTCCTGAGCTGGGCTCTGACTGGGACCGGTAGTGTACTCTTCATTCGCCAGGTGTCGTGACTGCACCCAGCTCCCCTACTGCGCGTGCGCGCGCATGCGTACTTCCTCTTTTTGTTTGGCGCCATAGTGTGTTAGCGATAAATTTCAGTAGAATTAACTTTGAATTATATTAGTTGTTTACAAGTGTGTTACAAGGAAAGTTTTGGAAATTTGCGAAATATATTTATCATGGCATCACCAGGACAAAGGCGTGGAAGTTGTGGCCATGTTATGGCTGCCTTTGACTTACACAAAAAATGTGCCCGCTGCAGGGACAAAAAGATGGGAGATGACCCTTGTGTCAAAGGTCAACGTTGTGATTTATGTGACAGTTTTTCGGAATCTCAGAAGGGTATGTTGGCAACCCCCCAATATCAAATCCGGAAAGATAAGAAAGCGGGGACCTTGGTTTCCCCTAGTAAAGTTACTGTTGTGGGTCCCGTAGAGGATCAGACTGATTTCCAAATGCCCCCGGACGCTGCGCATGCGCAGGAACGGGTTTCTACCGGTGCCTCACCGGCTGCTCAAGCTAGTGTTAGAGATTTTGTCTCCCGTCAGGACTTGGAACTGTTAAACAATCAATTAGAAGAAAAGTTCGCCCGCTTTGAGGCTCTCCTGTCAAGAACTAACATCTTCTCAACTCCCAAGATGCCTGTATCAACACTTCAAGCTCCCATCTCTGACACGCCTTTTATCAACCCGTCTCCTGACCCCGGAGCCACCGGTCCGGTGAGGCCTCCAGGTCAGGAGTTAGAGGTTCCACCTGCTGTTAAAAAACATAAGGGAAAATCTAAACACAAGAAGGCTGTTAAACCGGCTGCTAGTGCCGGTTCTTCAAGTCAGATTGCTTCGGATCCTATTCCTCCTCTCAAGACAGTTGTGCCCGGTCCGGGTTTGCAAACTCTTGAGCAACCGGAGGAAACTATTACCAGTGTCACTTCTCTTGGATCCTCTTCTCAACCGTTCATCACCGGTACACAACCTTCCAGTGGTGCTACTTTATTTGCTCCAGACAGTTTTACTCAGCCGGATCCGGCTCTGTCAGACGAGGAACCCCTTCCGGACCGGTCAGATAAAGACTCCGGTGAGGAGGGTGAACTTTCAGATTCTGAGGTAGTTGAAAGAAACGAAGAAATGAACTACAGGGAAACGGTCCGGTCGGTCCGGTCTTTCCTTGGCTGGTCTCACATACCAGATTTTGAAGCTGCTGTAAGTGACACGGATAACCGCTCTGACAACCCTTGGAAGGGTAAACACCCTCGTCGTACAGGAAAAGTGTCAGTAGATTTGCTAGCAGACGACTGGCTGTGCTATAAAATGGAAAAACTTAATACGTGGGCTGCAGAGGGCTACCCTTCCCGGGCTCAGGAAGCAGCAGGTCTGAAACAGGACCAGTTCATCAGGACACCTAAAAGCCAGGCTAAATGGTATACTCAATCCCGAATAAAACAGGATGGCAACCAAAGACCCGGAAGGACTATCTATGGCTGGTCGGGGTCCGAAGCTAGATTAAACTCTCAGTTCTCACGCATTGCCAAGATTTCCTCTTACCCATCCTCAGGACCGGCTTCCAGGCCTATCTCTCAAGAAATCCTTAGAAGGTGGGAGCAATGTGCCAGGGAAGGCTCCTTGATCACCAACCATGCCGCAGGGTTTAACAGGTGCGTGAGTGAGATCCAGGACAAAATGAACCAACATATTTCCTTCCTGAACAGTACCATTGTTAAAGGGAAAGCCCCAAAGGAAGTCACAGACGCCGTCAAGGACTTAAAAGACTTGTCAGCTTTCCATTCTAGCGTCTCTGTGGCTTTGGGTACTGCTTTTCAGCACCTCGCAGACAGTTTGTTTGTCCAACTGGCAAATTTCATTATGTTGAGGAGAGACTCCTACCTAGAATATGTTAGACCAGGACTGAAACCTAACACCTGGAATAAGCTGCGCAATGCCCCCCTTTTTACTTACGGGTTGTTCCCGGATGATGTTCTGGCGGTGGCTGAGCAAGACATACAAAAGCATGAGTCTAATAGGAGTGCTCCTGGTCCCGGGTTCGGGCACATACCAGCACTCCAAGAAACATCAGTTTAGGTACCAACCCTACGACAAGAAAGATAGTCGTCAATCTGGTTTTTCGTCTTCTCAGACTCAGCAACCTTGGAGGCAGTTTTCGGGCAGAGGCAGAGGCAAGAATCGTGGTAGAGGTGGTTCTAGCTCCACATATTACTCCAAGCCTGCCCGTGGTAGTAAGCCATATAAATGACAATCAATGTTTGTGGCGTCCCCTAGTTCAATTAAAATCAAAGTCCGGGGATCTCAATCTAGTGTCAGCAACCAACAAAGTGACTTTTCAAAAGACTGTAAATTTGCCTGTTGTTCTTCCTGCACTTTCTGTAAAAGGGCCGTTGCAAAAGAAAAACGTAAGACCCTGTCATGCCAAAATAGAAATAAAATCTGTGAACAGTGCTTTGTCTGTAAATCAATGTCTTTTTGCCCCAAATGTCATAAATGTACCTTGTGTTGTCAAAGATCCACCTTTGGGAGGCCGTCTGCAACTGTTTTGGCAGGTTTGGCTCTCCCTGGGTTCAAATCCAAGGGTAGTCTCCATCCTCAGGGAAGGGTATCAACTACCCTTCAAGGAGAGACCACCTCTAGCAAGATTTCCTGTGATAGTCAGTGGTTCATCAAATCCCTCACGAAACAAAAGTCTGAACGAGGCATTGCATTCCCTAGGTCAAAAACAGACTATAGAAAAGGTGTCCGTTCAGTCATCTCTGGGTTTCTACAACCGGTTGTTCCTGGTTCCAAAACCCAACGGGAAATGGAGGCCCATTCTAGATCTAAGCCAACTGAACCTTTACCTTGCTCCAGCAACGTTCAAGATGGAAACTCCGGAGACCATCAGACTCTCCCTGCAACAGGGGGAGTGGGTCACTTCACTGGATTTCAGCGACGCTTATTTTCACATCCCCATAAACCACAGGTCGCGAAAATATCTCAGGTTCCACTTAAAAGGTCAGACCTTTCAGTTCACAGCACTTCCCTTTGGCCTGTCGACGGCTCCGTTGGAGTTCACAAAGGTGGTCAAGGAGGTAAAACTCATGGCTCAATCGAGGGGTATTCGGATCCACCAATACCTAGATGATTGGTTACTGAGAGCCCCATGCCGGGAAATTTGCCTACGTCATACGCAGATCCTTTTGGACCTTTGCCGCTCTCTAGGTTGGGTGGTCAACATGGACAAGTCAGAGCTGGTTCCCCAACAAACCTTCGACTTCGTAGGTTATCATTTCGACCTATCTCAGGGGTTAGTCAAACCAACTCAGGACAGGTGGAGGAGTCTATCTCAGAAGCTCAACCTTCTCCTGGGACTGGAATGTTGCTCAGTCAGGCAGTTCATGTCTTTGATCGGCCTTCTGACGGCAACAGAAAAACAAGTAGTATCGGGGCGGCTGCATATGAGACCCATTCAATGGCACTTGAAAAAGCATTGGCATGCCCCGGAATCTCTGGAAAAAGTCATTCCAATTCCCCCATCTCTCCATGTACATCTAAGGTGGTGGTTGGACCCGGCCAAGGTGCTCTCCGGTCAACCCTTACACCCTCTTCAACACGCCCTTCAACTGTTTACAGACGCCTCAAACGAAGGTTGGGGCGCTCACTTAGGCGATTACATGGCAAAAGGAGTCTGGTTAGAGTCAGAAGGCGCCTTGCACATAAATTTGTTGGAGCTCAAGGCAGTCCTGCTGGCCCTAAAACGGTTCGAGCGGTTATGTTGCAACCAGATAGTTCTTGTTTGTACAAACAACACCACTGTGGTCTCTTACATCAACAAGGAAGGGGGTATGAAATCAGGCTCACTCTGTGCCCTCCTTTGGAGACTGATGCTTTGGTGCAATCAAAGGCAGATTGTCCTGAGGGCCAGGCATATTCCGGGTCACCTGAACGTCATAGCCGACAAACTGTCCCGACTCAATCAGGTGATCCAAACGGAATGGTCCCTCCTCCCGGAGGTGTTTGCTCAAATATGCCGGCGTTGGCACCGCCCGTCTGTGGACCTGTTTGCCACCCGGTTCAATCACAAACTTCCCCGGTTTGTATCCCCGGTTCCAGACCAATCAGCGTGGGAAGTGGATGCCTTAAGTCTCCCTTGGGAGGACCTGGACGCTTATGCCTTTCCACCGACGGCCCTTCTTCATCAGGTGGTAACGAAACTCTTGGACCACGGATTCCGTCGTCTCATTCTGATAGCACCAGGTTGGCCCAACATGCCTTGGTTTTGGGACCTGGTCAACATGTCAGCTCAAATTCCCCTCCTGCTCCCTCAGGTGTCGAATTTGATCACTCAACCGTTCAATCAGTGTCCTCACCGGGACCTTCCCAATCTGAACCTTCATGCTTGGCTCCTAGAGCCTCTGCCATCCAGCAAGCCGGGTTCTCGGCAGAAGTGGCAACAAGAATTGAGGCTCCTCAAAGATGCTCTACCAGAACCGTTTATGAATCAAAGTGGTCCGTTTTTGTCAGATGGTGTGAGAAAAATCAGGTGGACTTCAGAACTCCCTCTATAGAGCAAATTACGGATTTTCTCCTTTCCCTTTTTCAGGAGAAACATCTTCAACCTAGTACCATAGAAGGCTATAGGACTGCCATAGCCGACAAAGTGGGGAATTCCAGAATTAACATCAGCAAGGATAAAAACTTGTCCAGGTTGTTGGACAGTTTTCATAGGGACAAGCCAAAAGGTAGGCGTGGGGTTCCTACGTGGAATTTGTCTTTGGTCCTTCACCAACTTACACAACCTCCTTTTGAACCTCTCAGGAAGGTGTTCGCTGAAGTACCTCACTTTTAAGACTGTCTTCCTTCTAGCCTTGGGCTCTGGGAAACGGAGGAGTGAAATTCATGCTTGGGTTCACAGGAACATTAGGCACCAAGAGGATTGGTCGAATGTTTCCTTATCACCCTCTCCTAGTTTCATCTCTAAGAACCACCTGGCTAAAGAAGGTCCCGCCTGTGTGGCCCCTGTTATCATTCCAGCCTTGGCTCCTTCATTGGACAGATCCCTCAAGGAAGATAGGAGTCTGTGCCCGGTCCGGGCACTACATTATTACTTGGACAAAACCAAAGATCTCCGTTCTGGTAAAGAATTGGTTTTTGTTTCCTTTAGGAAGAGTTTCCAGAAGGATATTGTCCCTGCTACCGTTTCCTCCTGGATCAAACAAACCATCGTCCTTTGTTACCAGATGTCAGACCAACAGGCTCAACAATTGCATCAGGTTCGGGCTCATGACGTTCGCGCGTTCGCGACGTCCAAAGCCTTTCAAGGGGGTGTTCCCTTAGACCAGATTTTGGCAGCCTGTCACTGGAAGTCTCATAATACCTTCACCCAATTTTACCTGAAGGACTTGGCCTGGGCAGACTCGGATGTGTACCATTTGGGTCCTGTGGTAGCTGCCCAACAAATTAGGGACTAAATAGAGGCTTCCATGTATATAGTGATGTATATATGTATTCATACATGTACATAAACAAAAAAAAACAACAAAAAACAAAACGTCCCTGCAGTCTGTCTTGCGTTGCAAGAAGATGGGGGACCATCTTAATCTTCAATTCCCCTTCTTCACTTCCTCGTGGACTCGTCAGCTACAAAACTAAGGGGGGGGGGAGAGACTGTACCTATCCAGGGTAGTTAGAAACCCTTCCCGGGTGATTCCCTCTGGATTTGCAGAGTATATATGTAGATCTTAGAGTCTCTGTCTCCCCTTTTTTCCATAGCTACCCTCCAACCACTGGGTAGTTATTCTGCACTGGTCCACTAGGTAAGATATATTAATGCAATAAAATGGAAAATTTAATGGTTAAATTAAATTTTTATTAGTTAATATCTTACCTAGTGGACCAAGAGAGTCCCACCCTACCTGCCCCGCATAGCTCAAAAAGGGGACATTCTTAGGTAGGCCACAAAAAGAGGAAGTATGCACGCGCGCGCACGTGCAGTAGGGGAGCTGGGTGCAGTCACGACACCTGGCGAATGAAGAGTACACTACCGGTCCCGGTCAGAGCCCAGCTCAGGACGTTTTTGTCTAACGTTTGGCGGGACCGGCTGCGCGCCGGACAAATGCACTGGTCCACTAGGTAAGATATTAACTAATAAAAATTTAATTTAACCATTAAATTTTCCAATTTGTTGTTGAACCTCGTGGCGAATAGGTCTACCTGAGGCCGGTGCCACCTTCTGCATATAGCTTGGAAGACCTCTGGAAGGAGGGACCACTCTGTTTGAATGGTCTGGCCTAGCCTGGATAGCTTGTCTGCTACCACGTTCAGCCAGCCTGGTATGTCTCGGGCTTTGAGAGTTACTTGTTTCCTGGTGCACCAGGTCAAGATCCTCCACAGTAGGGCACACAGAGGGCCCGATCTCCTGCCCCCTTCCTTGTTTATGTAGGACACCACTGTGGTGTTGTCTGTTGCTACAAGTACTATTTTGTGAGTACAGAAGTCTTGGAACTCTTTCAAAGCGAGAAAGACTGCTTTTAGTTCCAGATAGTTTATATGCAGTTTGCTTTCTGGCAGTGACCAGACCCCTCTGGCAGTGTGTTCGTTGGGTGTAATGGTTGGCCTGTGAGCACATTGTCTTCTTCTAGCCACCATTGTAAATGGGGGTGCAGGGACCTGGGAATTGGAATCACCTTTTCTAATGACTCTGGTATACGCCAGTTGTTTTTGAGATGCCACTGTATGGGTCTCATATGTAATCGACCTAGGTGAACTTGCTTTTCTGTGGCTGTCAATAGACCTATCAAGGACATGAACTGCTGGACCGGACAAGCCGGTAGTGACAGTATTTCTAGTACTTTGTCCTGAAGGCTCTGCCACCAGTCTGGTGTCGGTCGGACCCGACCGGACCTGAGGTCAAATTGGTAGCCTACAAAATCGAAGATCTGCTTTGGCTCCAGTTCTGATTTGTCCAAATTTACCAGCCAACCCAGTTTTCGACATATTTCTACTAGATCCTGAGTATGCTGGAGACAAACCCGGTGGGATGTGGCTCTCACCAACCAGTCGTCTAAGTACTGGTGGATTCTTATACCCCTGTCCATGACCATCAGTTTCACCTCCTTTGCCACCACAGTGAACGCCAAGGGTGCTGTGGACAGACCGAAAGGTAGAGCTTTGAATTGGTATGTCTGACCCTGGACATGAAATCTCAGGTTTTTCCTGGACTGTTCCTGTATTGGAATATGGAAGTAGGCGTCCTTAAAATCTATCGAGGTAACCCACTCCCCTTGTTGGAGGGATGTTCTGATGGTTTCCGGTGTCTCCATTTTAAATTTCTCCGCCTTGAGGAAAAGATTCAGTTTGCTCAGATCTAGTATAGGTCTCCATTTGGTGTTGGGCTTTGGGACTAAAAATAGTTGATTGAAGAACCCTAGGGATGTTTGATGTTGTACTAGCTCTACTGCATTTTTGTCTATAAGCTGATGCAATGCCTCCAGCAGGTAGCTGTTCCTGTGGGGATTGGCATAACAGCTTATTACTGTGGGAGACCTTGTGAGATTTGGCCGGATCCGAAAGGGGAGGGTGTAACCCTCTTTCAGAATTTGAACAACTTTCGGACCGGCACCCAGATCCAGCCAAGTTTGCCAAAAGTTTTGAAGTCTGGCCCCTACAGGCAGATTTTGTGCAGCATGTTTGACATTTGTTACAGGTTTTACACAAGACAAGTGAATGACAGAAGAAACACCTATGACATATTTTAATTGACCATCTTTCAACTTTACATCTGTCAATCCGGGACTTAGACCTTTCCTTTATGGAAGCCCGGTTGCAGAAAGAACATGAGAAACAACAGGAAAGTTTACATGTGAATAAATGTCTAGTGTTTCTGTTGATGTGGTGCTCCCAGCCAGCAGTCATGTCTGTAACTTGGTTACACAGTAATTGTCATTTATATGACTGCTGGCCCTTGGCTGGTCGTGAAGAATAACTTGGAGCTTTGCCTCTTGGTTTCCTCTACCGACCCTTCCCGATGTTCTTCCAAGCTGGCTTGTCCCCTTTCTTGTCCGGACGCTTATCTGATCTCCTGTCCGGTTTCTCATAAGGATGGAAACGTGCCTTACCACGAGAAGAACCAGACTGCCCTCTAGACTCATAATCTCCTCCTCAGCCCTCTTAATCACTGCATCAGGGAAGAGGGTGGGGATGTGAAGGGGTGCCATCCTTAGAGCAGCTACAGTGTCTGGCTTAATCCCACTCTTGACGTGTGTGAGGTATGCATCTCGTCGAGCTAAAGTTAAGTTCCCCATTGAAATGAAAATAAATTCACTCAGGTGTTCCATGGTTTTTGCAGCCGCCTGTGTTATACTGGCATTAAACTCCATGAGATGCTGAAGTTCGTCCATGGTACCTGAACTCTTTGAAGAACCCTTGCCTTTGCTCTCCACACGTAGATTTCTGAATTGGTTCTGCATATCCTGCTGAACTTTAAAAAGACATCTGTTAAAGCTAGCAGCTTGGTTACTGATGACTGTAGCCTCCCTTGCTGACTTCTCCCATCTTCTGAGAGCCTCTTGAGATATGCGTCTAGATCCAGGAGGAGTAGAAGTCAGTCCGGACTGTCTGGCTATTCTACTATAGCAACTATTGAGCTTTGAAGATTCTGTACTCCAGTTTGATACAGCGGCAGGGTCGGCTTTGTGGTCGGATGACACCCCGTACCACTTGGACTGCGACTTTGCTGTTCGGCCTCAGAACTGCAGGAGGGATAACCCTCAACCAGAGTCAAGTTCAACTTAGCAACCTTCTTAAAAAAAGCCAATCTTCAGTGGGCATTTGTACGGACACCTTGCCAGGAGTAGCAGTTTTGGGACCAGAGAAAGGGTTGTCGTCTGATGCAGAGTTGTTACTATCAATGTCCGGAATGTCTGAACAACCCATATATGATCTGATGCCCCTCATTGTTTCTCTATAAGTCTGTTCTTCCGTTGGCATCTGATCAGGCTGCATAACATTTAAATCCGGATCGTCTGACAGTTCACCTTCCTCAGCATAGAGGTCGACCGGTGGTCGGTCGGAGAAATCACTGTCTGTGCCGGAAGTAACACTGGAGGCACTATCCTTTCTAGGTCGGTGAAGAGAAGGGGAGCCGGTGTCGGTAGCTACAGTTGAAGCCGGTAGGTCAACATGAGGTTTGCTGTGATGTTTGCCAGTAGACTTCTGCCTGAGGGAAGAAGGGTCGGTACTGGAGAGTTCAGATGCCGGAAGTCGGTTCCGGTCGGTAGAACGCTGGCTGATGGACTTTTGCTTCAAAGCAGGAATGTCTGTACCAGTGCGCCTGTGAGGAGACCTGGAGGTCGGTCGGTCAGTGGTAAGCTGGCTGGCCGGTTGATGCAGAGTTGCAGAGGAACCCTTGCCAGTGTGCTTAGATGATGAAGAAGGTTTCTGTCGGTCGGATGTGAGCTGGCTGGCTGGTTGATGCTGTAAAGCAGAGAAACCCTTGCCAGTGCGCTCTGTTGAAGTAGTCTGTGAATCCGACTCCGGCTGGCTGGCTGACTGATGCATTTCTGCAGAGAATCCTCGCCAGTGCGCCCAGTGGGTTGGAAAAAGGGCTCAGAATCCCTGGGAATGTTAGCAGGTGCTGAATGAGGAGGAGCCACTTTAATTTCTGAAGAAAATGTAGGTTACAAGGACTTTGATAACAACAAGGCTTCCAGCCTGTTGAAACGCTCAGACCATTTGCTGTCAAGCTCAGCTATTTTAGAATCAGTAGAACTGGAGTCTGAAGATTTCTTAGTCTTAGACGGTGGTTTGTCCTTCTTTTGTTTCTTTTCCGGAGGCACAGAAGACGATGGTGATTTAACAGTATCTTGCTGGCCAACAACCCCAATGACAGACACATTAGCAGGGTCCACAAGTTCAGACGCTTCTTTAGTAGGGGTGGCAGTTTCAGATTTCCTTGCCTCACGTTTCTCCTTCTTCAATTTATAAGAAGGGGTAGATATCTGAGCGATCTGGTCTGGGGTTGTAGCTAAACAGAAGTTACAAGTAGTAATGTCTTTGTTTTCCACACAAGGGTCCTTGCCTTTGTTCTTTTTGCGACAGCGTGCGCAATAAGAGTGCTGATCAAAATTAGCCATAACATGGCCACAACCCCCTCTTCGTTGTCCCGGGGATGACATTCTGAGCTATAAGTTCTAAATTTCACTTTGGTATAACCAAAAATATAATTTTTATTGCGTTAATACATCCTATCCAATGGACAATTTGCTAAACCGGTCAGCGCAGACCGGCCCGCCAAACATCAGAGAAAGACGTCCTGTGTTTCCACCGGCTGGCCGGTCCGTAGTACTGTGCACTCCCCAGATGGCGCCTCGTACTTCCTTCCTCTCTAGACAACCTGACGTCATAGCATCTTTTTCATTTGGCGCGTGTACTGTGCAGACGTGTTTGCAACTATCTCCAGATATTTTAAGGAAAGTGTGGATTATGACGGATTTTTAACCTTATTTGCAAATATTTTACTTTAGAAGTGTTATCTACATGTCAAGCATGGATATACATTATAAAATCTGCTGGAAACGCTCCCTGGTTGACTCAATTTAGTGTTGATGATAGGGCAGTAATCGACGAGAAATATGAAGGCAGCCATTTTCTAGTTTCCTCCCATTCAACAATTGTGTTGTTAGGGGCAGATCGACAATATCAAGAAATATAATGGATATACTACTTACAAGGTATTTTTATCCATGTCTTTTTTGAATGTACCTGCTGTAACCTTCCAGCTACAATCACCATAGAAACGTCTTTTCTAGTACTACAAATAGAAATCACGGTAAACTTCAGTCTACGTAGTTTTGAACACTGTAAATAGAAGGAATTCCCCAAGCAAGAGATGCATTCTTCAGATTTCTTCAGAGCGCACTGGTACCGACTTCTCTGCTGTATAGCATCAGTCACACCAGCCTAGCTTGAGTATTAGTGTTTTTTCATCAGAAGCAAGAGATGAATTCTTCAGATTTCTTCAAAGCGCACTGGTCCAGACATCTTTGCTGTAAAGCATTAGTCAACCGGCAAGTTCAAGTTCAGCCGACCTCAGCTAGTATTTACATAGAAGGAACTTCATCTTTAATCACTCTCAGTCCCACCCTTGTGGGCCCGGCACTTGTGTCGGTAATAAGGGTAGTGGATGGCCAGGACACTGGTTTGAGTGCACAGCCGGCTGAGCAACCGACTTCAGACCGGCACCAACCAGGACTTTCATCTTCAGAGCGCACTGGTCCAGGCTTCGGTGTTTTTAAAGCATCAACCGACCGGCCAGCTCAAAAGAACGCGACCTCTGACGTCATATCCAGTCAGCCAATCGCGTGTCCTCCCGACCAAATCACAAAGCTGGTCACGTGTTTTCACCGACCAGGAAGGTCGGAAGTGCGTTCTTCAGACTCACATCTACTGTGATTCCAGTCCCTGCTTTGCAAACCCGGCCTTGTTGTCGGTAGTGGGGTTTTGTGGACTGTAAAGTTGCCGGTTAAGTATCACACAAAGAACGCGACCACTGATGTCATCTCCAGTCAGCCAATCGCGTGTCCTTCCGACCAGCAAGCTGACACACCGAACACCAAGTGCTTCTAAATATAGCTCACAAGGGCTTTCCCAGCAACTGTCAAATATACAAGTAAGACGTGCGATTAAAGGAAATACTGTATTTAATGGAGGAAACATACAGCAAGCTGAATTCAACACAAAAGATAGTTGTAAAATTGCTTTAGCAATTGGTTACAGAGTGTACCGACCAGTACCGGCTACACAGCCTTGTACACTTGCTTCAACAACTGGTTTGCAGAGTGTACCGACCAGTACCGGCTACACAGCCTTGTACACTTGCTTCAACCTACCGGTTACAAAGTCTACTAACAGGGTGCTGGCTGCACAGTCCTTACTGTACAGTGCTTCACCCCAACTGGTTACATAGAAAAAGCTGGCTAAATATAGTAAATATAGACCAGTAGCTGTCTAAATTCATTGGTGACCCCAGCCTGCCAGTTTTTTGTGCTGGTTACAGAGACTTACTGTTTACAGTGAATTACTGGTTATGGTTTCTTGGTACCGGACAGAGTTGCCTAAGGTAGATTTGGTTACAGAAAATTCTTAGACCAATCAGTGGCCTTGGGGATATGACAGTGTCCCCAGCTACTGCCAGGCAACCTTCCCTTATCACACCTTTCAACAGTTTGTTATCGGTGCTGGACTTGACTGGTAGATAATAGATTTCACCTTTACAAACACGGACCTGAATAACCAGCATGAAAAGAAATAGGTCTAGTACAAATGTTGAAGGAGGGCTACACTCTCCCTCTCCAGTCAAGACCAAGCTTGACAAGGTCACCCAAAATTATCAACTGCTATGCACATCCTCACAGGAACCTATATTGGTTAGAGGCATTACATCAGCTTATGGACAAAGAATGGTGCAGTCGAGCCAGTTCAAAATCTCTGGGCTTCTTCAACCTTTCTTGGTTCCAAAACCACACAACCATTGCAGACCTATTCTAGGTCTGAGCAAACCAAACCTTTCGGAGACCATCAGGAACACCCTCCAACAATGGGAGTGGGTTACCTCAATAGATTTCAAGGACACCTACTTCCATATACCAATACAGGAACAGTCCAGAACATATCAAATTTCATGTCCAGGGTCGGACATACCAGTTCAAAGCACTGTCTTTCGGTCTGTCCACTGCACCCATGGAGCTCACTGTAGTAGCAAAGGAGTTGAAACTGATGGCCATACACAAGGGTATAATAATCCACCAGTACTTAGACGACTGGTTGGTGAAAGCCACATCCCACCAGGTTTGTCTCCAGCATAAATCGAAACTGGAACCAAAAGCAGGTCTTCGACCTTGTAGGTTACCAGTTCGACCTCATGGCCGGTCGGGTCCGACCTATACCAGACCATTGGCAGAACCTTCAGGACAAAATACTAGAAATACTGTCACTACCGGTTTGTCCGGTCCAGCAGTTCATCTCTTATAGGTTTACTAACAGCCACAGGAAAGCAATTTCACCTAGGCCGACTTCATAGGAGACCCATACAGTGGCATCTCAAAAACAACTGGAGGGTACCAGAGTCACTAGAAAAGGTGATTCCAATACCAAGGTGATTGCACCCACATTTACAAGGGTGGTTGCAAAAGGACAATGTCCTTACAGGCCAACCATTACACCCAAATAAAACATGATCTGCAAATTTTACAGATTCATCAAAAGCAGGGTGGGGTGCTCACTTAAACATACACACTGCAGGAGGCACCTAGTCCCTTCTGGAAAACAAGTTGCATAGCAATTACCTAGAACTCAAGGCAGTCTTTCTAGCCTTGCAAGAGTTCCAAGACCTCTGCATACACAAGATAGTACTTGTAGAAACAGACAACACCATAGTGGTGTCATACATAAACAGAGAAGGAGGCATGAGGTCGGGCCCACTTTGTGCTTTACTATGGAGAATCTTGACCTGGTGTGCCAGAAATCAAGTAACTCTAAAAGCCCGACACATTCCAGGGCGGCTGTGTGTTGTCGCAGACAAGCTATCCAGGCTAGACCAGACCCCCCAAACAGAGTGGTCTCTCCTTCAGGAGGTCTTCCAAGCAATATGCAACAGGTGGCATCGGCCTCAAATAGACCTATTTGCCATGAGGTTCAACAACAAGTTGCCCTTGTTTGTGTCACCGGTACCGGATTCCCTGGCCACAGCAGTGGATGCGCTCAGTCTGCCATGGTAGGATCAGGAAGCATACACCTTCCCACTATCCGCCATATTGGGCAAAGCGGTGATGTTGCAGGACGCCCCATACAAGAGAATCATTCTAATTGCTCCGGGGTGGCCCATCATGCCTTAGTTTTGGGATCCAGTGGCCATGTCCAGCCAAATCCCACTGAGCCTGCCCAATCTGCCCAACCTGTTGACACAACCATTCAATCAGATCCCTCACAGAAATCTGACAAATCTTAATCACGATGCACGGCTCCTGGAGCCTCAGCATTCGAGGAGCAGGGGTTCTCTGAGGCGGTGGCAGCAAGAATTGAGGCTCCTCAAAGGGGATCAACCAGATCAGTGTATGAGGCAAAGTGGTCCATTGTTACAAGTGGTGCGTCACTAATCAGGTGGACCTCAGGGTACCCCTGTAAAGTCAGTTGCTGACTTCCTTATGTACCTTATGAGGACAGGAAGCTACAGCCCAACACCACTGATGGTTACAGTTCAGCCATTGCTGATAAACTGGGAAATTCACCCTTCAACATCAGCATGGACAAAAATCTTGCTCGTCTCCTGGATAGTTTCCACAGAGACAGACCCAAAGGCAGGAGGGGCATACCCTCCTGGAACCTCTCACTGGTCTTGCACCAACTGAATAAGGCTCCGTTTGAACCAATCAAGGAGGCCTCCTTGAAGCATTTGACCTTCAAGACGGTATTCTTCTTGGCCCTTGGGTCGGGCAAACGCAGAAGTGAGATTCATGCTTGGCAAAACAAAAATATTAGACACCAATCCGATTGGTCAACGGTGTCCCCGTATCCATTACCCAGCTTTCTATCCAAGAATCAGCTGGTCAAGAGGGTCCAGACAGTGTGGCCCCAGTGGTTATAACAGCCCTGGCCCCCTTCTCTGGATAGATCTCTCATGTCTGACTGGTCCCTTTTTCCGGTTAGAGCATTGCGCTACTATTTGGACAGGACCTCAGACCTCAAGTAGAATAAGGAGGTGGTTGTTTTGTCTCCTTTAAGAAAGGTTCCGACAAAGATATCTGCCTCTATCTCCTCTTAGATCAAGCAGACTGTGATCCTATGTTGTCAGTTCTCTGACCAGGAGGCCCACTCTTTACATCAGGTTAAAACCCATGATGTCAGGGCCTTTGCTGCTCCTAAGGTCTTCCAGTCGGGAGTCTCCTTAGATCCAATGTTGTCAGCCTGCCACTGAAGTCACATAATACCCTCACACAGTTCTATCTGAAGGGTGTGGCTTGGGCTGACTCGGAGCTTTACCAATGTGATGTGCTTCCTTTGGGAGGTTTATTGACATTCTGGGACTGAACTCATCCCTCTCTTCCCCCTACCTCAGAGCAGGTCTGTTAAAAGGGGGGGGGGCGACGTCGGTATAGCCCCGGGTAACCGGCTGCTGGCAACCGACCATGACCTTACAGGGTTTCCTGACCTTAAGGTCAACCCAGGCCTGGGCCTATTGGTCTCCTGACAAAGTCAGCCTAGACCGTAGGTTGAAATTTGCTATTGTGAATTCACATATGTCCCTAGTAACTTATCCGCCGACCAAGCGGTAGTTATTCAGCAAATTGTCCATTGGATAGGATGTATTAACGCAATAAAATTGCAAATTTAATAAGTAAATTAAATTTTTATAAGTTAATACCCTATCCAATGGACACACAAGACCCTCCCACCGACCCCGCTATCAGCTTACTAGGGGTCTAAGAGGTTTAGACAACGAAAAAGATGCTATGACATCAGGTTGTCTAGACAGGAAGGAAGTACGAGGCGCCATCTGGGGAGTGCACAGTACTACGGACCAGCCAGCCGGTGGAAACACAGGACGTCTTTTTCTGATGTTTGGCAGGCCGGTCTGCGCTGACCGGTTTAGCAAATTGTCCATTGGATAGGGTATTAACTTATAAAAATTTAATTTACTTATTAAATTTGCAAGTTCCAACATATAACAGAATAATCTGCAAATTTTCAAACACTGAAAATATTCCGCTTGCACAGATCTTGCGCCAAACGAAAAAGATGCCATGACGTCACGCTGTCTAGACCGGAAGGAAGTACGACACGCCACCTGGCGAGTGCACAGTACTGGACCGGCCCAGCTGGTGGAAACACAGGACGTCTTTTTCTGACGTTTGGCAGGCCGGTCTGCGCCGACGGGAACAGCAGTTGTCCATTGGATAGGATGTATTAACGCAATAAAAAGCTACTTTCTGACTTTTCAGTACCTTCCATAATCAGTAAATCACTTGTAACTTGAAAACTATTGCTTTTACAGTATTTTGTTAAAATATGTTGTTCACCTACTTTGGGGTCAGCTTTAACATAGTTAAATTGCAGATATATAGCTCATTGTATAGCTGAGCAATAGCTACTTTGATGTTCTCACAGTTGAGTAAATTGGTTGTAACTTGAAAACTATTGCATTTAAAGTATTTTGTTTAATATGTTTTTCAACTACTGATGGGTCAGCTTTTACTTATTAAACTTCAGACATATAGCTCATTGCATAGCAGAGCAATAAATACTTTGAGGTTTTCTCTGTTGAGTAAATCACTTGAAACTTGAAAACTATTGCGTTTGGAGTATTTTGATTCAATATGTTATTTACCTACTTTTGGGTCAGCTTTTGAATAGTAAAATTGCAGATATAGCGAGCTACAGCTACTTTAAGTTCTCATTGTAGAGTAAATCACTTGTAACAAGAAAACTATTGCATTTATAAAATTTTGTTTTGAAAAGTTATTTACCCATTTTTGGGTCAGCTATAATATAGTAAAATTCAGACCTGCAGCTCATTGCATAGCAGAGCAATAGCTGCTTTGAGGTTCTCACTGTTGAGTAAATCAGTTGTAACTTGAAAACTATTGCGTTTAGAGTATTTTGTTAAAATATGTTTTTCACCTACTTTTGGGTCAGCAAAAATACAGTTAAATTGCAAACTTGAAACTCATTGCATAACTGAGCAATAGCTACTTTGAGGTTATTTATGTTGAGTAAATGACTTGTAACTTGAAAAATATTGCATTTGGAGTATTTTGATTAAATATGTTTTCCCTACTTTTGGGTCAGATATAATAGTAAACTTGCAGACCTGTAGCTCATTGCATAGCTGAGCAATAGCTATTTTCAGATACGTCCTTTTCTACTGTCATTTGTAGTCTGAAGCTCAGAAACACAAAGTCAGCTGACACAGAGCCTGTTCATGGGCACTGATTGCTTGTTTTTCATTTCCGAGGAGTATCTCAAAAATTTATGACAGATTTAAGGTGACCTTAACTCCCATGTTTAAAAGAATTATATTGACCTCAAGTTTTTCTATGTTTCCACAAAGTATACCACAAAATGGCATGACATATCTGATCTAATTATAGTTTCTTTTCTTTTACAATTTTGGATAATATGTCAGATAATGTGCAATATATTTCATGCATATTTAAATTCTGGATATAACTAACCTTGAACAGAGTCTGCATGGTTAACATGACATTAAAGCCTTAACATTTCCATTGACTTACATTCAGTTTAAAATTAGGACAAATGTTTATGATATTTGGTCAATACTTAAGAGGTAGTTGAGAGTTTTCAATTAAATTAAACATGTACATATATCTAGACCAAAACAAGATCTATGTTACCATAAAGACCTGATGGGTAAAGAAACGAATTTGCCATGGCAACACTTTTTTTTTAGTTTCTTGGTTGTGGAAATAAGAAGTCCTGAAGAAGACCACAATGGTAAAGTGACCTTACACTCCACAAGATTAGACAGTGATCTCACTTGTTTACTATCCCCCAAAATGGCAGACAAATATGGGTAGTTCTTTCTTTCCTCCATGAAGAGAGTAGGCAGACAAGACACAATGCATTAACTTGTATGGGCATATGACTAGCAGTTCAACAGTGGGTTACCAAAATTGCGTTAATACATCCTATCCAATGGACAATTGCTTTACCGGTCGGCGCAACCGGTCCTGCCAATCGACAGAGAAAGTCATCCTGTATATAATAACGGCAGGACCAGTCACGGAGTGTGCATTCACCAGGTGTCGCCTCATGCATACTTCCTGTCTAGATGGGATGACATCACAGTGTCTTTGTCGTTTGGTGCATGGAGTACCTTATTATTTGAAGTTTTATTATATTTTGTCAACTTCACTTCTGGAGCATCATGGCGTCCCCTGGACAGAGAAGAGGTACCTGTGGCCATGCTATGGCCTTGTTTGACAGTTACACCAAGTGTGCATGTTGTCGTGAGAAGGGAGTAGGCTCAGATGCTTGTGTGGAGAAGAAACCCTGCCAGATTTGTGATGGTTTCGTTGAAGAGCAGAAGAAGCAGTTGTCTACTCCAAAGTACAGGCTACGCACAGAACTTCAGAAGAAAGCAGACTCTCCCCCCCTTATAGATCTATCTAACGTCACTGTCTTGGGGAAGGTTGAGAGCAAGGGTGAGACTGGTAGTGATCGAGGCGAAACCCCTAGTAAAAAGAGTAAAAAGACCTCTCACAAGTCTCCCTTGAAGAAGAAGCCTAGCAAGTCCACTGATTTCCAAGCAGAACTGAAGACAATGGACGATAAATGGTCTGAAAGATTTTCTAGACTTGAAGCTCTATTTTTATTGCGTTAATACATCCTATCCAATGGACAATTGCTAATCCAGTCGGCGCAGGCCGGCTCACCAAACATTAGAAAAAGACATCCTGTGTTTCCACCAGCCGGCCGGTTCCTAGTACTAGTGCACTCGCCAGATGGCATGTCATACTTCCTTCCTGTCTAGACAGTGTGACGTCATAGGATCTTTTTCGTTTGGCGCGAACTAGTGCACACGGAAATATTTGGATTGATTATTAAATTGTGAAATACATTTTTACTCTTCAGTTTTTTCAACTTTGGTTATTATCAAAGGAATATTATATACTCATAGCTCAGAATGTCTTCGCCTGGACAAAAAAGGGGAGGTTGTGGCCATGCTATGGCCAACTTTAATCAACACACATTTTGTGCACGCTGCCGCGACAAGAATAAAGGGACAGATCCATGTGTTGAAAACAAGGAACAAGACTGTAAGTTCTGTTTGGCTTTGATTCCCGAGCAGTTAGCTCAGATTTCAACTCCATCATGTAAAATTAAAAAGGAGAAACGGGAAGCTAGTAAAGCAGATAATGCCACCCCCACTAAGACTTCTGATGAACTTGTTGACCCTGCTAGTGTTTCGGTCATTGGGGTAGTTGGCCAGCAAGAGACACCTAAATCACAACCTTCTGTATCTGCTCCACCTAAAAAGAAATTGAAGAAATCAGCTTCTGTTACTAAAGCCAAGAAATCTACTGGAAAAGCTTCAGATTCTAGTGCCACGGATTCAAAGATCGCCGAACTTGATCTTAAGTGGTCTGAACTCTTCAACTGCCTTGAAGCTCTTCTGCTAGCTAAGATCCTTCAACAACCTACTTTTTCTTCTGACATTAAAGTTATCCCTCCCAGATCTCCACCGGCTAGTATTCCTAGAGATTCTGAGCCATTTTTTCAACCAACGGGGCGCACTGGCAAGGACTCCTCTGCAGAGATGCATCAGTCAGCCAGCCAGCCGGAACCAGACATTAATGCATCTACAAAGCGCACTGGCATAGGTTCCTCTGCTTCATTGCATCAACCGGCCAGCCAGCTTGACATTGACAGAAAATCAGTCTGGTCTTCATCTCCGAAGTGCACTGGCAAGGGTTTCTCTGCTTCACAGCATCAATCAGCCAAACAGCTTCACACCGACCGGAAATCATCTCACTCGTCCTCTCCAAAGCGCACTGGCAAGGGTTCCTCTGCTTTACTGCATCAACCGGCCAGCCAGCTTAGTACCGACCGACAGTCTTCAAGGTCCACATCACCCAAGCGTGAGCTTTCTGAGGATCCGGGCTGTACTGTTAATGAACCAGATCCAGCACCATCTGAAGAACAGACATATAGAGAGACCATGCATGGAATTAGATCCTACATGGGGTGGTCTAACATACCGGACATGGACAGTGCTACTACAGGTTCAGACGACAACCCCTTTTCCGGTCCAAAAACCACTGTTACAGGCAAGGTGTCGATACAAATGCCCACAGAGGATTGGCTCTGCAAAAAGATTGGAAAATTGAACTTGACTCTGTTTGAGGGATACCCCTCCCGTAGTTCTGAGGCCGGTGGCCTGATGATGGACTAGTTCATGAGGCCAGCAAAGTCACATTCCAGGTGGTATGGGCTGTTTTCCGACCACAAAGATGACCCTGCCGCTGTCTTGAACTAGAGTACAGAGAGTTCAAAGCTGAACAGTTGCTATAGTCGCATTGCTAGACAATCCGGCCTGACTTCTACCCCCCCTGCATCGCGGCGCATCTCTCAAGAATCCCTGCGAAGATGGGAGAAGTCAGCCAGGGAAGCTACAGTAATCTGCAATCAGGATATCTCAAGCTGCAGCTAAGACCATGGAGCACCTGAGTGAATTAAAATTTTGTGTTTATCTCCATGGCCAATCTGACATTGACACGTAGGGACTCTTATCTGACACATGTCAAGACAGGCATCAAAGCAGATACAGTGGCTGCTCTCAGACAGGCTCCCATCCACATTTCTACCCTCTTTCCAGATGATCTGATCAAGAGGGCTGAGGAGGAGATCTCTCATCACGAATCTAAAGGACATGCCGGTACATCACGTGCCAAGGGTCGTTTCCACCCTTATGAGAGACCGGAATGCAAATGTGACAAGAAATCAGACAAGAAAACTGATAGACCGGCATGGAAGAATATTGGAAAGGGTCGTTACAGAAAACCCAGAGGGAAAGCTTCAAACTTTTCATCATGACCAGCCAAGGGCCAGCAGTCGTATAAATGACAATCAGTGTTTAGACAGGTTACAGGTACGACTGCTGGCCGGGAGCACACTACCAAGACAGACAATGAAGAATTTTTTAGAAGGCAGAGTGTCATTACAGAAATCACAAATTAAAATATGTGAAAGGTGTTTCGTGTGTCACTCAATTGTCTTGTGTTCAACCTGTAACAAATGTCAAAAATGCTGTATCAAATCTCCCTGTAGGGGCCAGACTTCAAAACTTTTGGCAAACTTGGCTGGACCTAGGAGCTACACCCTCCCCTTTCGGATCCGGCCAAAACTCATGAGATCTCCCACAGTCATAAGCTGTTATGTCAATCCCCACAGGAACAGCTACCTGCTGCAAGCATTACATCAGCTTATAGACAAAAATGCAGTGGAGCTAGTACAAAATCAAACTTCTCTGGGGTTTTTCAACAGACTGTTTTTAGTCCCGAAGCCCAACAACAAGTGGAGGCCCATACTAGATCTGAGTACGCTAATTTTTTTCCTCAAAACGGAGAAATTCAAAATGGAGACACCGGAAACCATCAGATCATCCCTCCAACAAGGGGAGTGGGTTACCTCAATAGATTTCAAGGACGCCTACTTCCATATACCAATACAGGAACAATCCAGGAAATATCTAAGATTTCATGTCCAGGGTCAGACATACCAGTTCAAAGCTTTGCCTTTTGATCTATCCACAGCACCCTTGCAGTTCACTGTAGTAGCAAAGGAGGTGAAATTGATGGCCATACACAAGGGTATAAGAATCCACCAGTACCTAGACGACTGGTTGGTGAGGGCCAGATCCCACCATGTTGGTCTCCAGCATACTCAGGATCTAGTGAAAATATCCCAAGAACTAGGTTATCTGGTGAATTTGGAAAAATCAGAGCTGGGACCGAAGCAGATCTTCGATTTTGTAGGCTACCAGTTCGACCTCAGGGCCGGTCGTGTCCGACCTACACTGGACCGTTGGCAGAACCTTCAGGACAAAATAGCAGACATACTGTCACTACCGGCATGTCCGGTCCGGCAGTTCATGTCCTTAATAGGTTTGCTAACAGCCACAGAGAAGCAAGTTCACCTAGGCCGACTCCATATGAACCCATATAGTGGCATCTCAAAAACAATTGGAGAGTACCAGAGTCACTAGAAAAAGTTATTCCAATTCCCAGGTTCCTGCACCGGCACTTACAATGGTGTCTACAGGAAGACAACATTCTCACAGGCCAACCATTACACCCAATAAAGTATGCTCTGCAAATCTTTACAGACGCATCAAAAGAAGGGTGGGGCGCTTACTTAAACGAACGCACTGCAAGAGGGTCCTGGTCTCTACCAGAAAGCAAACTGCATATAAACTATCTGCTGGAACTAAAAGCACTGTTTCTAGCCCTGAAAGAATTCCAAGACCTCTGTACTGACAAGCTAGTACTTGTGGCAACTGACTACAGACACTACAGTAGTGTCTTACATAAACAAACAAGGAGGCATGAGATCGGGCCCACTTTGTGCCCTATTGTGGAGAATCTTGACCTGGTGTACCAGGAAACAAGTAACTCTCAAAGCCCGACACATTCCAGGCCGGCTAAATGTGGTAGCAGACAAGCTATCCAGACTAGGCCAGACCATTCAAACAGAGTGGTCTCTCCTTCCAGAAGTTTTCCAAGCTATATGCAACAGGTGGCACCGGCCTCAAATAGACCGATTTGCCACGAGGTTCAACAACAAGTTACCTCTCTTTGTGTCACCGGTACCGGACCCCCTGGCAACAGCAGTGGATGCACTCAGCCTGCCATGGGAGGATCTGGACGCGTATGCCTTCCCACCAGCAGCCATTTTGGCAAAGTGGTGGAGAAGTTGCAGGACATCCCATGTAAGAGGATCATTGTGATTGCCCCGGGGTGGCCCAACATGTCTTGGTTTTGGGATCTGGTAACCATGTCCAGTCAAATCCCACTAAGTCTGCCACATGTACCCAGCCTACTGACACAGCCCTTCAATCAGATCCCTCACAGAAATCTGTCAAACCAAAATCTCCATGCATGGCTCCTAGAGCCTCAGCAATCAAAGAACAGGGCTTCTCTGAGGCAGTGGCAGCAAGAATTGAGGCTCCTCAAAGGGGATCAACCAGATCAGTCTATGAGGCAAAGTGGACCCTTTTTACAAAGTGGTGCCTCTCTCATCAGGTGGACTTCAGGGCGCCCCCTGTAAAGTCAGTTGCTGACTTCCTTATGTACCTCTTTCAGGACAGGAAGTTACAGCCCAGTACTATTGATGGTTACAGGTCAGCCCTTGCTGATAAACTGGGAAATTCTCCCTTTAACATCAGAAAGAATGAAAATCTTACATGTTTCCTGGATAGTTTCCACAGAGACCGACCCAAAAGGTAGGCGGGGAATCCCCTCCTGGAACCTATCCCTGGTTTTGCACCAGCTGACAAAGGCTCCTTTCGAACCTGTAAAAGAGGCATCTCTGAAGCATTTGACCTTCAAGACAGTCTTCCTCTTAGCCCTTGAGTCGGGTAAACGTAGAAGTGAGATTCATACTTGGCAGAATAGAAATATCAGACACCAATCTGACTGGTCAAAGGTGTCCCTGTACCCATCTCCCAGCTTTCTTTCAGAGAATCAGCTGTCCAAAGAGGGTCCAGACAGTGTGGCCCCAGTGGTTATACCAGCCCTGGCCCCAACTCTGGATAGGTCCCTCAAGTCTGACAGGTCCCTCAAGACTCCTTCAAGAAAGGATTCGACAAAGACATCTCACCTGCCACTATCTCCTCATGGATCAAACAGACTGTGATCCGATGTTATGAGCCCTCTGATCAAGAGGCCCATACCTTACATCAGGTCAAAGCCCATGATGTCAGGGCCTTTGCTGCTTCTAAGGCCTTCCAATCGGGAGTCTCCTTAGAACAGATTTTATCAGCCTGCCACTGGAAATCACATAATACCTTCACAGAGTTCTATCTGAAGGATGTGGCCTGGGCTGATTCAGAGCTCTACCATCTGGGACCTGTAGTGGCTGCTCAGCAGATCCACAAATAACCCAGAAATAGAGGAGATCCTGTACATATATAAATAGTGTACATATGTAAATATTTGTATATATATAAACAAAAAAAAACAAAAAAAAAACTCTGACGTGCTTCCTTCGGGAAGTTTATTTTACTTCTTATGGGACTGAACTCATCCCTCTCTTCCCCTACCTGAGAGCAGATTTGTTTAAAAAAGGGGGGTAAGTCGGTTTGGACCAGTTAACCGGTCTCTGTTAACCGACTATGGCCTAAAGGGTTCCCTGACCAAGGTCAACCCAGGCCGGGAAGAAAATTTTTGTTAGTTCTGTTTATGAGTTCACCTTAGTCCCTAGTAACTTACCTGCCGACCAAGCGGTAGTTATTCAGCAATTGTCCATTTGATAGGATTTATTAACGCAATAAAATTGCAAATTTAATAAGTAAATTAAATTTTTATAAGTTAATAGCCTATCCAATGGACACACAAGACCCTTTCACCGACCCCGCTATCAGCTTACTAGGGGTCTAATAGGTTTAGACAACGAAAAAGATGCTATGACGTCACACTGTGTAGACAGGAAGGAAGTACGACACGCAATCTGGGACTAGGGACCGGCCGGCCGGTGGAAACACAGGACGTCTTTTTCTGACGTTTGGCGGGCCAGTCTACACCGATTATTTATTAAATTTGCAATTTTGGCCAAGAGTTTTACACTTTTTGTGAACCGGTACAGAGCAGTGATGTGGTGGTGACTGACAGACCATTTATCCCACCAGGGCAGACAGCTCCCGGTTCTACTACCCAGCAACAATCTACCAGTCAGAAGGAGGGAAAGAAAGCCACCCAGCCTGTTGAGGCTGCCGGTGCACTTCCTGGTAGCCAACAGATGGAGGTTCCCGGTGACGTGCCAGCCACCCGGCCTGTTGAGGCTCCCGGTGCCGGCACAGAGAATCTACCCACTGACCAGGATGCTTCCTTGCCTTTCACTGCTGACAGGAATCTCACCGGTGGCAGATCAGATCTTCAATCACCGGTTCCAGCCAAGAAACGCAGTGTTACTTCCGGTCCCGCAGTCTCTGTTGAGGAACCGGCATCTGAAGCAGGAAACGTTAGTGACCGGTCATCTAGCATAGCTGATGAAGGGGAGGTGTCTGACTTGGAGTCCACCGGTCTGGAACAGGAAGAATTGTTGGAAGGTGACCAGGAACTGTCGGCTGAGCAAAGTTACAGGGAAACTCTACGTGGGGTTAGGTCATTCTTGGCCTGGAATGACATTCCGGAGTTTGACCCTGCTTCATCTGGCCAGGATGATCATCCATTCAGCGGCAACAGATCCTCTCAAACCGGTAAAGTGTCGGTCAAGGTCCCTGTCGACGAATGGCTCTGCAGGAAATTCGAAAAACTTAACATTACCCTACAGGAAGGTTATCCTACCCATAACTCAGAGACAGCTGGACTCAGTAAAGATCAGTTCATCAAACCACCCAAAAACCCTCAAGTGGTATGGTATGCACCCGTGACAAGAAAGACTTTTCCCGGTCGAAAGTGTACACATGGACAAGTGAACCAGCATGACTGAACAGTAGTTTTCCTAGAATAGCTGGTCGTTCTTTGCCTTCAGCCCCAGCCTCCCGTCCAGTGTCACAGGATGCCTTGAGGAAGTGGGAAAGGGCTGCACGGGATCAAACTTACATGTGTAATCAAGCTGCAGCTTTCAGTCGTTGCCTTACCAAGGTTCAAGAGAACCTGTCTACTCAGCTTAAGATTATCCAAGGTGTCACTTCAAAGGCCAAGTCTTCCAGCAAACTTCACCAAGCCACTGATGAACTGGATTTTCTAGTGACATTCAACAGGTCTATAACTCAAGCTATGGCCCACACCATGCAAGACCTGTCAGACTGGGTTTTCATTAATCTTGCTAACCTAACACTGGCCAGGCGTGACAGTTATCTGGAATTTGTAAGGGCAGGAATCAAACAAGATACATTGATGTCTCTCAGGTCTGCTCCTCTACACATGAGTGCCCTCTTCCCCGGCCACATTATTTCCAAGGCAGAGGAAGAGATACGACACCATGAGGACAAACGTACTCCAGGCCCTTCAAGGAAGGCACCACGTTATCACCCCTATGCTCAGTCTAGCAAACCTCGCCCACAGGAAAGTGAACAGAAATCGGCACTTCCGGCTTGGAAGCAGCTCAGAAGACGGGGACACAGATGTAACAGGGGCAAGGCCTCCACCTTTTCACAGCGACTGGCCAAGGGTCAGAAAAGTTATAAATGACAATTACTGTGCTCATTCTGTGGCCGGAAAAGTGTCTCCTGTTTGTGTGACCGGCCAAGTGAATTGTGCTGTGTCTGGTGTAGACAGAGATTTAAACAGTGTAACTGTAACTAGAGAGGACAGTCATTCTATGACCGGAAATTTAAAGACAAGAACTCATTTACCTGTATTTTGTCATGTTGCAAATCTTGTTCCTTTTGCAGACGGGTCTCCGCAAAAGAAAGGTGTAAATCCCGATTATCAAGTGCCAATAAAGTCTGTGAAAGGTGTTTCTTGTGTAGATCAATTGTCTTCTGCAAAATGTGTCACAAATGTCCCAACTGTAGGGGCCAGATTGCACCGGTTTTGGCAGAAATGGGCAGCCTTAGGCGTCAGTCCTCAAAGAAGGTTACACCCTACCCTTCCGGTTCCGACCCAATCTGACAAGAACTCCCACAATAACAAGCTGCTATGCAAATCCCCACAGGAACAGCTACCTGTTGGAGGCATTGCATCAGCTGTTAGACAAAAATGCTGTAACTGGTTCAAAATCCACAGTCCCTGGGGTTTTACAAGCGGTTATTTTTGGTACCCAAACCCAACAACCGGTGGAGGCCTATCTTGGATCTCAGCAAACTCAACACCTTTTTGAAAACATAGTCATTCAAAATGGAGAGCCCGGAGACAATAAGGACCCCCCTCCAGGCAGGGGAGTGGGTAACCTCCATAGACTTCAAGGATGCATACTTCCACATACCAATAAACAACCAGTCCAGGAAGTACATGTGTTTTCATATCCAGGGCGAGACTTATCAATTCAAAGTACTACCCTTTGGTCTTTCCACAGCCCCTATGGAGTTTACAGTAGTGGCCAAGGAGATAAAACTACTAGCAAAGAAACAGGGTATAAGGATCCACCAGTACCTAGACGACTGGTTGGTCAGAGCCAGATCCCACCAAACTTGTCTCCAACACACAGAGACCTTGGTAGCTCTCTGTCGGGATTTGGGCTGGCTAGTAAACGAGGAAAAATCAGAGCTGGAACCAAAACAAATGTTCAGTTTTCGACTTGAAAGAGGGCAGGGTCAGACCCACACCAGAACGTTGGCAGACCCTACAGACAAAAATACTGGAAATCATATCCAATCCAGTGTGCCCGGTCCGGAAATTAATGTCCTTGATTGGGTTACTGACTGCCACAGAAAAACAAGTACACTTGGGCTGTTTACACATGAGGCCCATAGAGTGGCATCTCAAAAACAACTGGAGGGTACCAGTGACACTGGAAAAGACCATCCCCATTCCAAAATCACTCCATCCACATCTAGAATGGTGGCTGGAGGAAACCAATGTTATCACAGGTCAGCCATTACACCCACTAAAACATGCTCTGCAAATCTTCACAGATGCATCAAAAGAAGGGTGGGGCGCTCACTTAAACGAAAACACCTAGTTTAACTACCTAGAGTTAAAGGCAGTCCTTCTGGCCTTAAAAGAATTTCAGGCCGTCTGTACCAACAACATAGTCCTCATAGCTACAGTGGTTGCTTACATAAACAAAGAAGGGGGAATGAAGTCGGGCCCCTTGTGTGCCCTACTATGGAGAATACTGACCTGGTGTACCAGGAAGGCAGTGACTCTCAAAGCTCGACACTTTCCCGGCTGTCTGAACGTGATAGCAGACAAACTATCCAGACTGGGCCAAACCATTCAAACAGAATGGTCCCTCAATCCAGAGGTCTTCCAAGCAATATGCAACCGGTGGCACCGACCCCAAGTGGACCTAATTGCCACCAGGTTCAACAACAAGCTTCCTCAGTTTGTCTCACCGGTCTCAGACCCCCAGGCATGGCCAGTGGATGCACTCAGCCTGTCATGGGAGGGACTGGATCCATATGCCTTCCCACCAGCGGCCATCTTGGGCAAAGTGGTGGAGAAGTTGCAAGACTACCCATGCAGCAGAGTGATACTGATTGCACCAGGGTGGCCAAACATGCCTTGGTTTTGGGATCTGGTTGCTATGTCCAGTCAGATCCCTCTGTGCTTGCCCAGCCTGCCCAACCTGGTAACTCAGCCATTCAAACAGACCCTGCACAAAAATCTGTCAAATCTCAACCTTCATGCTCCTAGAGCCACAACAATCAAGGAGCAGGGCTTCTCTGATGTAGTGGCAGCACGAATTGAGGCTCCTCAAAGGAGATAAACCAGATCAGTCTATGAAGCAAAGTGGGCCATTTTTACAAAGTGGTGCCTCTCTAATCAGGTGGACTTCAGGGCACCACCTTTGAAAGCAATTGCTGACTTCCTCCTGTACTTGTTTCAGGACAGGAACTTACAGCCAGGCACCATTGATGGCTACAGATCAGCCATTGCTGACAAGATGAGAATCTCACTCGCCTTTTGGACAGTTTCCACAGGGACAGACCCAAGGGTAGGAGGGGCAATCCCTTTTGGAACCTTTCTTTGGCACTGCATCAGCTGACAAAGGCTCCCTTTGAACCCCTCAAAGAGGCCTCTCTAAAACACTTGAAATTCAAAACTGTTTTCCTATTGGCCCTGGGCTCAGGTAAACGCAGGAGTGAGATCCATGCCTGGGTGCACAAAAACATCAGGCACCAAACAGACTGGTCCAAAGCATCCTTATACCCCTCTCCCAGCTTTCTTTCCAAAAACCAGCTGGCTAAGGAGGGACCAGACAGTGTCGCCCCGGTGGTTATTCCAGCCCTGGCCCCCACTCTGGATAAGTCACTCAAAGGTGACAGGTTTTTATGTCCTGTTAGAGCCCTGCGTTATTACTTGGACAGGACCTCAGACCTCAGGCAGAACAAAGAATTGATCTTTGTCTCCTTCAAGAAAGGCTTTGACAAGGACATCTCTCCTGCCACCGTCTCCTCATGGATCAAACAAACGGTGATCCTATGCTATGAGTTCTTAGATCAGCAAGCCCTCACTCTACATCAGGTTAAAGCCCATGATGTAAGGGCCTTTGCTGCTTCTAAGGCTTTCCAGTCCGGAATCTCCTTAGACCAGATTTTATCAGTCTGCCACTGGAAATCACATAACACCTTCACACAGTTTTATCTGAAGGATGTGGCTTGGGCTGACTCAGAGCTTTTCCATTTGGGGCCAGTAGTGGCTGCTCAGCAGATCCATCAGCAGGCCCAATAATGAGGGGACATGGTCTTGTAAATATGTAAATATTGTACATACTGATACTTAGATAAGTATAAATCAAACAATCAAAAAAAAACACCAAAAAACCCCAAAAAACTGTGACATGCTTCCTTTGGGAGGTTTATTTTATTGGGACTGAACTCTTACCCCTCTTCCTGACCTCAGAGCAGGTATGACAAAAAGGGGGGGGGGTAGTGTCTGTATACTCCCGGTTAACCGGATTCTGGTATCAGACCGTTTCCAGGATATCCCAGGCCTGGAAAAAAAATTTTTTGTTGTTTATGAGTTCACTTGGTTTGGACCAATGGGCCGGTCCCTATTAACCGACTATAGCCTTAAGGGTTTCTGACCACAAGGTCAACCCGGGCCTGAAAGAAAGTCAGTTGTTATTTTGTTTATGAGTTCACCTAAGTCCCTAGTAACTTACCCGCCGTTACTGTATGTATAGTCAGTGCAATGCCTCCTTGTTCTACACTGGCCGATTTCATGAATGGCCTCAGCATGGTCTCAGGCTCTAGGACTTTTGTTTCAGAAATTTTGTCCGCCTCTAGCTCAAATGCCAAGAGAGAGAGAGAGATAGGTAGTGGGCCTGAGTTTTGTAAACAGAGGCTCAAGTATAACTCCCATAATTCTTTACCCACTGCAAAATTTGAAATGGTTGAATATAATTTAAAGAACGACCCCCTAAAGTAGTCTTTGGATGGTTTATGTGTTTACAAGGTGTCCCTTTGCCAAAATTGTATTGTATTGTATTGTAATGTGTTTTTATTGCGTAAAATAGCCTTACCTTATCCTCACAAGTGCTTGTTTGGTTTTGTGGAGCAAAACACATCGACCGACAAGAATTTTTAATGAAATATTCTTGTCACGAGAGGTGACCCCTTGTCTGCGTATGTCCGCGCTTGCGCAGTAGTCGTTGTTGACAGATGATTGTCGAGAGCTCTTCATTATATTTGGTCGATGTGGGAGCAACACGTATTTTCTGTTATTATTGTCCATGCACAGACGGAAATCTATGAAGATTGAAGAGTGCACCTGGCTGTAGTTATCCAACTATTCAGCCTCCCTTGTCGTGAAAGGTCTGAATAAGATGTTTTGTGCAAGAAGAGGTTGCTGTAAAGTTTTCAGTGGAAGACGGGTATATTTTCGGCTGTACTCCCCATTATTCGACTGGAACTACCTCCTAGTCGAGAAAAGGGATGCAGAGAAGATTTTGCTGTAAAGTTTTCAGTGGAAAACTGCTTTATTGTCCCTTATTTGATGGCACAGCATGAGTGTTAGCTTGTGCTCGAAAACAAAGAAGAAAGAATGCAGTTGTCTTTGCAACGGAAGTCGTAGATTCTTTACTGGGGGTGGAGCGCTACTCTGGTACAGTAACAGGTCTCCCTCCACAAGAATCACTACAGAAGCGCATCCACTGCTTCCCAGCAGGTACAGTGAACTTCCTGCTTCTCAGACATGAAAATAGGGACAGATTACCTTCCTTTGCTGTAAATTTGGATGAAGATCCAACAGACATCTTTGGGGCAGTATGTGCACTGCTTGTCTTTTCAACCCTGTTGAAGAATTGCATAACAATCTACTAGATAATAAAACCTTCCTATGGCCATGTCTCCAATGGAAGGAATACTGTGGGTTTTGAGTTAATTCTTCTGCAAACTCAACAAAGATCAAACAATGCCTAAGAACTGGAATCTTTGTAGAGTGTCACATCTATTCTCTCGCCTCACCTTATTCTGGAACTGGCTAGCTGAGATATGGTGTTGAAGTCCTTGCTTCCAACCTTCACGAGTGTGTTTTGCATGGTTTATACAGGATAGGGGCTATGTCCAGTAATTATTTGTCCTACTAACTACAAAATATCGTCGTACCACTCTTCCTAGTATACCAGGAGAGATGGATACAGAAGAACGTGGCTACATTAATGCAAGTCACCATGGAGGCTCTTCTTGCAGTGTTACTGGCAGTGGTGGGAGATTTTCATTGCCATCCCAGAGTTGTACTACCCACAATGCAAAGCCATGACGTCAGACAGGAAAACATGGCTACAGTACTAAATCCTGCTTAAATACTTCTGGCTAATGCTTCAAAGAGAGCGATTTTTCCACTCAAGAATTGCAGAACTCCAGGTTTCTATGCCAGTTTATTTCTTGTAAAGAAACCCGGCTAATGACGACCTGTGATAGATTTCAGTGTCCTGAATTGATTTCTAACTACGACACGAGTGAAGTTCGTTGACCATGTCAAATACCTGCTTGACCCATCATTTAAACTGGAGACAGCAGAAATTATTAGAAATTCAGTTACAAAAGATGCGTTCTTCTATGTTACTGATTCACAAGATTCTCAACATCTACTTCAGTTTAATGTACACGGTCAACCCTATCAGTTCAAAGCACCGAAGTTCAGGTTAGTGACTGTCCCTCTAGTGTTCATGCCAGTAGTAAAAGAGACAGAACTCATTCTTCAGTCTCGCGCAATACGAGTTCACCAATACCTGGACTACTGGTTGTTAGGAGTACATAAAAGACACCAGTATTTGCTTCAAACCAAAGAATTCATCCAAATTATTCAACACCTCGGCTTCGTGATAAATTTCTGATAAAGATCCAAGTTCGAGTCCACACAAAGATCGATTTCCTAGGTTACCACTGCATTTTGGTACAAGGGAATTTCTTTCTAACACAAATAAATTAAAATACCTGAGAAATCTATTCAAGACATGGAGATCTCATCACAAGCAACCCCAAGGTTGCTTATATCCCAGGTAGGGGTACTAGCATCTTTGGAAAAGACTATACCAATGGGTCAGTTACGTATGTGTGCCTTTCAGTGGTAGCTACAACAAACTGGCAATATCTCCAGTCACTAGTTATGAGAATTCCTGTTTCAAATCCTTCTGAAAAAGCATATTCAGTGGTGGAAATGCCATAAAATGGGAAATAGGATGCCCTTTCTATACACAGGGGCACAATTCCCTTATTTTCGTAGCTGCATTAAACCAGGGTTGATGATCCCACTCTAAAAGCATCACAGTCACTGGCTTTTGGACAGTTCAAAAGTATATATTACATTTCAATGTCCTACAACTGAAGGCAGTGTGTTTAGTCCTCTAAAGCTTTCAAGACAAATTCTACACAAAAGAATTCTGATAGCATCAGACAATGCCACTGTGTTCGGTTATCTGAACAAACAAAGGGGGGGGGGCACATGTAGCTCCTAGTTTGGCGCATCTTGGCCTACTGCAATCCTTGAAATATACTCAAAAGAGACAGACATATTGTGGGTTGCTTAAATATTATAGCCAACATCCTCTTCAGAAGGGACAAAGGCTTGGCGCATCCTGGCCTACTGCAATCCTTGAAATATACTCATAAGAGACAGCCATATTCTGGGTTGCTTAAATGTCATACTCGATAACCTCTACAGAAGGGGCAAAAGTAATCCATACAGAATGGTTCTTACTCCCTTTATGGTTCAAGACAATGTGCAAGTTTGGCACAAATCAACAATAGGTTTTTATGCAGGTATGCTGCATCTTGGCCTTCTGCAATCCTTGAAACATTCTCATATGAGCCAGATATATTCAGGGTTGTCTAAATGGCAGGACAGTCAACCTCTCCAGAAAGGACAAAATAATACAGACAGGGTGGTCTCTTCATCTTAAAATGTTCCATTTGATTTGCATAGTTTGGCAAATACCAGTGGTAGAGATGTTTGCCACCAATATGAATCACAAACTTCCACTCTATGTTTTGCCAGTCCTGGATGCAAAGTCTCTGAACATACATGCATTAAACATCTTGTTGGAGGGTCTGAACTGCTATGCCTTTTGTCCTGTACCACTCATTCCAAAAAGTCATTGTACAAGTGAACGCCAGGTGCAAAATGATTGTAGTGGCCCCACGGTGGCCCATGATGCATTGGTTTTGGGATCTGGTGAATCAATCAACCAAACCTCCATTACAGCTACTTCACTGGTCTCAGAAACAGCCATTCAGTCAGAAATACCATCTGAATCTGTTGCATTGGTACCTTCATGCTTGGCACCTTAACACTACTCGAATCACTTAAATCATACTCTGAGCAGGTGGTAGAGACATTTAGGGCATCTCAAGGACCCTCATCTTGGGAAGGTATGAGTCAAGATGGGCCATTTGAGCTCTGGTACTAGCAGACTAAGGTGGTCATCTCAGAGCCTACTGTCTCAAATATTCCAGATTTTTTTGATCCACTTATTTTCAAAAATCTGAACCTGCCACTATTGCTGGCTTCGCAGCAGCCATAGTCGGTCATTTGTATCTTTTTGGGCCAGGAGTTGAGCAAAAGCCTGGATCTTTATAGGCCTATTGCAAGTGTTTATAGAGAGAAGCCCACTGCTACCAGAGGTGTAGCATCAAGGGTTTTGCCTTTACTTCTGTTGGTTTTCACAAAGGCTCCTTATTATCCTTTAAAGGAGGTCAGTTTGACTTGCAAGACTGTTGCAATGGCATTGGCATCTGGTAAAACAAGGTGAAGTGTATTCTGGGACTTTGGCTCCTTCAGACACAAGCCTCATTTGAAGGAGGTCACAGTTTCTCCCTCCTATCTTTTCAGCAAAGACCTATTAGCCTCAATTGGTCCAGATTGGCTCCAGTGGTCACTTCAGCTCTAGATCATTCCTGAACTCAAATTGCCCGGACACATGATTCGTTGTCCTCTTACAGCACTTAGATCCTTCTTGGACAGGACTACTGCTTGGAGAGAAGGGAAAGTCTCCTTCTCCTGCCTTTTAGCAAGAATCAGTTGGCTTCTGATGGCCCAGATGGCTCAAACCAGTGGTCATTCCAGCTCACAAACCATTCTTGAGCTCACATTTGACTGATGATGTGACACTCTGCCCTCTTACAGTACTTAGTTACTATCAAGACAGTACTAGTACTTCAAAGTACTAGTACTTCAAGGAGGGGAAGAATCTCTTGCTCATATCTTTTAAGGAAGGCTTGATGGAGATATCTTGAGTTCTGCTATCTCTTCCTGGATCAAACTGGCTGCATGATTAGATTGCCAGTCCTTTAATTCTGATTCTCAGAATCTATATATTGAGGCACATATTAGATCTGTGGCTGCCTCTTTAGTTTTCAAGAGTGGGGTCTTACCTGAGCAGATATCAGACTCTTGTTACTGGAAGACCCATAATTCTTTACTACATTCTACTCGAAGATGTAGCTTGGCCATCCCATGACCAGTCTATAAACAAATTGGGTCTGGTGGATTCACCTTAGCATGTAGTCATTTTTTGTGTATTCATACATCTTATTGATATGACTCACGTATTTATGTTCTCTCCAGTTATACAAGTGTTGTGTCACTGACATATGTCTTTCTTAACTTACATATGGCCCCATATCAGCAGTTTATGCAGTTCAGTTTGCCTGCTTGGAGACATTCTCATTGTCAGATGATGACATCTTGTTTGGGGAGACATGCAGACATCTCCGGCCAATACCGGGTGATGGTTAATACTGCTATATGATTTGTTGTCAAATTGTCTACAACAGCAACAGCAGCAACAATGACGACCACATCATGGATCTCTTGTTGAGGTTAGCAAATTACTTATCTGTCATGAAGAAGTAATATATAACCTAAGATGTGGTGTATGGAAGCTTATCTTATCCTCTTATCAAGTGCTGTATTTGGTGACCCCTTGTCTGACAATCATCTAACAGTATGGCCAAAACAAATACCCTCCACCTGTTATGGTTGTATTCAAGCACTTGTGAGGATAAGGTAAGGCTATTTTACGCACTAAAATGTAACAAATTTTATTGTAATTTAACTTTTTACAAGTTAAATACTTACCTTATCCTCACAAGGATAAACCCACCCTACCTCCCCGCATAATTTGTTTTCTGGGGACCAAAAATTCAATGAAGAGCTCTTGACAATCATCTGTCGACAACGACCTGCGCGGACATGCGCAGACAAGGGGTCACCTCTCGTGACAAGAATATTTCATTAAAAATTCTTGTCGGTCGATGTGTTTTGCTCCACAAAACCAAACAAGCACTTGTGAGGATAAGGTAAGTATTTAACTTGTAAAAAGTTAAATTGCAATAAAATTTGTTACTATTTATATTCAGCGCAATATCTCCATATACTACAAGAATCAAAGTGCTATTAAACCCATCTGACTGCACAGGTACAGCCCAAGCTCTCGGGTAACTGACGTTCCCCTAACTGGAAGATAGAGTCTCAAGGATGACCATTTATCAACGTCCTTGAGGTTCTTTAGCCTGCCACTGGGGATAGGATGGGAATAGCATTTTACCAGAGATAAAATGTGTCAAACAAGAAACATAAGTTATCAGTAGAATGTTTTGGGTAGAAATAAAAGGTCACATGACACAGAAACCATCTGTGGTTATTTGATAAGCTGTGTCTCAACGGAGACCCCCCTTCTGTGAAAACCATTTGAGACAGACACTTGGCTGAGACTTGGCTAAGTGTGAGACCTTTTGTGAAATCAGTCCAAACGGCTACTAACCGAAGTTTTGCAGTAAGGATAACCCCCTTTGGAGGAAGCAGGCTTTACAGGTATGCAGAATATGGGATATAGGGTGGACAAACTTTAATTGAAGAGGTCTTAACTTGTAGATGCTTCCTAAAAGGTGGAATTAAAGGGCTGTTTCCTATGTGAAGAGAACTGGAGTTATAGACTGTAGAAACGTGTGTAATGGCTGAAAGAGGTAGAAACATGTGTGTGGGGTTTGCGAAGTTTATATAGTCGACAGAGGGAACTTTATGGAACTCCTAACATTTGAACGGCTGTGTTTGGTATTTCTACATAATTTGTTGTGGTTGGACTTTTTCCTCTGAGGTATGCTGGCCGTATTTTTAGAACTTTATATGTGATCAGCGCAATTCTGAACTGCACCTTCTATTTTATTCGGAGCCATTGAAGCTAAGGATAGAATACTTGTACTAGAAAACTGGAGCCCCAACAGAGATCCTCATTGGATCTCTTGTATACCTCAGTGGCCTAGTGGGTTATCAGTTTTGGCATCTAATCACAGGCTATCGCCTCTCTCTGTGGGTTCGACTGCCAAAAGTGGCAATGCTGAGGACCTGTCCCAGTTTGACCCTGGCTGTTGAAGGAGATGTTAAACCACAGCTTTGACTTTTATAGCACATTAATGAAACCTGAAAAAACGTATCTGGCATCCACATCCGTCCATGTCTTAATCTACAATTTTTTAGAAATGTTTTCATGCCGATGGCCATCTTGGAGTTTTGCAACTTTTGCCAGTTTGTTTTCATGAGACTATTCTCTCTTATTTTTCAGCCGGCAATAAAACAGTAAAGCAAGCCGATACCGTGCTGCTTGGCTACCCCCTCAACTGGAACATGTCGGCAGAAATCCAGCGCAACGACCTCAAGTATTACGACCAGTACATCTCCGACATGACCCCAGCAATGACCTACAGCTTTATGATGGTGGGCTGGAAATTTGTGAAGGAATATGCCCAGATGAGGTCGTACTTTGAGAGGAGCTACAGGGACTATGTGATCCAGCCTTTTAAGGTGCGGAGCTGCTGATAACATATGGACTATGGATGGGTCGGTAGGCCCGGTATCTCGGTATCCAGAGCATTTTACTGAAATACCGTGACAGGATTTTGAAACCCCCACTTCGCTTGTCAACACATGTAATGGAAGGAAGTTTTAAAATATTAGAAATGTAATCGAAATCTGAAGAAATTATAAGCTTTTATCCGATATTTTTGGTGCATTTGCAGACTTTGTAGCGATACATTGAGCAGAACTGTCAGGTTTTGGTAACAACACTTTACAACCCTTAATCTCGCTTGTCAACACATAAAGTGGAAGGAAAACTTAAATTATTGGAAATAGATCAGAATCTGTAGAAATTGTACAAATTTATCTCATATTTTATGCATTTGGGTCTTTTATTTCGATGTGGGTTGGAGGAATCATCCATATTTGGTTGGGGTGTACTAAAGCGCGGAGTCCTGAAATCGCTATGGTTTTGCATTGGGGACCTCCTGATGTACACATTTTTGACACCGACCCATCCTTAATAAGGACTATTACACTTTTAATTACACAGTAGAACCTCTATTATCCGACCCTCTATTATCCGAATTTTGAATTATCCAACCTCAGACCCACCCTCCCAATTCCCATCTATACCAATATCTGTTATCCAGCCTTATTGTTACTTCCCCAAGAGGGTCAAATAATGGAGGTTCTACTGTATTTGATCACGACCTAAGGTAAATAAATTCTCACGAGAACTAATGGCTTCTTTCAGAAACCAGCTTAAAAAAATTCCATAAAAATCAGCTTTTCAGACTTACTTTCCTAGCGCCATAATTGAGGCGTCCACTGGCTGAATGGTTAACACTTTTGTTTTGTCATTTATTCACTTGACTCTCGTGCCTGTGATTGTGGGTTTGAACCCAGTTCAGGACAACACGTCGGGTTCACTGACCTCCTGTCTGACCTCAGGTGTTGAAATAACAGAATTCTCTAAGCTAAAACTTGCTTTGTGTTGCCTTGGATCAAAAATCGGATCAGTTTATGCTGTAATTCTGATATGACATACTTGAGTAAAGGTAAAGTCCTTGTTGCCTATGGCTAATGCTTATTTAAGTTAATGTATTATAATATAATTATATCCCCAGACGAAAGTCGGGGATATATTGGTTTCATGTCTGTTGCGCTGCCGCCGCCTTACGCTTTGACTTGTGTGTGCGATGACTCAAAAACGGTTTCACTGATTTCATTCAAACTTGGCACACACATGTATTTGGGTCAGGAGAGGAACCCCATTTTAAGGTGACCTTAAACTCCCAATAATAAAGAACTTATGGCCACCTTAAGTTCAAAAATTTTACTTTTTGCCACTTAATGCCCTCTAGGTCACAGACTATGTGGCTTATCTGGCTCACATTTTACCTGGGAACACATTACTATATTCTCCTTACATATGCCAAAAATCAAGACTTTATGTTAAAGTTAAAATTGTTTTTGAGGCCCATAAAGACCATACTTAGACATTTTTTCGACATTTTTCCCATATTTTCCCCTATAACTTAAAAGTGGTAGGTCTGACAAGTCTGTAACTGTAGTAGATATAACTTCTACATGTACTCTAAGTCTCTGAAAAATTTGAAGTCCATAACTTTAATTTTAAAATCACCTTAAAGTCTCTAAATTGCCCACAGAGACCTAATTTATGGACTTTTTGTCACGTTGAAGACCTATAGCTGTCAAATGATGTGACTGATACAGGTGAAATCTCATCTGGGAATATTATGATTATGTTCTGTTTACATGTGAGAAAAATCAAGGCCTTAAATAGATGTTTAACCTGTGTATGAGGACCATAAACACCCACCCAAGTGACCCTTTTACGACATTTTCAACATATTTGGTCCTATAACCTGGAAATGGTAAGTCTCACAAGTCTCTAACTGTAGTAGATATAATTTCTACATGAAATCTTTGTCTGTAAAACATTTTAAGTATGTAATTTTAATTTTAATAGCTATTGTCCGGCGCCAGCCAGTCCCGCCAAACGCCAGAAAAAGACGTCCTGAGTTTCACCTCTGGCCGGACCGGTACAGTCCAATCCACTCGCCAGGTGGCCTAGTTCCTGCTTTATTCGCCAGAAAGACGTGACGTCATAGCATCTTTTTCGTTTGGCGCGATATTCAAACTTGTGTTTTTCGGAAGTGCTCTTTATTTTGTGGATATTTACTGTTTTCTTCTTATTATTGTGTGGCTAGTAATTTTAGTATATTTGACTATCATCATGTCTTCACCTGGTCAAAGAAAAGGGGCGTGCGGACACATCATGGCGAATTTTGATAAACATTCCAGATGTGCACGCTGCCGAGATAAAGGTCACGGGGAGGATCCGTGTGTTAAACAGCGTCAGTGTGAATTCTGCGAATTACTCACTCCAGAACAGGTAGTACAACTTGCAACCCCTACCTACAAGCTTAGGAAGGAAAAGCAGAAAAGTAAAGACGTTCTCATAGACCCAGCTTCTGTTACCGTCATTTCCAATGTAGAACAGGAATTTGCAGATCGTCCTGCTTCACATAACTCTTCAGTCGATATCTCTCTGCCAGCTCCCTCATTCCAAAAGGAATTACAGAAACTGAATGACAAGTGGTCAGTTAGGATGGCCAGATTGGAAGCGTTAATAACAATGGGTCAAAGATCTTCCTCTCAACAACCTGCCTTTTCACCGGTTAAAGTCCCGGTTACTCATAAGCCACCTCCGGGGTCATTATCTCAAAACCCCTTCATACAGTCTTCATCTGTTTCCGGCCAAGCCGGTCCGGCTTCCGGCCCGGATAGAGCTCAGACTTTGCCTGTGTCTACTGTTACCAGATCTTCACCCTTGGATAACCTGTACCCGGATACTGACCCGGAACCAGTTTTTCAACAACCCGGTCCGGTGCCTCCTGCTCTTTCTTCTACCGGGCCTGTGCATTTCCCAGCCCGGGATGTCATTCCACCGGAACAATCTGAAGAGGGAGAGGTATCTGATCAGGAACCGGAGCAGGAAGATCAACAGGACTCTGATTCCGGGGAAAAAGACAATTTTATTGCGTTAATACATCCTATCCAATGGACAATTGCTTTACCGGTCGGCGCGACCGGTCCCGCCAAACGACAGAAAAAGTCATTCTGTATAAAATACCGGCAGGACTGGTCACAGAGTGTACATTTGCCAGGTGTCGCCTCGTGCATACTTCCTGTCTAGACAGAATGACGTCACGGCGTCTTTTTCGTTTGGCGCAAGAGTGTACGGACGTGTTTTTTGCAGTGTGTGTGTAACGCTAGAATTTTAAAGACAACTACGAACTTTCATTTTATTTTATACTATAAAGAATATTTATTGCTTCTGGAGTTGTTATGGCGTCCCCTGGACAAAAGAGAGGATCGTGTGGCCATGTTATGGCTCTGTTTGATTCACATCTTAAATGTGCACGCTGCCATGATAAGGGTATTGGTGACGACCCTTGTGTTAAGAAGAAACAGTGCCAGATTTGTGACAATCTATCTGAACAACAGAAGCTACAGTTGGCCACCCCCTACTTACAGGGTGAGGAAAGAACTTCAGAAGAAATCTAGCTCTCCCTCCCATTCCGTAGACCCAGCTGACGTTACTGTCATACAGAAGGTTGAGAGCAAAGGTGACGTTAGTAATAGAGGCGAAACTCCCAGTAAGAAGGCCAAAAAGTCCTCTCACAAGTCCCCTACGAAGAAGAAACCCAGCAAAATGCCTGTTGATTTCCAGTCTGACCTGAAATGTATGGATGATAAGTGGTCAGAGCGTTTTGCCCGCCTAGAGGCTTTATTCCTTGCAAAGAGTTTCCAAGTTCCGGTTGAACCGGTCAAGGGTACAGAAGTAGTGGATTCTGATAGACCTTTCATCCCACCTTCTGACCAGTCTACTAGTGTTAACCGTTGAGAAGCAGCCTTCCGGTGCAACCAGCAAGAAAGATGTTGTGACAGCCACCCGACCTGTTGAGGTCCCCGGTGCTGTGCTGGCCACCCAGCCTGTTGAGGCTCCCAGTGCTGCACCCGTTCATTTGACTGAGCAGACGTCTAATCTCCCTGCAGCAGTGCACAGACCCGAGGTCCAGCCCCCAGGTCCTGCTGCGCAACCGGTTACATCTCTCTCTCAACAATGCAGCTCTCTAACCGGTACTACAGTTCCCCTTGAGGAACCGGAAATGCTTACAGATCATCTCAGTGACAGGCCATCCAGTTTGGCTGATGAGGGTGAAATTTCTGACTTGGGTTCTACAGGCCAAGATCATGAGGATTTGTCTGAGGTGGATCAAGAGCTTACTGCTGAGCAGAATTATAGGGAAACGTTGAGAGGTGTCAGGTCGTTCATGGCTTGGAATGACATTCCGGAATTTGATTCCTCATCTGGTTCACAGGACGACAACCCCTTTACCGGGTCAAAAGTTTCTCACACCGGGAAAGTATCTGTGAAAGTTCCGGTCGATGAATGGTTATGCAGGAAAATGGAGAAGCTCAACATAACTGTTCAAGAAGGATATCCATCACGTACTTCTGAAAATGCCGGACTATCTAGAGACCAGTTTGTTAAACCACCCAAGACTCTAAGATGGTACAACATGCATTGTGAAAAGAAAGACTTTTCCCGGTCAAAGGTTTATAATTGGACTAATGAACCGGCCAGATTAAACAGTACTTTTTCCAGGATAGCAAACAGATCTCTGCCTTCTGCACCGGCTTCTAGACCCATATCCCAGGACATGCTAAGGAAGTGGGAACGTGCTGCACGTGATCAATCTTATATGTGTAATCAGGCTGCAGCTTTTAGCCGGTGTCTCAACAAAGTTCAGGACAATATGGTGTCTCAGTTAAAGTTAATTCAAGGTGTTACTTCCAAAGGGAAATCCGCTTCAAAGATCATCCAAGCTGCTGACGAATTGGACTTTTTAGTTACCTTCAATCGCAGCATCACACAAGCAATGGCTCGCACCATGCAAGATTTATCAGAGGGTGTGTTTGTTAATGTAGCCAACTTGACACTTGCTGGACGTGACAGCTATCTGGATTTCCTCAAGACTGGCATCAAACAAGATACCTTAACTTCTCTGAGAACTGCTCCACTTCACCTCAGTGCCTTGTTCCCCGATCACATTATCTCCAAAGCTGAGGAAGAAATCAGGCATTTCGAGGACAAACGTACTGCAGGCCCCTCTCAGAGGAAGCCCCAACGTTTCCACCCGTACTCCCAGCCTCAGAGGCAACAGCAAGATACGGACCGAAAACAGGGTCTACCAGCTTGGAAACAACTGGGAAACAGAAGGCATGGTCAGAGATCCCACCGGGGTAGAGGTGCCTCTTCATTTGTCCCATGACCTGCCAAGACACAGAAGCAATATAAATGACAGTTACTGTGCTCAGCCTGTGACCGGAACTTTAGTGTCTTTTCAGACCGGTCAGACAGGGGCTTCTGTGTCAAGTGTAATGAGAGATCAAAAGTTAAAAGTGACCGGAAAGGACTGTTTTTCAAAGACAAGAACTCAGTTACCTGTGTCTTATCATGTTGTTTCTCATGTACCTTTTGCAAGAGGGTCGCCGCAAAAGAAAGGCGTAATTCCCGAACATCAAAGATCAATAAAATCTGTGAAAGGTGTTTCTTGTGTAAATCACTTGAGTTCTGTGCAAAATGTCACAAATGTCCCACTTGTTGTACCAAATCCTCCTGTAGGGTCAAGATTGCACAAGTTTTGGGAAAAATGGGCAGCCCTAGGCGTCAACCCCAAAGTGGTTTCAGTCCTCAAAGCGGGTTACGTCCTACCCTTCCGGTCCAGACCTTATCTGACAAGAGAACCGACAATAACAAGCTGTTATGTAGATCCTCACAGGAACAGCTACCTGTTGGAGGCATTGCATCAGCTGTTAAACAAAAATGCTGTAGAACTAGTTCAAAATCCACAATCCCTGGGATTTTACAACCGGTTGTTCCTTGTACCAAAACCCAACAACCGGTGGCGCCCTATCTTGGATCTAAGCAAATTAAACAATTTTCTAAAAACCCAAACTTTCAAGATGGAGACCCCAGAGACGATACGGACCTCTCTCCAGGCAGGAGAGTGGGTGACCTCCATAGACTTCAAAGACGCGTACTTCCATGTCCCCATAAACAGTCAGTCCAGGAAGTACATGCGTTTTCACATCCAAGGCAAGACCTATCAATACAAAGCACTACCCTTTGGTCTGTCCACAGCGCCTGTGGAGTTCACAGTGATAGCCAAAGAGGTCAAGTGGCTAGCCATGAGACAGGGTATAAGGATCCACCAGTACCTAGACGACTTGTTGGTCAGGGCCAGGTCCCTCCAGGTTTGTCGTCAACAGACACAGAGCCTGGTGACACTTTGCAAGGACCTGGGATGGTTAGTGAACCAGGAAAAGTCAGAGCTGGAACCGAAACAAATTTTCAATTTCATAGGCTACCAGTTCGACCTGAAACAGGGCAGGGTCAGACCCACCCAAGAACGTTGGCAGGGTCTACAGGTCAAGATACGGGAGATATTAGCATCTCCAGTGTGCCCGGTCCGGAACTTTATGTCACTGATCGGGTTACTCACTGCCACAGAAAAACAGGTTCATATGGGCAGATTGCACATGAGGCCTACACAGTGGCACCTCAAGAACAATTGGAGGATGCCGGAAACGTTGGAGAAGACCATTCCCATTCCAAAATCACTTCACCCACATCTGAAATGGTGGCTGGAGGAAGACAATGTTATCAAAGGTCAAACCCTACACCCTCTAGCACATGCTCTGCAAATCTTGACAGACGCATCAAAAGAAGGGTGGGGCGCTCACTTAAACGAACTTATGGCAAGGGGACGTTGGTCACTCCCAGAGAGCAAACTGCACATAAACTACCTAGAGTTAAAGGCAGTCCTTCTGGCCTTAAAAGAATTTAAAGCCCTCTGTATAAACAAAGTGGTTCTCATAGCTACCGACAACACCACGGTGGTAGCATATATCAACAAGGAAGGGGGAATGAAGTCGGGCCCACTGTGTGCCCTATTATGGAGGATACTGACATGGTGTGCCAGCAATCAAGTAATACTCAAAGCTCGACATATTCTGGGCCGTCTAAATGTTATAGCCAACAAGTTATCCAGACTGGGTCAGACCATTCAAACAGAATGGTCCCTCAATCCAGAGATATTCAAGGCAATATGCGACCGGTGGCACAGACCCCAAGTGGACCTATTTGCCACCACGTTCAACAACAAACTGCCACACTTCGTCTCCCCAGTCCCAGACTCCCAAGCTTGGGCAGTGGATGCTCTCAGTCTGTCTTGGGAGGAACTGGACCCTTACGCCTTCCCACCGGCAGCCATCTTGGGCAAAGTGGTGGAGAAGCTCCAGGACTACCCCTGCAACAGAATAATTCTGATTGCTCCAGGGTGGCCCAACATGCCCTGGTTTTGGGACCTGGTAGCAATGTCAAGTCAGATCCCACTGTGTCTGCCCAGCATACCCAACCTAGTGTCTCAGCCATTCAACCAGGTCCTTCACAGGAACCTGGCGAATCTGAACCTACATGCCTGGCTCCTAGAGCCTCAGCAATCAAGGAACAGGGCTTCTCTGAGGCATTGGCAGCACGAATTGAGGCTCCTCAAAGAGGATCAACCAGATCTGTCTATGAGGCAAAGTGGTCCATTTTTACAAAGTGGTGCCTCAGTAATCAGGTGGACTTCAGAGCACCACCTCTAAAGGCTATAGCTGATTTCCTACTGTACTTGTTTCAGGAAAGGAAATTACAACCAGGCACAATAGATGGTTATAGATCAGCCATTGCTGACAAATTGGGTAATGTGCCAGTAAATGTCAGCAAAGATGAAAATCTCACCCGTCTCCTGGATAGTTTCCATAGAGACAGACCCAAGGGTAGGACAGGTATACCCTCCTGGAACCTGTCCCTGGTCTTACACCAGCTGACAAAAGCACCCTTTGAGCCCCTTAAGGAGGCCTCCCTAAAACATTGACCTTCAAGACTGTTTTTCTGATGGCCCTAGGTTCGGGTAAACGCAGGAGTGAGATTCATGCCTGGCTTCGCAAAAACATCAGGCACCAGTCAGACTGGTCTAGGGTGTCCTTGTATCCCTCACACAGCTTTCTATCCAAGAATCAGCTGGCCAAGGAGGGCCCAGAGAGTGTGGCCCCGGTAATTATCCCAGCCCTGGCCCCTACTCTGGATAGATCACTCAAGGGTGACAGGTCACTATGTCCAGTTAGAGCCCTGCGTTACTATTTGGACAAGACCTCAGATCTCAGGCAAAACAAAGATCTAGTCTTTGTCTCCTTCAAGAAAGGTTTTGACAAAGATATCTCGCCTGCCACCATCTCCTCATGGATCAAACAGACTGTGATCCTATGTTATGAGCTCTCTGACCAGCAAGCCCTCACTCTACATCAAGTTAAAGCCCATGATGTAAGGGCTTTTGCTGCTTCCAAAGCTTTCCAATCTGGAATCTCTTTGGACCAAATCTTCTCAGCTTGCCACTGGAAATCTCACAACACCTTCACACAATTCTATCTGAAGGATGTGGCCTGGGCTGACTCAGAGCTTTTCCATTTAGGGCCTGTTGTGGCTGCTCAGCAGATCCACTAACAAGGCCAATAATGAGGAGATATACTTGTAAATATGTACATAATGTATATACTCATACTTAGATAAGTATAAATCAATTAAAAAAAAAAAAAAACCAAAAAAACTGTGACATGCTTCCTTTGGGAGGTTTATTTCTTGGGCTTGAACTCATCCCTCTCTTCCCTCCACTCAGAGCAGTAATGCTTAAACAAGAGGGGGGGAGCAGTGTCGGTTAATTCAGACCGTTAACCGGTGTTCTGAATACCGACTTAGGCCCTGTTGGGTTACCTGAATCAGGACTACCCAGGCCTCAACTTTGTTAGTTTTTGAGTTCATTCAAGTTTTTCCTAGTAACTTACCCGCCAACCAAGCGGTAGTTATTCAGCAATTGTCCATTGGATAGGATGTATTAACGCAATAAAATTGCAAATTTAATAAGTAAATTAAATTTTTATAAGTTAATACCCTATCCAATGGACAGACAAGGCCCTCCCAACCAGCCCCGCTATCAGTTTACTAGGGGTCTAATAGGTTTAGACAACGAAAAAGACGCTGTGACGTCATTCTGTCTAGACAGGAGGTATGCACGAGGCGACACCTGGCGAATGTACACTCTGTGACCGGTCCTGCCAGTATTTTATACAGAATGACTTTTTCTGTCGTTTGGCGGGACCGGTCGCGCCGACCGGTAAAGCAATTGTCCATTGGATAGGGTATTAACTATAAAAATTTAATTTACTTATTAAATTTGCAAAATTATTAGTGAAGATCAAAATTATAGAGAAACTGTGAGAGGAGTAAGAGCTTTTATGGGGTGGACCCATATTCCGGATTTGGAATACTCACCCACCTCTCGTACTGACAATCCTTGGACTGGACATCGCTCTCAGCCAGTGGGCAAAGTATCAGTGTTGCTCCCGCCAGAAGACTGGCTATGTAAGAAACTTGAAAATATGAATTTGGTGCTTATAGAAGGTTATCTTTCGAAATCATCTGAACCATGGGGGCTTCACATGGATCAGTTTCTCTGTCCACCCAAGTCCCAGAGCCGTTGGTATGGGATACCTCCATCCGAACCAAAGGATCCTACAAGGCCCGGAAAGTATGTGAACACGTGGCCCAATGACGCGGCCAAGATTAACAGTGCCTTTCCCCGTATTGCAAAGCCGAATGTGGCTAATACTCAACCTGCAGTACGTCAGTAATCCCAAGACACCGTCAGGAAATGGGAAAAATCTGCCAAAGAATCTAGTTACATCTGCAATCAGGCAGCAGGTTTCAACAGGTGTATCACCAAGCTCCAGGACTCAGTACAGGAACAGGTCAGGATTTTACATAACGAAATGGGAAAAGGAAAGTCCTCTGCCAAAGCATAGTCCGCTTTGGATGAGCTTCACTATTTAACAACTTTCAACCAAAATGTAAGTTTCGCCATGGGGAAGTCTCTACAACACCTCTCAGACTTTACCTTCACTCAAATGGCCAACCCGACTTTAATCCGTACGGACTCGTATCTGGAACACTTAAAGCCAGGCGTTAAACCTGACACCTTTTCCGCATTGAGAAATTGCCTGCTTAATGGTTATGTCCTCTTTCCTGATGTGGTTATTAGAAAGGCGGAAGATGACATTGCTCAACATGAAGCTGCCAAGCGTACCTCCTAGCCCGGTCCGGGCCAGGGGGGGTTCGCCGGGGCACATAAGAAGGGTCAGAATAGATATCAACCCTACTCCACAGGATGGAAAAGTCAGGAGTCTACAAAAACATCAGGCAACTCTGGCAAGGACATGCCAGCCTGGAAGTCTTTTGGTGGTCGAGGCAGACCACGCGGTAGGGGACGCGGAGGACCTGCTAATCACGTCTCCCGAGGCTCCAAGGATGTACATCCATATAAATGACAATTATTGTGTAACAAACCCGGTGTTAGAAAACTGGTCGTTAGGGGGAGTAGCAGAAACTCTAAGAACTTTAAAATCAAATGTAAGTTACTGTTTTGTCAGTCCTGTACCTTTTCCAACAAGAAATGTAAGGCAGCCGCAAAAGAAAATCTGTGAACTCTGTTTCTTCTGTCGTTCAGTGTGTTTCTGCCCCATCTGTTCCCAATGTCCACAGTGTTGTTCATGCTCCAGTAGTAGGCGGCTGTCTACAGCCTTTTTGGCAGGTCTGGGCGCGCCTAGGAGCCAACCGAAAGGTAGTGTCAATTTTGAAAGAGGGTTACATACTACCATTCAATCTCAAACCCCCACTAGTCAGAGACCCCATGATAATCAGTGGTTATGCAGACCCCCCTGAGAAATCTCTACCTAAGGGAGTCTGTACAAAATCTTCTGCACAAGAGGGCCATAGAGATGTTGGGGGTTCGGACATCTCTAGCCTTCTACAACAGACTATTCATAGTCCCAAAACCAAACCAGAAATGGCGTCCAGTTTTGGACCTCAGTGCTCTAAACAAATTTTTGAGCGTAAAAACATTCAAGATGGAAACTCCAGAGACAATCTGGATTTCCCTCCAACAGGGAGAATGGGTGACTTCGCTGGATTTCAGCGACGCATATTTTCACATCCCTGTTCACACCGGGTCCCGGAAATACCTCAGGTTCCACTTCCAGAACCTTTCCTACCAGTTCCGGTCCCTCCCCTTTGGTCTCTCAACAGCTCCAATGGAGTTCACGGGTGTGGTCAAAGAAGTAAAATTGATGGCTCAAACCAGGGGTATAAGGATCCACCAGTACCTAGACGACTGGTTGATTCGAGCCCCCGCCAGAGAATCCTGCCACCAGGGCACTCAATCCCTCCTACAAAAGTCAGAACTAGAACCCAAACAGATTTTCGAGTTCGTGGGTTACAAGTACGATCTCTCTCAAGGACTGGTCTTACCGACTCAGAACCGTTGGGAGTCGATTCTCCAAAGGTTGGAATCCATTCTATCCAAACCAAGTTGCCGAGTCAGGAAATTTATGTCCCTGATAGGCCTGCTTACAGCAACAGAAAAGCAGGTTCCCCTGGGGAGACTCCACATGAGACCCATCCAGTGACACCTCAAATGACATTGGAGAGTTCCAGAATCCCTGGAAAAGGAGATTCCTGTCCCAGGGTCTCTTCACCCACACCTTCTATGGTGGACCAAGGAGACAAATGTCTTGACAGGACAGCCTTTACATCCTTTGAGTCATGCTGTTCAAATCTTTACAGATGCCTCAAAAGAAGGCTGGGGTGCTCACTTAGGCGACTTCACGGCAAGAGGCATTTGGTCAGTTCCAGAAAGTCATCTTCACATAAACTTCCTGGAACTAAAAGCTGTCTTACTAGCCTTGAAAAGATTCCAGCACTTAGTACAAGGAAAAGTAGTTCTTCTAGTTGCCACAGACAACACCACAGTTGTGGCATACATCAACAAGGAAGGAGGTATGAGGTCAGGCTCATTTTGTGCCCTTCTATGGCGACTCCTGTGTTGGTGCAATCTGAGACAGGTGGTACTAAAGGCCAGGCACATCCCTGGTCGTCTGAATGTGATTGCAGACAAGCTATCTCGTCAAGGCCAAGTCATTCAGACAGAATGGTCACTTCACCAGGAGGTCTGCGACCTCCTGGTTCAGACCTGGCACCATCCCCAAGTGGAGATGTTTGCAACAAAGTACAATTGCAAAATAGCCCAGTACGTGTCTCCAGTGCCGGATCCCAGTGCATGGGCAGTGGACGCCCTAACGTTCTCTTGGGAAAACCTAGACATGTATGTTTTTCCCCCAGTGTCGTTACTGGGCAAGGTGGTCAGCAAACTGTCGGACCATCTTTACAAGAGAGTGATCCTAATAGCTCCGGGTTGGCCCAACATGCCATGGTTCTGGGACCTGGTGGAACTGTCGTCTCAGATTCCTCTTTGCCTACCCAGTCATCCCGACCTAGTGACACAGCCATTCAACAAGGCACGTCACAGGAATCTGATCAATCTAAACCTACACGCCTGGCTCCTAGAGCCGAGGCAATCAAGGAGCAGGGTTTCTCTAGCCCAGTGGCATCACGAATTGAGGCTCCTCAAAGAAGTTCAACCAGAACAGTCTATGAGGCAAAGTGGTCCGTTTTTGTCAGATGGTGTGAATCAGGTCAGGTGGACTTCAGGTCTCCATCTCTCAAACAAATAGCAGATTTTCTCCTACATTTATTCCAGGAGAAGAATCTTCAACCCAGTACCATTGATGGTTACAGATCAGCCATTGCGGACAAGTTAGGCAATTCTTCCTTGAATGTGAGCAAAGATGAAAACTTAACTCGCCTTTTGGACAGTTTTCACAGAGATAGACCAAAGGGTAGGCGGGGAATTCCTTCGTGGAATCTCTCTCTGGTTTTGCATCAACTCACCAAACCACCATTTGAGACTCTCAGAAAGGCCTCATTAAAACATCTGACCTTTAAAACGGTGTTCCTCCTCGCTCTGGGTTCTGGGAAGCGTAGGAGTGAAATCCACGCGTGGCTGAACAAAAATATTAGACACCAAGCTGACTGGTCAAAAGTGTCCCTTTACCCGTCTCCAAGTTTCTTGGCTAAGAACCACTTAGCAAAAGAGGGGCCAGAGTGTGTCGCTGCAGTGGTTATTTCAGCCCTGGCTCCTACTCTGGACAAGTCCCTGAAGGAGGACAGGTCACTCTGCCCAGTTAGAGCTTTGCGCTACTATCTGGACAAAACTCAAGATCTCAAACAAGGAAAAGAGCTGGTTTTTGTCTCCTTCTAAAAGGGTTTCACGAAGGATATTTCTCCAGCTACGATCTCGTCTTGGATTAAGCAGACGGTTATCCTTTTCTGTGAACTATCAGATCAGGAGTCTCTAACCCTTCACCAGGTGAATGTGCATGACGTTAGAGCCTTCGCGGCTTCTAAAGCCTTTCAAGGTGGCATCTCACTAGACCAGATCTTAGCTGCATGCCACTGGAAGTCCCACAACACCTTTACTCGATTCTACCTTAAAGATGTTGCGTGGGCAGATTCGGAGCTTTTTCACTTAGGTCCAGTGGTGGCTGCACAGCAGATCCACCAATAAACCTTCTAGGCTCCTATTTTGTAAATAGTGTACATAATAGTTAAGGTTTTTTACTAGGTTGCCTGAGGCACTAAGTATGAGACCATTATTCCACTCTTACAGGCTAAATGGAATCTCTAGGACTGAACTCTTCTCTGTTCCTCCTCTCAGAGCAGAAAAAAAGGGGGGGGGGGGGAGTGGCACTGCTTGGTACCTTAAGGACCAGTTTTGAGCTTCTTTATCAGCCAGGCCAGAGGTTACGTGCCTATCTATAGAGTTCCTTCTAGTCCTGAGGAAGCTGCCCTCCTTCCACTGGGTAGTTATTCTAGCTATCGTCTGTTAGGTAAGATGTATTAACGCAATGAAATTGCAAATTTTAATTAGTAAATTAAATTTTTATTAGTTAATACCTTACCTAACAGACGGGAGATTCCCACCCGGCCTTCCCCGCTTTTCAGCTTCAGTTAACCTAATTTGGGACGAAAAAGATGCTATGACGTCATGTCCCTCTGGCGAATAAAGCAGGAACTAGGCCACCTGGCGAGTGGATTGGAGTGTACCGGTCCGGCCGGAGGTGAAACTCAGGACGTCTTTTTCTGGCATTTGGCGGGACCGGCTGGCGCCGGACAATAGCTATCGTCTGTTAGGTAAGGTATTAACTAATAAAAATTTAATTTACTAATTAAAATTTGCAATTTAACCTGTATTTGAGACCCATGAATGATCCACTCAGAGGACTTTTTTTTAAAATTGACCCCCCAAAAATGAAAAAAATGGTTTGACCAAAAAAAAAAAAAATGAAAAATAGTTTATAATACATGTAATTGTGAATCACACAAAATGGATGCTTCAAAAATACCCAGTGAATGCTTGTGGTGTGAGAGATGGCGTGTCTGGGGATATGTTGGCGTTGAGTCAGCGCAATCTAGTTCTGTAATGTAAAGTCCTATGTTACCTATGGCTACTACTTGTTTAAATTAATGTATTATAATGTAATTCTGCAATGTAAAGTCCTGTCTTGCTTACGAGTACTGCTTATTATAATGTATTATAATGTAATTCTGCAATGTAATGTCCTGTCTTGCTTACGAGTACTGCTTATTATAATGTATTATAATGTAATTCTGCAATGTAAAGTCCTGTCTTGCTTACGGGTACTGCTTATTATAATGTATTATAATGTAATTCTGTAATGTAAAGACAGGTCCTCTGTGGCCAGTGGGTCAGCAAGTTTGGCTTCTTAAATCACAGGCTGTGTGGTTCAAGTACCAAAAGGGGTAATGCTGAGAACCTGGTCAATATGACCCTGGCTGTTGAACAGGACCTTTGTAATGTAAAGTCCTGTCTTGCTTACAGTTAGTTACTACTTGTTATAATGTATTATAATGAAATTCTGTGATGTAAAGTCCTGTCTTGTTGAACTACTTATTATAATGTATTATAAATGGGGAAGAGAGAGGGGGGCTCAGTGGTGTAGTGGGAGACACACTCATCTCATGAGGTCTGCAGTTCAAACCCTGGACCCTTTCTTTGGGGAAAAATGGTAGTAGTTTTCTGATGCCCGGCAGTTTACAGTGCAGAATCTTGACCAACTAGCACATTACTGGTTTCCTCTGCCCTTCCTCTAATAAAACTAACTCTTCATGACATAGCCTATACAATGCATAGCCTGTAAATCGCCGCTGTATGTTCTAAACTGCAACATTGGTTTAGAAATTTTTATACAGTCCTAGTATTTTGGACCAAACTTGTGTCTTACCAGTTTCTCCTACAGTATTAGGCGTAGTCACCCGATCGTCAATATTTGGCAGTTCCTCCTTTCCACTCCTCACTCTACAAGTCAGTCAAACACTTTGGCCTTAGTTTTGCTTTTGATGCTCCCAAGATTTGGAATGACCTTTGTAATGATGTACGTAGTTCCACATGTATTGCTTCCTTCGGGAAAAAGCTCAAAACTTACCTCTTTGCAAAAGCCTATCTGCCATAGCCTCTCCGTCTTATTGGACTTATGATTATTCACATTGGTTTTGTTCAGAGTGCCTTAGAGTCTGTCAGTTGGTGGAGATTAAGTGCTATAAAAGTCCACCTGAGATTAGAGTGTGTTTGAAAGCTACGTTAAATCCAGATAAATAAATAAATGTAAAAGAGGGAGAAGATTTCCAAGGGGAATCAGGGGAAGATTTATGTATATGCCGGTGCTCAGGCCTGTAGTACGACTCCTACCCGTTCTTCTTTTTTCCCACCCACAGGTGTGGAGAGAATACCCAGATGGCGGGACTGTCAACTTCCTGCCAGGGATGGGCGGCTTCCTCCAGTCCATCATCTACGGCTACGGCGGAGTCCGCATCCGGCCCGAGATGCTTGAATTCCACAACCCAATGCCCCCCGACGGGCTGGAGGGCCTGCGTTTCCACGGTTTCCACTACCTCGGTGCCAACATGACGATTACCATCTATTCATCACCCAGCCGCAAAGTGGATATAGAAGTAAGTATGCTAGAACCCCCCCTATTATCTGAATTATTCAATTATCTGACCTCAAAGCCCACTCTCCCAGGTCCATTTGAGACTGCTATTGTAGCTCTTCTACAATCTTACCATTTTGTTATCTGACCTTATTATAACTCTCCCAAGAGGGTCGAATAGTAGAGGTACTACTGGTAATGGTATTGTGGAAAATGGTGATTTCGATACCCAGTATGAGTTTACTCATTGATATTTGGAAAGAGGTTTAGTTTGTACATCCACCAAGAGGTTAAATTTAGGTGTGCGTTTGTCCTTTTTTTTGATTCTCTGTGTTTGAGGTCACCACTAAAATAAGGAATAAATCTTTATGAAATTGCGTGGGCCTGACCAAAGCTTAAAAAGAAAAAGTGATTAAATTTGGGAAAAGACGAAAAAATTTGGAAAGATCCAAGCCATATTCTGGATACAGAAGAAGAAAATCAGAAATTTTCAAGAGGTCCCATTTTTTCAATGACTTTGGTTCCTCGTGAACGTTACTGCAGATCATAATGTTATGTTAACGGAAAAATCCCAATTTTCTTTTAAAATCTGGTTACAGATGACGAGAACGAGGATTTATTGCGCCTTAGAATTTGATACACATTAAGCATTTTGTAAATAATAAATAATAATATAACAATAACAACTTGACAAAGTTGAATATTTTTAAATTTAGGAATGCCACACGGATATTTGAATTTTTGGGGTGTATGTTGATCTAAAATGTGAAGATTTGATTGGCTAGGGGTTAGGGCATGGTTGGTAACACCCCTATCACTGTATCGAGTCCTGTTTTACTTGAATACTGTGATGGTACTGTACAACTTGCATGTCGAATCTTATCAGGCATAACTGTGGGAAAACGTATTGAGTATTAGAAACAAAGCCCAAATTTGTAGAAGCTATAAACTCATACCTCATATTTTTGTAGATTTTAACACTCCTATGGCGTTTTTCTTTGAGAAAAAGTACCTGCTTTTGTTTCCATGAACTTCACTTCCTGTAAGTCAGCCTCTTCGATTGGGGATATGCTAGGATGCAATTTTTTTTTATTTGGTATCCCGGAATAGGAAGGGTTTTGTACTGTTGGGATACCGGAATGAAAAGTCTGTCCTGCTAGGGGTTTCAGAGATACTTTCACATTTTATCAATATAGATTGTGTGATATTCTCTCCCCTGCCAGGTACACAGTATAGCCGACTACCCCCTGGTGCTGGTGAGGAACTTCACATGGGGCAGAGGCGGGGAGGAATCCATGAATCCAGGTGAGTCCCGGTGTTTATCGGTGTCATCGCGAGCGTCAATATCACAGATTCACCGGTGATGAAAGAAATGGACGATCATCAAGAGTTAATGATCATCCGCGATGCATCTCATAAACATATTCAGCCATTCAACCATTCAACCATTAACATATAATTTCTACTTTTATGTGGTTTTGTTTTGACTTGTGACGTAACTATGGTAACGACTCCTTCCAATACTACAGGAAGTAAAAAAAAAACGTAATTTTATTTCACTTTTCATTGCTTCAAATATTCACCATTTTCATAACAGCTGCCCACACAAATGACACATAAAATCTATTTGATTTCAGTGTAAGTTATCAATGCACATTATTTAAAGAGCAAATTTTATTGCGCTACAATAGCTTACCATGTGGGACTGAATGCTGTTCTCGGATGGCCAACGTCTAAGAAAAATAGACATTTATAGTTGGCCGTAGCCTAAGGTTGTCCTCTCGTGGTACACTACGAGAGCTCTTCCTACTTTCTCGTTGGCTGCATGGACTGGTAGCTTCTATCACTTACACAGATATTTTCATCTATTTCTCAGCACATACGTATTGTTGGATGTTAATTTTTGGTCATTTCATGTAATATATAACATGGTTTATTCTGTGAAAGTTACGTTTCGACAGGATAAGTATTTTTTTCTTATTTTGGTTTTCCTCGGTACAGGCTTTTTCATGTACGTTTTTATTGTGTTTCAAGATGTCTGCCCACCAAACTAATAAAGATAAGCCGAGATCTGTTAAATGTCGCCACTTTTGCTTTGCGTTTGATTCACATATTTTATTGCGTTAATACATCTTACCTAGTGGACAGATGCATTTGTCCGGCGCCTTGCCGGTCACGCCAAACGTTAGAAAAAAACGTCCTGAGCTGGGCTCTGGCCGGGACCGGTAGTGTCGCGACAAAGGCATTGGGGATGACCCTTGTGTTAAAGACAAGCAATGTAGTGTGTGCGATTCCTTCTCTGATGAACAAAGAGAGTTGATTTCTACCCCATCTTACAGAATTAGAAAAGAACGTAAAGCAGGTACTTTAGTCTCACCTAAAGAGGTTGAAGTTATTGCTTCCGCTGATTCCTCTGCTGAACCAACATTTGCTGCCCCTCCTCAGGGCATGTCTCAACCTTCCACGTTTGTCACAGCAGAACAGTTTTCGTTGATGAACGATAAATGGGCAGAACAATTTGCACGTGTAGAAGCCTTGTTAAGCAGAGGAAATGTTTTCTCCACCCCAAAAGCGGCGGTGAATCCTTCAAGTTCAAAAGCTGTACTTTCTGATTCCCCCTTTAATTGCCCCGGCCCACCGGTCCGGTGGAGACCCCGGCAGTGCAGGAGGCTGGTGCTAAATCTGGGGAGAATAAACTAAAGAAGTCTAAAGACAAAAAGCACAAGAAATCTGTCAAAATGTCTGATAACCCGGTTTCCTTGGATCAACCGGTCCCTGCCTTGGGCACCTCCGGTCCGGAGAGTGTAGCGCAGGCTCCAGTACAGAAGAAAGCACCCCCGGCATCTTCAGTCACCCTTCCACAGCCAGTCCTGCTGGTGACATTTTTATGGCCAAGTCTTCAACAGCCTCCTCAGGCTCTGCTTTTCCTGGTGCTTTTAATCTTCCACTGGAACCGGACGACATAGATTTTGATAACCCTTTGGCCAGTTCTGATGTGTCGTCTGAACAATCTGACTCTGATGAAGGTGAGATCTCATCCGATACTCTAGAACGCCGAGACCAAACTGAGGAGATGAACTACAGAGAAACTGTAAGATCTGTTCACTCCTTCATGGGGTGGACTCACATACCGGACTTTGAAAGTGACCTGAATGAGCCGGATAAATCCAATAACCCTTGGAAGGGTAAGAACCCTAAAAGGCCTGCACGTATTTCAGTCGAGATGCCACTGGATGACTGGCTGTGCCAGAAGTTGGAGCGACTCAATACAGTAGTGGCGGAAGGTTATCCTTCAAGAGCCCAAGACTTGGCCGGGCTTAAAAAAGACCAGTTTGTAAAAATTCCCAAGTCACAGGAAAGGTGGTACCAGATGTATACCATCAAACAAGATGGCCCCCACAGACCAGGTAGGAAACTCTTCAGTTGGCACAATACCGAAGCAAAACTTAACTCCCAGTTTCCAAGGATTACTAAGGCTTCTGCCTATCCAGCTCCAGGTCCTCCTTCTAGACCAATATCTCAGGAATACCTCAGAAGGTGGGAGAAGTGCACCTGAGAAAACTCTTATATCATTAACAATGCTGCAGGGTTCAACCGGTACGCTAGTGAGTTGCAAGAAAAAATGTCTAGCAATGTTGCCATGTTATGTTCCCGGATCAACAAGGACAAAGCCCCTAAGGAAGTTACTGGTGCCCTGAACGACCTCAAGGACCTTATGGCTTTTCACCAAAGTGTCTCTGTTGCCATGGGCACGGCTTTACAACATCTCGCGGACAGTGTTTTTATTGCGAAAAATACACTTACCATTTCCTGACCATAGCTATTTGTTGGTGCCATCCAAGTCACTGGCCAACGTTGAGAAACGTTTATAGGCTACCTTAAGAAGCCAGTGAGTGAGTGTGGAATAGGAAGCCCCCAATGGTCATGTGACCATGCCAATAGGCGCCATTCATTGTTTTTGTTGGCCATCCTTGAGTGTGGATGTGTATTGGTAATATTCGTTTTTTCTGGATGATGTTTTGGATACATCAATGTCTTTGGCTTCCAATATGTTACTGAATAGAAGGGACAATTTCCTCGAACTGTGTCATAGAGATGTGACAGATAAGGATATTGCAAGACTCAGGAATGCTTCTTTGACCAAGAAAGAATTGTTTAATTCTAAAGTGTTGTCTGAGGTTGAGCAAAACTTCATCCAATGGAGTCAGATCAACCGGGAGCCGGCTTTCAAAAACACAGGGGTGATTCTTATGGTTCTCGTACTTTTACAGATTCCAAGAAAGAACAGTCACAAAACAGGTACCAGAATGCTGCTTTTCAGAATTTTTGTCAGCAAAACAAACAGACTGATCAAAACAAGAGACAATCTGGTTCCTACAACTCCAACAGAGGCTCTGCCCAAGGGGGTAGGGGCAGGAGGAAGTGACTACATGGAGGTAAGCCCAAGATTTCCTGGTTCCTGTTTACAAGTTTATTGGAAAGTGTGGGAAAGTTTCAAAGTGCCTCCGAGAGTAGTTCTTGTTTTAAGGCCGGGTTATTGTCTTCCATTCAAACAAAAACCGCCTCTGGCCCGGTATCCGACAATCAAAAGCAGTTATTCTTCCCCAATGAAGCAAAAAGCTTTGGTGGAAGCGGTTCAACAAATGGTTCAAACAAGAGCAGTGGTTCCGGTTCAAAACAAGAACTCTCTCGGATTCTACAGTCGTTTGTTTCTGGTTCCAAAACCAGAAAACAAATGGCAACCAGTAATAGACCTCAGTGTGGTAAATACTTTTTTACATGTTCCCACCTTCAAAATGGAAACTGTAGAAGTCATTCGGGCTTCTCTTCAGACAGGCGAGTGGGTGGCTTTCATAGACCTTACCGAAGCTTATTTTCATATACCCATACACCAAAAGTTTCAAAAGTATCTACGTTTCCATGTTCAGGGTCAGGCTTATCAGTTCAGAGCCCTACCCTTCGGGATTGCGACTGCTCCATGGGAGTTCACTCGAGTAGTGAAAGAGGTCAAATTCATAGCACTTTCACAAGGGGTTCGAATCCATCAGTATTTGGACGATTGGCTGGTGAGGGCCAAGGATCCGGATTCTTGTGCTCGGGACGTTCAGAAATTGATCAATCTAGTCGAAAAGTTGGGTTGGATTGTCAATTTGAAAAAATCGGAACTCAAACCAACTCAAAATCTCGAGTTTCTGGGTTATCGGTTCAACCTTCAAGAAGGTTTGGTCTACCCAAATCAAAAGAAAGTGGACAAACTAAAAATTCTGGCAGTTTCCATTTTGCAAGGTCACTCTACTACTCCAAGGAGGCTCATGTCACTAATTGGGGTCATGGCTTCCATGGAAAAAAACAGTTCCTTTGGGTCGAATCCATATGAGACCGTTTCAGTGGTTTCTGAAGACCAACTGGCAGTTTCCCCAGTCCTTGGACAAGGTAGTCCCAATTTCTCAGTTGATAAAGGACCATCTGGCTTGGTGGATGGATCCTCAGAACTTACTCAAGGGTTCGAATCTGCATCAGAAAGAACACAATATGCTGATGTTCACAGATGCATCAGAGAAGGGTTGGGGGAGCCCACTTGAACAATTGTACTGTAAGTGGGGTCTGGCAGCTATCAGAAAGAAACTTGCATATCAATATTTTGGAACTGAAAGCTGTTTTTCTAGCCCTAAAACATTTTCAAGGACAATTAAGGCAAAAAATAGTGTTGGTTTCTTCAGACAACTCAACTGTGTTCTCATATATCAACAAGGAAGGACGCACTCACTCCTTCGAAATGTGTGCTTTGATGTGGAGAATTCTGGCATGGTCCAATGCCAGGGAGATCCAGATCACAGCCAGACATATCCCAGGGAATCTCAATGTAATAGCAGATTCCCTATCCAGGAGGGACAAGGCCATCCAGACAGAGTGGTCTTTGCATCCTCAGATCTTTCAAGAAATTTGCCAAGTTTGGCACAAGCCAGTGGTGGATCTGTTTGCCACCAGCTTGAATTCCAAACTTCCAACCTACGTATCTCCTGTCCCAGACGACAAGGCCTGGCAGATAGATGCATTGAACATCTCTTGGGAGGCTCTGGACGCCTATGCTTTTTGTCCAGTAGCCATCCTACCCCAGTTAGTTCAGAAAATGATCACCTACAGGTGCAGGGTCATTGTGATAGCACCAGGGTGGCCGGGGATGCCTTGGTTTTGGGATCTGGTGGAATTGTCAGTCAAGATTCCACTGAGGCTTCCTCAAGTGCACAATCTCCTGAAGCAACCCTTCAGTCTCAGATTTCACAACAATCTGGAGTATCTGAACCTCCATGCGTGGTATCTGGACTCCTTCAAGAAGGTTAAGGAGGATTCTCTGTTGAGGTGGCAGATAGAATTAAGGCACCTCAGAGAGAATCCTCAAGATGGGTGTATGATTCAAGGTGGGCCATATTTCAAAAGTGGGCCCAGGAGAATCAGGTGGATGTCTCAAAACCAACTATTCCTCAAATAGCTGATTTTTTGTATTATCTTTTCGTTGATAAGAACTTGAAACCCAGAACTATTGCTGGTTACAGAACTTTAGTAGCAGATGGGTTGGGCTCTGCAGGTCAAATGGTTTCTCAAAGCTTGGACTTGAATCGTTTGATTGCTAGCTTTCATAGGGACAGACCTTCAGCAAATAGGTCTATTCCCAATTGGGACTTGTCGCTGGTGTTACTGGCCCTCACTCGACCATCTTTTGAACCTTTGGCAAAGGCTGATCTTAAGATTTTGACTCTTAAGACAGTTTTCTTATTGGCTTTGGCTTCTGGCAAGAGGCGTAGCGAAATTCATGCTTGGACTTTTGACTCCTTCAGTCGGAAAAGGGATTGGTCACAAGTTACTTTTTCACCTTCAACTGCTTTCCTGGCCAAAAATCAGTTGGCTTCGGAGGGACCCTTGGCTATTCAACCTGTGGTTATTCCTGCTTTGAAACCCACATTAGATCCATCTTTGTTGCAAGATAGGTCTCTTTGCCCAGTGAGATCTTTCAGATATTACCTTGATAAGACAAAAGATCTGAGGAAAGGCAAGAAACTTCTTTTTGTAGCTATTAAAGAGGGCTACTCAAAAGATATTTCAAAGGCTACTATATCGTCTTGGATTAAGCAGTCTATCATTTTGGCATATGAATAAGTCTGATCAGGAAGTTCAAACTGTTTCCCAAGTCAAGGCACATGAGGTTAGAGCTTTGGCTGCCTCGTTGGCTTTTAAGGGAGGAGTTGCTTTGGATGAGATTATGGCTTCCTGTTTTTGGAGAAGCCATTCTACTTTCACAAATTTTTACCTCAAAGATTTGTGCTGGCATAATGGTGATGTTATGAAGATTGGGCCTGTAGTTGCGGCTCAACATATTGTAAATTGTTAATGTCATTATTAATATTTTATTATTATAATGTCATTGTATTTGAAATTTTGTTATTTGGCTTCTTGTGTTTTCAGATGTGTTCTGAGGTGTTGTACAGCTGTAAATAGACCATTTTATTACGCTACAATAGCTTACCATGTGGGACTTAATGCTGTTCTTGGGTTGCCACACCCGGGGCCAACGTCTTAGAAAAAAAGATCGTTCTTGTTAGCCACCGGATATACTGGTAGTTGTTGTTACGTGATAACTTCTGACCAATCGCCCTACTTTCTTGTTGGCCACGATTGACTGGTAGCAGTTTGTAAATATACAGACATTTTCATTTATTTCTCAGTCTTTACTTATTGTTGGAGGCTAATATTTGGATATTTCTTTTATTATATTTCATAGATCATTCCGTTAAAATCTTATTTTCACAGGATAAGTATTTTTCTTGCTTTGCGTGTTTGGAGTTTTCCTCGGTACAGGCAATTTTAATTGTACGTCTTTTATTGCGTATAAAATGTCTCTCCATCAAGCAAATAAAGACAAACCGAGAGCTCAGAAATGCCGCCACTTTTGCTTTAGTTTCGACCTACACAACTACTGCCCTACCTGTAGGGAGGCTGGCAAGGGAGATGACCCTGTGTCACCTTCGAAACTTCCTGTCAAATCTGTACATCTTTTTCAGATGAACAGTTGAAAAAGATCCAGAACAGGAAACAGTATCTTAAAAAGCAAAAAGTGGAAACTAGTTCCAAAGATGATGAACTAGATCTTTTGGGTGAAGGCGACGGGGACTCCTTCACTGGATATAATGCAGACCTCGAGAGTGCTGCTGATAATCTTTTTACCTCACCCCCCCGTCCTCAACCTCTCGCCTTCAGTTCCTTGTCTTTAAAGACCCCAGCCAAGTCTGTCCCACCCACCCCAGGTACAGCTTTGCAAAATAAAATTCAGAAAAATCCCTGGGTGATTCCTTAAATATACATATACAGCAGCAAATGGGTTCCTTCCAGGCATCCATGTTGGAAGCCTTTCAGTCACTTCGAGAGGAGTTGACCACTAAAAAGAAACCCGAGGTTGAATCCTCATTTTCTGCTTCCAAACCTGGTACATCCAGTGACAATGCTGCCCATCTGGACCTACCCCCTCCGAGATCTAGTACTAATATTCAGACCGAGGCAATGGATGTGGACTATGGTCCAGCACTGCCTCCTCGTTTAGTACTTAACCAAGATACCTCGGATCAGTACGTTGCCCCCTCAGAGGTTCATCCGAAAGAGGTCTCGTACTCTCATAAAAAGCAAAGCCATAGGCAGCCAGTTGATCTGGACTCTGTCTCGGACCAACTAAATGAGGATTCCGACGAACCTTGGATCCCTTCTTCTAGACCTAAAAAGCACTCTGACAAGAGTAAGCACAAATCCAGGTCCAGATATGTCTCATCCTCTTCAGAGGAAGATCAGTCCCCTGTAGCCAGACACAGGTCTTCTAAGCCCTTTAGGGCTCAGCCCTCAGGAGCAGCTTCTGATCAAGACCTCCCACAACATGATCCAGACCCCCCTTATTATAGGGAAGTAGCTCTGTCTGACATGCCCTCACAATACTCTGAAGAAGTAGATACCTTCAGGCGCATTCTCTCTCTCCCTGACCCCAGGGAATCCATGCCTAGGTCTTCAACTTCAGTGTTGGGTCTAGACGATGAAAAAGGCCGTCAAGAGCTCAGGCCTAGAGGTCCTTCCTATATTTTACCCCTTAGCTCAGTTATCAAGGACGCCTTTGATAAATTCCAACATGACTTTAAAGCTGCCAATTTATCTGAGGGCAAATATGTCAAGCCTCCTCCTTCCACTTCTAAGTGGTACAAGGTGGGAGAGCCCACATTTCAGGACAAAATTCAGGAGTTGAATACAGACTTTGCCAAGATCTGTATTACTCCTAGGCCTCCTGGGGCACCAGTAGCCAAAGTTCCCCTGCCAGTTCTCAAGGAGCTGGAACATCAGGCTAGACAAAATATCTCAACCCTCAACTTCACCGCTGCCTTTGCCAAAACCTCTTCTTCCTGCAATGCTTCCTTGGAAAAATGCCAACATAGCATTAAGTCAACTGTCAAGAAGATTAAATCTCAGATTCAGAAAGGTGCCAATCCTGAGAAAGCAGCAAAGCGCGGATATGAGGAAGTTGCTGAGTACATGGATTTCTGGAATAAGACAGTTCTTATCCAACACAGGGCACTCACCTGTCTCAGCAAATCCCTAGCCCATATTCTCCAGAGGGAGTTATATTCTGTGGCTAATACCGGCTTGCTTAGGGGCAAAGCCGAGATGACTCTCTTGCATCCACACTTAGGGGAAATGCGACATCAAGAACTTAGGAACTCGTCCTTTTGGGGCGCGTCCTTGTTCGAGTCTCAACTCGTGAAGGAAGGTGAGGACTTCCTTCTCAAAAAAGGCACCTCAAAAGACTCTCAGGGTTTCACACCCTACCAGAATAAGCCCTTTCGTGGTCCCCACAAGAAAAGAGGCTCCTACAGGAAACGCCCCTATGGGGGCAATTCCTCTCAAAGCAGTAATCAATCCTCTTCCTCGGGAAAAGGAAAACCCAACTTCAGAGGCTCCAGGGGTCGTTTTCGACCCCACAATAGGGGAAGGGGGCGTGTAAACCCCCCTTCCCAATGACTCCTCAAAAGCCTCACTCAATTCACCAGTAGGAGGTCGCCTCCGTTCTTTCAGGAGAGACTGGCTAACAAACAAATGTTCTCAAAACGTGTTAAACATTATCACCAATGGCTACGTTCTGCCATTCCGTTCAAAACCAAACTTGGTCAGATTTCCTCTGATTTTGTCAGAGTACAAGGCCCAACAAAAAGACCAAGCCTTAGCCACTTGTATCCAGTCTCTCCTGTCAAAGAACGCTATCGAAAGGGTGGAAAATGTAAAATCTCGGGTTTTACAGTCGCCTGTTCCTAGTACCCAAGCCTCACCAAAGGGAGAGGCCAGTCATAGACTTAAGCAGGCTCAACACTTTTCTACACGTAGAAAAGTTCAAAATGGAAACTCCAGAGTCCATCAGGACCTCCCTGATTCCAGGGGAATGGGTATCATCGATAGATCATAAATCAGGAAAAATCAGAACTGAAACCTACTCAGGTGTTTTCGTTCGTGAGCTACGAATACCACCTAGATTCAGCCCTTGTAAAACCCACTCAAGAGAGATGCCAGAACCAAACAGTGTTAGTTGCTACGGACAACTCAACAGTGGTAGCCTACATCAACAAACAAGGAGGAACTCACTCAGCAGAGATGTGTGCTCTCCTGTGAAAATCATGACCTGGTGCCATCACTACCACACAACATTGAAAGCCAGGTACATTCCAGGGTGCCTGAATGTGATGGCCGACCTACTGTCCAGGTCCAACCAAGTGCAGTCAACAGAGTGGTCTCTGCACCCACAGGTGTTCAAACAGATCTGCCAAAAGTGGTTCACACCTCATGTAGACTTATTTGCCACTCACCTGAACCACAAGCTCCCACTGTACGTGTCTCCTGTCCCAGAGCCAAGGGCCTGGGACATAGATGCTCTAAACATAAACTGGACCAACCTCACGGCCTATGCTTACCCTCCTATGGCTCTCCTTCACAAGGTGATCCAAAAGATCAAGCAATGTCATTGCCTGATCATCGTGATAGCCCCAGGCTGGCCAGGATGCCCTGGTTTTGGGACCTAGTGCAGCTCTCAACAGAGATCCCTCTTCAACTCCCAGTGTCAAGGACCCTACTCAAACAGTCCCACAAGTATGTGTTCCACAACAACCTACAACAGCTGAACCTCCACGCCTGGTGTCTAGGAGCGGACAACTCCAAGAACAAGGCTTCTCTGTGGAGGTGGCAGAGAGAATTGCTGCCCCTCAGCGATCATCAACAAGGACCATCTACAAGTCAAAGTGGGCCCTATTTAAAAAATGGTGCAGAGAAAATTCGGTGGATTTCCCCACTCCATCTGTGAAACAAATCTCAGATTTTTTCATGTACCTGTACCAAGACCTAAACAGGCGCCCCTCGACCATTGATGGTTACAGGACCGCAATCGTTGACACTTTGGGCCCAACGGCCCTCCATATTGCACATAATGCAGACCTTCATAGGTTACTCTCCAGTTTTCACAGGGATCATCCAAAAAGTTCCAGAAATTTACCCAAGTGGAACCTTTCTGTTGTCCTCAACGAGCTCACTAAAGCACCATTTGAGCCCATGAAAGACACAGACCTCAAACATCTTACTCTCAAAACTGCTTTCTTGCTAGCTTTGGCCTCCAGCAAGCGCCGCAGCGAAATCCATGCCTGGGTCGCAAACAAAGTATCTAATCTAGGCCAATGGGAAAAGGTTGCCTTGTTCCCTTCTTCTGATTTCATAGCCAAAAACCAACTAGCAAGAGAAGGTTCTCAAAGTGTGTCTCCGGTGACTATTCCTGCTTTGACTACCATTGTAGATAGACAATTTAAAGAAGACAGGACCCTGTGTCCGGTGCGAGCCCTGAGGTTTTATTTGGACCGAACAAAAGACCTGCGAGGGTCTCGTTCGCTCCTTTTCATCTCCTTTAAGAAAGGACATACCTCAGACCCACTACACTCTCTTCCTGGTTGAAACAAACCATTCTACTTTGTTACAAACAAGCAGACCAACAAGCCTTGGACTTGGTCCAAGTTAAAGCGCATGACATCCGGGCCTTCGCGGCCTCTAAGGCCTTTTACGGTGGGGTATAGGTGGACCAAATCATGCAAGCCTGTCACTGGAAAGCTCACAACACATTTACAAATTTTTACCTAAAAGACCTTACTTGGTCGGACACCGACAACAATATGTATCTGGGACCCGTAGTGGCGGCACAACAAGTCCTAGATCCTTCCCCTCAGACCAGTTGTCCTCGGAAAGAAAAAAGGGGGGGGGGGGGGGGGGCACATCCGCTACAACCAAGTCTTCAGGAGTCTCTCCCAGGATCTAGGTATTCCTTTACCTTCAAGATGTTACGGGTAAGGTCATTTTGTTTTTCAGTTATCAAGTATTTTCTATTAAGGACTTATTAGTTGTCATTAATCTCATATTCAGGTGGAAAAAATTTATGAGATGTCCAACCATCGGGTTGGTCAGTCACACGTGAAGGGCCCTCAGGGACCCTTAGACCTTGAAGTGAGCACTGCTGCACTTCCGTCCTACAATCAAACATCTAGACAGTTCTAGAACTGTCCCTCATTTCACTTAGGTTTTTTGGCTCGTTACAGGCCCGGTCTTCGGGATCGGGGCACTGTAAATGGGACTCAGACTGGTATTTTTGGCACTATTCTATACTTATTAATTCAAAATCTTAGAAAAAATCTTCCAGTCTCAGCTGTAATCCCGCCACCGGGCGGTTGGATTCCGCATTAAGTCCCACATGGTAAGCTATTGTAGCGTAATAAAATTGAAAATTTTAATTACTTAAATGTAGCTTTTATAAGCTACAAGCTTACCATGTTATCACATGACGACAACTACCAGTATATCCGGTGGCTAACAAGAACGATTTTTTTTTTCTAAGACGTTGGCCCCGGGTGTGGCAACCCGAGAACAGCATTAAGTCCCACATGGTAAGCTTGTAGCTAAAAAAAGCTACATTTAAGTAATTAAAATTTTCAATTTTGTTAGCTGTTAGTTTACTGTTTGATGAGTTTAGAGGTGGTGGTGTGAACGGTATCAACATACCCATCTAGACAGTTCTAGAACTGTCCCTCATTTCACTTAGGTTTTTTGGCTCGTTACAGGCCCGGTCTTCGGGATCGGGGCACTGTAAATGGGACTCAGACTGGTATTTTTGGCACTATTCTATACTTATTAATTCAAAATCTTAGAAAAAAAATGACATATCTTCCAGTCTCAGCTGTAATCCCGCCACCGGGCGGTTGGATTCCACATTAAGTCCCACATGGTAAGCTATTGTAGCGTAATAAAATTGAAAATTTTAATTACTTAAATGTAGCTTTTATAAGCTACAAGCTTACCCTGTTATCACATGACGACAACTACCAGTATATCCGGTGGCTAACAAGAACGATTTTTTTTTTCTAAGACGTTGGCCCCGGGTGTGGCAACCCGAGAACAGCATTAAGTCCCACATGGTAAGCTTGTAGCTTATAAAAGCTACATTTAAGTAATTAAAATTTTCAATTTTGTTAGCTGTTAGTTTACTGTTTGATGAGTTTAGAGGTGGTGGTGTGAACGGTATCAACATAAGGAGTATGACTTCCACAGTATTACTCAACAGTCCGGCTTCCTCGTGGTTGAGGTGAGTCTGAGTGTGAATGCCTGTATGCTTGTGGTGTGTTTTATTTACTGTCCATGTGGTTGTTACTAGGTCTGTATTTCTAGTACTGCCCGCCATCCATGAAGGCTGCATTCAGCTATGGTCAGGAAATGTTAAGTGTATTTTTCGCAATAAAATTGAAAAATTTTGTTGTAATTTAAATTTTTATTAGATAAATACTTAGCCGGGAGTCAAGCAGGATACATGGTTACATCTTCGAAATGCTCCAATGTTTGGCTATGGCCTCTTTCCCGACGCAGTCATTGCCACTGCTGAACAGGATATCATCAAGCATGAGGCTTCCGGTACTGCTCTGAGACCCGGTCCGGGTGCTTCACAGCAGTCCGGTTGCAGAGCAGCCAACAGATACCGACCTTATGACAGAAGGGATCATAGATCTGCTGGTATGGAGCAAGAACAACAGCCCTGGAGACAATTCAGTAGGCCTAGGAATAGGGGACGTGGACGAGGTAGAGGTTCTAATCCTCGTTTGTCTCGCTCCAAGGGATATAAAGCCTTTAAATGACTATTACCGCATGGTTCCTCCAACTCAGAGCTCAGTAAATGTGTGGAGGAAATCAAAGCTAGCAAAACAATCTGTGCAACAAGTAGTTCAGGACAGTTTAAATGTTCAGACAGTAGTCAAGGTTCCTTCTTTAGACAATGTTCCAAAACACTCAAAACATCTTGTATCTTGTCATGTTGCAAATCATGTTCAATATGCAATTTCAAAAGGGCTTCCGCAAAAGAAAGGTATAAGACCCGCTGTGAAAGAGACAAAAATAAAACTTGTCAAAGGTGCTTCTTTTGTAAATCACTGTATTTCTGCAAAGTCTGTTCCAAATGTCCCCAGTGTTGTCAAAGAGTTGGGTGTAGGGGGAAGACTCCAAACCTTTTGGCTCAAGTGGCAAGAACTAGGTGCAAACCCCAGGGTAGTCTCCATCTTGAGGGAGGGTTATGCCCTACCATTCAAAATGAGACCCCCCTGGACACGGTTTCCTCTCATCAAAAGTGGTTATGCAAATCTGGTAAGAAGCCGGGCTCTGTCAGAGGCCCTAGTTGCACTGAGAGAAAAGTCAAAAAGGTTGTAGTATGGGCCTCCCTGTCCTTTTACAACCGGTTGTTCTTGGTCCCAAAGCCCAACAAGAAGTGGAGACCCATTTTGGACCTCAGCCAATTAAATGTTTATCTCCAAACAAACACGTTCAAGATGGAAACACCAGAGACCATCAGGGTCTCCTTACAAACAGGGGAGTGGGTCACGTCTCTGGATTTCAGCGACACTAGTACTTTCATATCCCTATCCATCCCCGGTCCAGAAAATACCTCAGGTTCTTTTTGAACAGCAAGGCATATCAGTTCACAGCCCTTCCATTCGGACTGGCCACGGCTCCGTTGGAATTTACCAAGGTGGTCAAAGAGGTCAAATTGATGGCTCAGACAAGGGGTATAAGAATCCACCAGTACCTAGATGACTGGTTGCTCAGAGCCCCGTGCCCAGAAACTTCCCAACGAAATACCGAGACCCTCTTGGCCCTGTGCCGCAATTAGGTTGGGTAGTCAACATGAAAAAGTCCGAACTGGTACCTCAACAAGTTTTTAGTTTCGTAGGCTACCGGTTTGATCTCCTGACGGGACGGGTATTACCCACGACAGAGCGTTGGGAGACGTTAAAGGCGAAGCTTTCTCTTTGTCAAGAGCAGGGACTCCTGCACAGTCAGACAGCTCATGTCTCTCATAGGCCTCTTGACAGCCACGGAGAAGCAAGTGTGGTTAGGTCGCCTCCACATGAGGCCAATTCAATGGCATCTCAAGAAGCACTGGCATGTGCCGGAGGTGCTGGACAAGGTGATCCCAGTTCCCCCTTCCCTTCATCCCCATCTGGATTGGTGGTTGGACGAAAAGAATGTACTGCGAGGCCAACCTTTACACGCTCTGCATCACGCTCTACAAGTTTTTACAGTCGCATCAAACGAAGGTTGGGGCGCTCACTTAGGGGAGACTACAGCAAAAGGCATTTGGTCAGAACCGTAAAGTCACCTCCATATAAACTTTCTAGAGCTGAAAGCAGTTTTTCTGGCCCTCAAGAGTTTCGAGCATCTCTGCAGGGACCAGATTGTTCTGATAGCCACGGACAACACAACTGTGGTCTCCTACATCAACAAGGAGGGAGGTATGAGATCAGGCTCTCTCTGTGCCCTCCTGTGGAGACTTCTGTCTTGGTGCCACCCCAGAGGAATAGTCCTGAGGGCAAGGCACATTCCGGGTCGCCTGAATGTGATAGCGGACAAACTATCCAGGCACAGTCAGGTGATCCAGACAGAATGGTCCCTGTCTCAGCAAGTGTTCAATCTCTTGTTCTCCAGCTGGGACCTTCCACAGATGGACCTCTTTGCAACCCGGTTCAACCACAAACTTCACAGGTTTGTGTCACCGGTTCCGGATCCGGCAGCCTAGGCTGTTGACGCCCTCAGCATACCATGGGGGAATCTGGATGTTTACGCCTTACCTCCGGTCTCATTGCTCAATCAAGTGGTGTCGAAGGTGATGGATCAGGGTTGCTTAAGGATGGTGCTAATTGCTCCAGGTTGGCCCAACATGCCGTGGTTTTGGGATCTGGTCAATCTGTCCATGCAAATCCCCTTCCAGCTCCCACTCCACAAGGAGCTCGTGACTCAGCCTCTCAATGGCCTTCTTCACAAGAACCTAGCCAACTTAAATCTACATGCGTGGCTCCTAGAGCCTTGTGTATTCAGGAGCAAGGGTTCGCTGATGAAGTGGCAGCAAGAATTGAGGCTCCTCAGAGAAGCTCAACCAGAACCGTTTATAAATCGAAGTGGACCATTTTTGTCAAATGGTGGGACTCACATAAGGTGGACTTCCGGTCGCCCTCTGTGAGCCAGATTGCTGATTTCCTGCTCTATCTATTCAAGGAAAGGAAACTCCAGCCTAGCACCATCGACGGTTATAGAACAGCTATTGCGGACATGGTGGGAAACCAGGAGGTGAACATCAGTAAAGATGAAAACTTAACTCATCTGTTGGATAGTTTTCATAGAGATAAACCCAAGGGCGGACGAGGAGTGCCTTCTTGAAATCTATCCCTCGTACTTCACCAGTTGACTAAGCCTCCTTTTGAGCCTATGAGGAAAGCTTCACTTAAGCATCTGACGTTTAAGACAGTGTTTCTTTTAGCTCTAGGTTCAGGCAAGCGTAGAAGTGAGATTCATGCTTGGCTGTTCAAGAACATACGGCACCAAGAAAACTGGAGTCAGGTGTCTCTCTATCCTTCTGCCATGACCCTTTCCAAGAATCAGTTGGCTAAGGAGGGCCCAGCATCTGTGGCCCCGGTAGTGATCCCGGCCTAGGCACCCTCTTTCGACAAAGAGCTTAAGGAGGATAGGTCCATGTGCCAGTCAGGGCCTTGCGTTACCATCTAGATAGGACCAAGGACCTGCGCAAAGGGAAGGATCTGGTTATTGTGTCCTTCCAGAAGAGCTTTGAGAAAGATATTGTCCCGGCCACTATCTCCTCTTGGATTAAACAAACAGTGCTATTGTGCTACCAATGTCCGATGAGGATTCCCACAAGTTGCTTCAAGTCAAGGCCCATGATGTCAGGGCTTTTGCGGCTTCCAAGACCTTTCAGGGAGGGGTATCCTTGGAGCAAATTCTCTCGGCCTGTCATTGGAAGGCCCACAATACCTTTACTCAGTTCTATCTGAAGGACCTAGCTTGGGCAGATTCTGAGCTGTACCATTTGGAGAAATAATGCGAGCCCTTTGTTCATGTTGTAGATAGTGTACATAATATAGTTTAAGTTTTACCCCTGGATTGCCATGATCCTAAGTGGTTCAAGGGGGTTGTTAGGTTTCTTCAGTGCCTGTTCTTCTGCCTCACTAAGTGATGAACTCGTCCCTCTCTTTCCCTCTGTACCCTCGGTTGAGCTGGTAACAAGGAAAATTTCAAAAAGGGGGGGGGGGGGGGGGGGGGGGGGTGTTGTTTTCCTAAGAGCTGGTTTATTTAACCATTGCCGGAATCACCCTTTAGTCTCTAGAGTTCTCAGGTTTTTCCCCCTTTTCTGCTACCCTCCTTCCACTGGGTAGTTATTCTGCATCTGTCCACTAGGTAAGATGTATTAACGCAATAAAATGGAAAATTTAATAGTAAATTAAATTTTTATAAGTTAATACCTTACCTAGTGGACAGCGGGATTCCCACCCTACCTTCCCCGCTATTCGAGATAAAAGGGGAAATTCTAAGGTAGGCAACAAAAAGAGGAAGAGCGCATGCGTGAGCATGCGCAGTACACTGGCAGGTTGGCTGCACAGCCACCTGGCGAAGGAACAGGACACTACTGGTCCCGGCCAGAGCCCAGCTCGGGACGTTTTTTTCTAACGTTTGGCGTGACCGGCAAGGCGCCGGACAAATGCATCTGTCTCCTAGGTAAGGTATTAACTTATAAAAATTTAATTTACTATTAAATTTTCCAATTACTGCCCTACCTGTAGGGAATCTGGCAAGGGTGATGACCCCTGTGTCACGTTTGAATCCCCCTGTGAAATCTGTGCTTCTTTCACCGAAGAACAGTTAATTAAAATTACTCACAGAAAACGCTATATCAAAAAGCAAAAGAAAGACACTACTAGTTCTAAAGACGATGAACTGGACTTTTTAGGTGATGAGGACGTGGATTCCTTTACTGGATCGCATGCAGACCTTGAGAGTGCTGCAGACAACTTATTTACCTCACCCCCACGTCCTCAGCCCTTACCCTTCAGTTCATTGTCTATTAAAACACCAGCAAAAACTGGCCCACCCACCCAGGTACTGGCTTACAGCAGAAAATTGAATCAAATTTGCAAAAATCCCTGGGTAACACACTTAACATCCATTTACAGCAGACAATGGGTTCCTTCCAGGCATCTTTGTTAGAAGCTTTTCAGTCTCTCCGAGACGAATTGACATCTAAAAAACAAGTGGAGGTGGATCAGACCTCGGCTTCAGCTTCTAAGCCTGGACCCTCCAATGGTGCTGTAAATCTGGACCTACTCCCTGCGAGACCTTGGCCTACCTCGCATGTTGAAGAAATGGAAGTGGACTATGGTCCTGCTCTTCCTCCACGTCTGGGTACTGATCATCATTACGCATTGGATCAGCATTATAGTCCATCCGAGGAGCCTTCTAAGAAGGCCTCAGATAGACCTAAAAAACACTCTCACTCTCATAAAAGGCATGATGTTGAACCGAGGTCCGCCTCGGATCAATACTATGATGAATCCGATGAACCTCGGATGTCATCTTCTAAACCCCAAAAACATGCTGACAAGAGTAAACATAAGGTGAGGTCCAGATACGTGTCATCTTCTTCAGAGGAGGATCAGTCCTCTGTAGCCAGACACAGGTCTTCAAAGCCCTCTGGGGCTCAGCCCTCTGGGGCTCACTCTGATCAAGACCAACCTCAACACGATCCAGATCCCCCTTATTATAGGGAAGTAGCTCTGTCTGACATTCCCTCCCAATATGCTGAAGAAGTGGACACCCTCAGGCGCATTCTTTGCCTCCCTGACCCCAGGGAGTCCATGCCTACGTCCTCAACTTCAGTCATGGGGCTGGACGATTAGAAAGGCTGTCAGGAGCTCAGATCTAGAGGTCCTTCCTCTATGCTCCCACTCAGCACAGTTATCAAAGATGCCTTTGATAAATTTGAGTATGATTTCCAGGCCGCTAATTTACCTGAGGGTAAATACATCAAACCTCCTCCTTCCACTACTAAGTGGTACAAGGTGGGACAGCCCTGTTATGAGGAGAAAATGCAGGAGTTGAATACGGATTTTGCCAGAATCTGTTTTACTCCTAAACCCCCTGGGGCTCCTATGGGCAAGGTTCCCCTACCAATTCTTTAAGAATTGGAACACCAAGCTAGGCAAAACATATCCACTCTCAACTTTACTGCTGCCTTTGCCAAGACTTCATCATCTTGCAATGCCACTCTAGAGAAGTGCCAACATAGCCTGAAGTCAACCTTTAAGAAGGTTAAGTCTCAGATCCAGAAAGGTACCATTCCTGAGAAAACAACTAAATGTGGATATGAACAAGCCTGTGAATACTTAGACATATGGAATAAGACTGTTCTTATTCAACACAGAGCTCTCACATGCCTCAGCAAATCCTTAGCCCATATACTCCAGAGGGAGCTATATACTATGGGTAATACTTGCTAAGGTGCGAAGCGGAAGTGACCCTTTTACAACCACATTTAGGGGAAACGAGATGCCAAGAACTCGGGAACTCGCCTTTTTGGCATTCCTCCTTGTTCAAGTCTCAACTTGTAAAGGAGGGAGAAGGCTTCCTCCTCAAAAAAGGCACCTCTAAAGACTCTCAGGGTTTCAGACCCTATCAAAATAAGCCCTTTCATGGTCCCCACAACAAGAAAAGAGGCTCCTACAGGAAACGCCCCATAGGGGGGCAACTCCTCACAAAGCAGTAACCAATCGTTTTCCTCAGGTAGGGGGAAACCGAACTTCAGAGGTTCCAGGGGTCGCTTTCGACCCCACTCTAGGGGACGAGGGCGTGGAAACCCCTCCCCCCAATGACTCCTTCAGTCCACCAGTTGGAGGTCGCCTCCGTTCTTTCAGAAGAGACTGGCAAACAAACAAATGTTCATCCAACGTGTTAAACATTATCACCAATGGCTACGTACTGCCGTTCATTTCAAAACCAAGTCTGGTCAGATTCCCTGTGTTTCAGTCAGAATACAAGGCCCTTCAAAAAGACCAAGCTATGGCCACTTGTATCCAATCTCTTCTGTTAAAGAACGCAATAGAAAGGGTGGAAAATGTAAAATCTCTCGGGTTTTACAGTCGCCTGTTTCTAGTCCCCAAGCCTCACCAAAGGTAGAGGCCAGTCATAGACTTAAGCAGGCTCAACACTTTTCTACACGTAGAAAAGTTCAAAATGGAAACTCCAGAGTCCATCAGGACCTCCCTGATTCCAGGGGAATGGGTATCGTCGATAGACCTATCAGACGCTTACCTTCACATCCCCATCCACCCAAACTCAAGGAAATACCTAAGGTTTTGCCACAGGTCGCAGGTGTTCCAGTTCACCTGTCTCCCATTCGGACTAGCCACAGCCCCCCAGGTCTTTACAATGATTGTAAAGGAAGTGAAGCTAATGACCCTCTCCATAAACCTACTCAGGTGTTTTCATTTGTGGGCTACGAATACCATCTAGATTCAGCCCTTGTAGTCAAAACCTGTTTTGACTTGAGACGTAGGATCAAATCCTGAAGTTTGAGCCATCTCTCTTCAGTGGGTTTTACTGCAAGATGTTTGGTGTCGCTAATTGGGTTGCTTGCCTCAACAGAGAAAATGGTCCTGGAGGGACGCCTTCACATGAGGCCCTTTCAGTTTCATCTCAAGGAGCACTGGAGATATCCTCAGGCGCTGGACAGCCTCCTTCCTTGGACAGAAACCATTTCTGCACACCTAGACTGGTGGCAGAACCCCTCAAACGTGATGAGAGGTGCAGACCTTCATCCCAAAGACCACAGCATCCAACTCTTTACAGATGCCTCAAACGGAGGTTGGGGCACTCACTTAGATCAAAGTTCCACAAAGGGTCTGTGGTCAGACGGGGAAAAAAGGCTACACATAAATGTTCTAGAATTGAAGGCAGTCTCCCTGGCCCTTCGAAGCTTCAAGGACCAGTGTCAGAACCAAACAGTGCTAGTTGCAACGGACAACTCAACAGTGGTAGCCTACATAAACAAACGAGGAACTCACTCAGCGGAGTTGTGCGCTCTCCTGTGGAAGATCATGACATGGTGTCATCACTATCACATAACGTTAAAAGTCAGACACATTCCAGGGTGTCTGAATGTGATGGCCGACCTCCTGTCCAGGTCGAACCAAGTGCAGTCAACAGAATGGTCACTGCATCCGCAGGTGTTCAAACAGATCTGTCAAAAGTGGTTCACTCCTCATGTAGATCTATTTGCCACTCATCTGAACCACAAACTTCCACTGTATATATCTCCAGTCTCAGACCCAAATGCTTGGGACATAGATGCTCTGAACTTAAACTGGACGGGTCTCACTGCCTATGCTTATGCTGGCTCTCCTTCACAGGGTGATCCAAAAAATCAGGCAATGCAATTGCCTGATCATCGTAATAGCCCCAGGCTGGCCAGGGATGCCCTGGTTTTGGGACCTAGTGCAGCTAGACTCTTCTCAAAAAGTCCCACAATTATGTGTTCCACAGCAATCCACAACATCTCAACCTCCACGCCTGGTGTCTAGGAGTGGACAGCTCTAAGAACAAGGCTTCTCTGTGGAGGTGGCAGAGAGAATTGCTGCCCCTCAGAGGTCATCAACAAGGACCATCTATAAGTCAAAGTGGGCCCTATTTGAGAAATGGTGCAGAGAAAATTTGGTGGATTTTTCCACTCCCTCTGTGAAACAAGTCTCAGACTTTTTCATGTACCTGTACCAAGATCTAAACAGGTGCCCCTCGATCATTGATGGTTACAGGATGGCCATTGTTGACACTTTGGGCCCAGCGGGCCACCATATTTCACAAAATTTAGACCTTCATAGGTTACTCTCCAGTTTTCACAGGGATCATCCCAAGAGTTCCAGGAATCTTCCAAAGTGGAACCTTTCTGTTGTTCTCAATGAGCTCACAAAATCACCCTTTGAGCCTCTGAAAGACACAAACCTCAAACATCTTACTCTCATAACTGCTTTCTTGCTAGCTTTGGCCTCTGGCAAGCGCCCGAAATCCATGCCTGGGTTGCAAACAAAATATCTAATCTAGGTCAATGGGAAAATGTGGCCTTGTTCCCTTCTTCTGACTTTATAGCCAAAAACCAACTAGCAAGAGAAGGTTCCCAAAGTGTGTCTGCGGTGACTATTCCTGCTCTAACTACCATTGTAGATAGACAATTATAAAAAGACAGGACCTTGTGTCCAGTGCGAGCCCTGAGGTGCTTTTTATTGCGTTAATACATCTTACCTAGTTGACAGATTCAATTGTCCGGCATCCTGCCGGTCAAGCCAAACGTTAGAAAAAAACGTCCTGAGCTGGTCTCTGGTCGGGACCGGTAGTGTCCTGTTCACTCGCCAGGTGGCTGTGTAGCCTGCCTGCTGGTGTACTGCGCATGCTCGCGCATGCGCTCTTCCTCTTTTTGTTTGACGCTATATTTGAAAGTTCAAAGGAAATTATCAGACGTTTTTATTAAAATAGTGTTGGATATACAATTTAGACTTAAAATAATTTTATTACATATTGTTACTGGATATTCATGGCATCTCCAGGAGATTTTAAGGGTCAGCGCAGGGGCGCTTGCGGCCATGTGATGGCAGCATTTGATCTCCATGAGCGTTGTGCTCGCTGTAGGGAGAAAAAGATAGGTGAAGACCCGTGTGTTAAAGGCAAATCATGTTCTTTATGTGACAATTTCTCGGATTCACAAAGGGAAACTATTTCCACTCCATCATACAGGATTAGGAAGGACAGGAAAGCAGGTTTACTTGTATCCCCAAAAGAAGTTACCGTCATCTCTTCAGTGAAGGATTTGTCGTCTGCCAATGTACCGGTAGATAATTCTTCTGCGCATCCCTCTGCGCAAGTAGCACCAGACTTACAACCTCCTGCGCAGGTTTCCATGCAGGCACCTGCTGCTTCTGCTTCCACATCGGATACATCTTATGTAACTTCTGATCAGTTTTCTGCTTTGTTGGACAAAATGTCTGAACAATTTGCACGATTTGAGGCCTTACTTTCTAGAGGTAACATTTTCACTGCTCCAACAATGCCTATTAATCCGATGCCATCTCACCAGATTACATCAGACACTCCCTTTCTAGACCCTAACCTTGCCCGACCCACCGCTCCGGTGTGGCTTCCGGCAGGTCAAGATGATAAAGGGTCTGATAGCAAACATGAGAAGAAAAAATCTCACAAGTCAAAACATAAGTCTGACAAAAAATCTGATAAGAAGTCCCGTGCCCATGCGGATAAAACTTCTGATAAACCCACCGACAGGAATGACCCTCATATTTCGGTTGGTGCTCTGACATCTTCCACCAGCACCACACCGGCAGGCAATTTAGACACTCTCGGTCAGGGGGTTAAGCAAATGCCTTCTGCCTCTCATCTCTCTCAGTCTACTGCTCAACCTACCGGTCAACTGGTTCAGGATTCTTCACCAGTCGACCAAACCTCAGGTCATACCAGGTCCAGTTCTTTTTACTCAACTTATGGACCCACCGGTCCAGATGATGACCCACCGGCTAGTGCATTTTCTGGTGTACCTGAAGATCTGGAGGACAGTGATCATTACACAGTTTCTGAACCGGATGAAGGAGAGTTATCTGATTCCGGTGAAAAGCAAGAAGTTACTGAGGACATGAACTACCGGGAAACTGTCCGGTCGGTACGTTCTTTTATGGGGTGGAATCACATCCCCGTTTTTGAGGCTGATTTCGCTGAACCCGACAAGAGTAACAACCCCTGGAAGGGGAAAGTGCCTAAAAGACCAGCCCGGGTATCAGTCGCAATGCCACCGGACGACTGGTTGTGTCAAAAACTTGAAAGACTCAACACCACTGTGGCCAAGGGTTACCCCTCAAGAAGTCAAGACTCAGGCGGACTTAAGAAAGATCAATTTATAAAAATGCCAAAAACTCAAGCACGTTGGTATCAGATGCATACCATCTGACCTGATACTCCACATCGACCTGGCAAATCAGTTTTTAGTTGGAGAAACACGGAGGCCAAGGTAAATTCTCAATTTCCCCGCATAACAAAGGCAGCTGCTTTTCCACCGACGGGTCCAGTTTCTCGGCCAATTAGTCAGGAGTACCTGTGTGGATGGGAAAGAAATGCTAAGGAGGGCAGCTATATTGTTAATCAGGCTGCGGGCTTCAATAGGTGTGCCAGTGAACTGCAGGACCGTATAGCCCAAAGTTTGAGTTGCCTTCAAACCAACTTTAGTAAAGGGAAAGCCCCCAAAGATGTCACTGATGCTCTCCGGGATTTAAAGGATTACCTAGCTTTCCATCAGAATGTTTCTATTGCCATGGGGACTTCATTACAACATCTTGCGGACAGTCTCTTTGTCAACATGGCAAATTTGATCCTTCTTCGGAAGGATTCTTACTTGGACCATATCAAGCCCGGTGTAAAATCTGACACATGGAACCGGCTTCGGAATGCTCCACTTTTCACCCATGGCCTCTTTCCTGACGACATGATTTGCGTTGCTGAACAGGACATAACTATGTCCGAATCCACCAGTGCTGCTCCAAGACCCGGACCGGGTGCTATGCAGCGCACTGGATGGCGAGGCCAAAAAAGATTTCAGCCTTATGAACGCCGGGAGTCTAGAAACACTTCCCACTCAGAACAGACTCAGCCGTGGCGACAATTTGCCAGAGGTCGGGGCAGAACCAGAGGAAGGGGTCGTAGTGCTAACCCTCGTTTCTCTCGCACCCGAGGATTCAAAACCCAAAAATGACAATTATCTTTTCAACCCAACATCAGTAGTCAAGAAAATCAATCGGTTGGGCAAGAGTCAAACAGTAAACTTGGTCAAGGATGTTTGTTCCCAGTTAAACCACAATGTACAGTTATTCAAGCATCATCACCGGTCAAACCCGGTCTTAGTTTCAAAGTTAGAGACTGTTCCACTGGGAAGTCCCAGATCGAAGTTTGAAAAGACAGTAAAAGACATGTTAGTAAAAGACAAATCGGGTCAGTTGTTAGAACCAATGCAGGTAGACAGCTCAAGACCCCACACAATACACAGTCAAGACTACCTTCCAAGGCAACTAGATCATGTATGTCAGGATGTGTTTTGTCATGTTGTAACTCATGCTCCTTCTGTATATACCGTCGGGCCTCCACAAAAGAAAGGTCTAAGTCCCGCTCGTTGGTTGAACGAAATAAAGCATGTGAACAGTGTTTCTTGTGTCAATCCATGTCTTTTTGTCCCCAATGTTCAAAGTGTCCCCACTGTTGTGAAGGAGGCCGCCTACAAAAGTTTTGGCAAGTTTGGCAAAGGTTAGGCGCAAACTCTCCGGCAGTGTCCATTCCAAAGGAGGGTTACAGTCTCCCATTCAAGATGAGGCTCCTCTAACCAGGTTTCCGATTATCCAAAGCGGTTGTGCCAACCCAACCAGAAACCTATCCCTGAAAGAGGCACTGACCTCCCTTACAGGAAAGTTGGTAGTAAAACCGGTCCTTGTCCGGTCATCCCTGGCCTTCTACAATCAGTTGTTTCTAGTCCCAAAACCGGAAAACAAGTGGAGGCCTATTCTAGATCTGAGTCAGTTAAACCGGTACCTCAAAACCGACACCTTCAAAATGGAAACGCCGGAAACGATCCGGACCTCACTACAAAAAGGGGAGTGGGTGACGTCACTGGATTTCAGCGACGCCTATTTTCACATCCCCATTCACCCCAGGTCGAGAAAGTACATGAGGTTCTTTTTGAACAAACGAACGTACCAGTTCACTGCCCTCCCGTTCGGGCTGGCCACAGCTCCATTGGAGTTCACCAAGGTGGTCAAGGAGGTGAAACTTATGGCTCAGAACAAGGGTATAAGAATCCACCAGTACCTAGACGACTGGTTGCTGAGAGCCCCGTCACGGCAGATTGGCTTCCAACACACCCAGACTCTGTTAAACCTTTGCCGCGAGTTGGGTTGGCTAGTGAACATGAAAAAGTCAGAGTTAATCCCTCAACAGGTCTTCACCTTCGTCGGTTACCGTTTCGACCTGTTGACCGGTCGGGTGTTACCAACTCAAGAAAGATGGGCAAGTTTGGGTCAGAAGCTGTTGTTCTTAAGGACTCGGGAGAGTTGTACTGTCAGGCAGTTCATGTCTTTGATAGGACTCTTGACAGCCACCGGGAAACAAGTGTGGTCAGGTCGTCTTCACATGAGACCCATTCAGTGGCATCTCAAGAGACACTGGCACGTTCCCGAGGTTTTAGAGAAGGTCATTCCTCTACCCCTCTCCCTTCAACCCCACCTGGACTGGTGGGTGGACAAGGGAAATGTGCTCAAGGGTCAACCCTTGCATCCGTTAAGTCACGCCCTTCAGCTGTTTACAGACGCATCAAACGAAGGCTGGGGCGCACACTTAGGGGACTCTATGGCAAGAGGAGTTTGGTCAGACGTAGAGAGTCGCCTTCATATAAACTTCTTGGAACTAAAGGCGGTCTTCCTGGCTCTCAAGAGTTTTGAGCCACAATGCAAAAATCAGATTGTGTTGATAGCGACGGACAACACTACTGTGGTCGCTTATATCAACAAACAGGGAGGTATGAAATCAGGCTCTCTTTGTGCCCTCCTATGGAGACTTCTGGCCTGGTGCCACCCCAGGGGTATAGTTCTGAAAGCAAGGCACATCCCAGGTCGTTTAAATGTGATAGCACACAAGCTATCGAGGCACAATCAGGTAATCCAGACCGAGTGGTCCCTGGATCAGAGGGTGTTCAACCTCTTGTGTTCGAGATGGGCCCCTCCTCAAGTGGACCTGTTTGCCACCCGGTACAATTACAAACTACCCAAGTTTGTCTCTCCGGTACCGGACTCCAAAGCCTGGGCGGTGGACGCCCTGAGCCTACCTTGGCAGAATTTGGATGTGTATGCCTTCCCTCCTGTCTCTCTTCTCAACCAGGTGATCTCCAAAGTGGTGGATCAGGGTTGCCTAAGAATGATTCTCATTGCTCCAGGTTGGCCCAACATGCCCTGGTTTTGGGATCTGGTCAACCTGTCAGTGCAGAATCCGTTCAGTCTCCCTCTGCAAAAGGATCTAGTGACTCAACCGTTCAACGGGCTCCCTCACGAGATCTCTCAAATCTGAATCTGCATGCCTGGCTCCTAGAGCCTCCTTCATTCAAGGACAAGGGTTCTCTGGTGAGGTGGCAGCACGAATTGAGGCTCCTCAAAGACTCTCAACCAGATCAGTTTACAAGGCAAAGTGGGCCATTTTTGTCAAGTGGTGCGAGTCACACGAGGTGGACTTCCGGTCGCCCTCTGTAAGTGACATTGCCGATTTCCTGTTGCACCTGTTAAAAGAAAAGAACCTGCAACCCAGCACCATTGATGGTTACAGAACCGCGATTGCTGATAGGGTAGGCAATAAGAAACTGAATATCAGCAAAAATGAGAACTTAACCCGTCTGTTGGACAGTTTCCATAGGGATAAACCTAAAGGAAGACGAGGAGTTCCTTCTTGGAATCTTTCCATGGTTCTTCATCAGTTGACTAAGGCTCCCTTTGAACCTATGCGGAAGGCTTCTCTTAAACATCTCACGTTTAAGACTGTTTTCCTTTTAGCCTTGGGCTCAGGCAAAAGACGGAGCGAAATTCATTCCTGGCTTTACAAGAATATTAGGCACCAAGAGAACTGGAGTCAGGTATCACTCTACCCTTCACCCAGTTTTCTTTCAAAGAACCAACTAGCGAGGGATGGCCTGGCTTCTGTGGCTCCTGTGGTCATTCCAGCTTTGGCTCCTTCTTTGGACAAGTCTTTAATAGAGGACAAATCGATTTGCCTGGTACGAGCCTTGCGGTACTATCTGGACAGGACCAAGGATCTTCGTCAGGGTAAAGACCTGGTTTTTGTGTCTTTTCGGGAGAGCTTCAGGAAGGATATAGTTCCAGCAACTATCTCTTCTTGGATCAAACAGACAGTTGTTTTATGTTACCAACTGTCAGATGAGGACGCTCATACTTTGCATCAGGTTAAAGCTCATGATGTCAGGGCTTTTGCGGCCTCCAAGGCGGGGTCTCCTTAGACCAGATTCTAGCTGCTTGTCATTGGAAGGCCCATAACACGTTTACTCAGTTCTATCTGAAGGATCTTGCCTGGGCCGATTCTGAGTTACACCACTTGGGCCCTGTCGTGGCTGCACAGCAGATCCACGATGAGAAGTAGAACATCAAGAGGCTACATAATGTATATAGTGTATATATATATATATATATATATATAAAAAAAAAATAAAAAAAAATCCTGTTCTTCTTCCTCAGTGGTCTTTGAACTCTCGTTCCCCTCTATGTCTTGTGTTGTTTTCATTCGAACCGTATATCGAGACTTATATATATTTATATGGGAAACAAAAGGGGGGGGGGGGCTGACAAAGGTGGTATCCCTTTGGACGGTTTATTTAACCAATTCCGGATCCACCCTTTTTAGTGTTTAGAGTTCTTAGGAATCCCCCTTTTTAGGCTACCCTCTATCCACTGGGTAGTTATTCTGCATCTGTCCACTAGGCAAGATGTATTAACGCAATAAAATAGAAAATTTAATAGTAAATTAAATTTTTATAAGTTAATACCTTACCTAGTGGACAGGGGGATTCCCACCCTACCTTCCCCGCTATTCTATACCAAAAAAAGGTTTTTCTAAGGTAGGCAACAAAAAGAGGAAGAGCACATGCGCGAGCATGTGCAGTACACCGGCAGGCAGGCTACACAGCCACCTGGCGAGTGAACAGGACACTACTGGTCCCGACCAGAGCCCAGCTCAGGACGTTTTTTTGTAACGTTTGGCGTGACCGGCAGGGTGCCAGACAATTGCATCTGTCCACTATGTAAGGTATTAACTTATAAAAATTTAATTTACTATTAAATTTTCTAATTTGGATTGAACCAAAGACCTGAGAGGGTCTCAATTCCTCCTTTTCATCTCATTCAAGAAAGGACATACCTCAGACATTAGACCTGCCACTCTTTCTTCTTGGTTGAAACAAACCATTCTACTTTGTTATAAACAAGCAGACCAACAAGCCTTGGACTTGGTCCAAGTTAAAGCGCATGACATTAGGGCCTTCGCGGCCTCTAAGGCCTTTTACGGTTTGGTGTCGGTGGACCAAATCATGCAAGCCTGTCACTGGAAAGCTCACAACACATTTACAAATTTTTACTTAAAAGACCTTACTTGGTCAGACAACGACAACAATATGTATCTGGGACCAGTGGTGGCGGCAAGTCCTAGAGCCTTCCCCTCAGACCAGTTATCCTTGGAAAGAAAAGAAGTCTTCAGGAGTCTAATCCTAAGGTCTAGGTATAGGTTTACCTCTCAAGATGCAAGCATAATATGTATTAAGGACTTATCAAGGTTGTCATTAATCTCATGTTAGGTGGCAAAAATTTATGAGAATTCCAACTATAGGGCTGGTTTTTCACTCGTGGATGGGCCCTAAGGCCCCTTACACTTCTTAAGTGAGCACGGCTGCACTTCTCTCCTACAATCAAAACATCCTGACAGTTTTTAGCACTATCATTCATTTTATTCAGGTTTTTGGCTCTTTACAGGCCCGGTCTTCAGGATTGGGGCACTGTAAACGGGACTCAGAATAGTATTTCTAAACATTCATTCTAATCTATTACTTCAAAATTTAAGAAAAATTGACATATCTTCCAGTCTCAGCTGTAATCCCTCCACCGTGCGGTTGGATTCAGCATTCAGTCCCACATGGTAAGCTGTTGTAGCGCAATAAAATTGAAAATTTTGATTACTTAAATGTATCTTTTATAAGCTACAAGCTTACCATGTGGGACTGAGAAGAGTCCCACCCTGCCTCCCCGCTGTATTACAGCTGAGGGGTAAGGTTTAAAAATTGCAACGAGAAAGTAGGAAGAGATCTCGTAGTGTACCACGATAGGACAACCTTAGGCTACGGCCAACTATAAAAGTCTATTTTTCTTAGACGTTGGCCATGATGCCTGCGGCCATCCGAGAACAGCATTCAGTCCCATATGGTAAGCTTGTAGCTTGTAAAAGCTACATTTAAGTAATCAAAATTTTCAATTTAGGTTTATTTTGTGAACGATGGCACCGCGATATCGCTCACGGTGTTGTTCACGATATCGAGACCTCAGATACCCAGACACTGACACCAATACCAGTGTTGTGTTGAATAGCGGTTTGCAGTATCTAGTAGATCAAGTTCTTAAATATTGGCTTTCCCCAGGGTGCAAACTGTAGTGCCTATTCGGAAGTAAGTACATACTTAAACTCAGGCTCGAAATCATTAATGCTCCCTAAACTTTAGGGATTATATTCAAGTTTGCATTGGCACAGTCTATAGTGTTTGAGATTATGGTTGCGTTAATTTTGTTTGACCACGTTTTGGATTTGAGTTTGAGCACTTTTTAGTTGGGATTTCACTTCGGAACGCTAAATTTGAGTTGATACTTATGTAGGACTCAGTGCTGAATAAGGAGAGATAAATAGAGAAAGTACATACTTTCCAAAAGAATGCATAAAAAATTTTAAAAAAATAATAATAAGTAGCTGTGAAATGTATGTAGAGTAAGAAATCTAAAATTCGCCAGGAATCTAAAATTCGCCACCTCTAAAACCTTAGTTAATTTTATGAAGAAAATGATGTTTTTGTCTAAAAATTGGTATTTTTCAGTTCAAAAAGTCTTAATTTACCATACAGTCAACAAATCTCACCACAATTCATTTATTTTATTAGTATTTTCACATGTGGCGAATTTCAGATATGTGGCGAATTTTAGATTTCTTACTCTATCCCAACAGGCGCCAGTCAATATAAAAACTTTCATTTTTTTTCACTTGATACTTCTCTGCTGTTACTGCCTATATTTTAATGCAGCCAAAAATGAGCAGAAGCTTGGTAGAAATACCTTTCCCATGATGTCTGTAAGATATTTGTAGCCTACTTAATCTGTAAAATATCAATGAAAACTTGGAACTTCTGAACAAATATTTATAATGTTAATTATCCATGCTCACCATGTGGCACACAGGAATATAAACTGTTATGTACAATATGGCTTGTGATGGGTCGACAAAGATAGGAGGCATATCCACGACAAGCCAGATTTGACCCGTATAGGGGATATATTGAGAGGGATATTTTCTAAGTGCAAGCTCTAGCGAGGTGCGTGCTTCTAGGGATCACTTTTTTTGTTTTTGTATTTTTTTTTGTCTCCAGACTTTTATGAATTGTGGTGTAGCATGATGAGTACCTGTCTCATCACTGAAGTTAAGCGCCAATGGGCTACCTTAGTACTGGGATGGGTGACCTTTTCAGTGCACTACTCGTGTCTCTGATGGCTTTGTGGCTCACTCTAGCAGAGTGAAACTCCATTCGCCCTTGTTTTTATTCGTATTTTTTTGTCTCTGGACTTTCATGAATTGTGGTGCAGTGTGATGAGTATCAGCCTGTTCACTGAAGTTAAGCGGCAATGAGCTACATTAGTACTGGGATGGGTGACCGCTTCGGTGCACTACTCGTGTCTCTGATGGCTTTGCGGCTCGCGCTAGTACACCGAAACCCCTTCTTACCTTGTTTATATATAATGGCGCCTCCATACCATGGATAATTAGTTTCAATAACTTCCGGTTTCGATTAATTTCTTAAGAACTATGTAACCTACAAATATGTATTATATTTCATAAGAAATGTCTTTTCACAGTGCTTCTGTGCATTTTTGTTGCATAAAAATCCATGCAGAAATGGCTGAGAAATCACAAGTTAAAAGTTCAATTTCCTATATTCATTTGTGCAGGTATTAAAATAACAGTCTTTCCTTTAGCAATTTATCTTTATATGCCATTAAAAATGGTGGGTAATAAAAGTCAAACATCCCTCATTGGACATATATATCAATCATGAAGATTAACGATATATTACTCGTGCTACGCACTTGTATAATATTGTTATCTTCATTCGTGATATATTTTTTCTGTATATGCAATTCAGGAAGTTTTCCTATTGTTATACCCCAGAGATTATTTGTAAAAGCCTTATGACCGAAACTATCACCTGCAAAGGTTTTTAATCAATTTCAATAGTTTTAAGCAGTGGCTACAATTGATGTAATTCTGCTTTGGCCTTGACCACGTATAACATAAGTCGTTAAGTTTATCGTTACTATTTCTTTTTTCGCAGGAGAAACATTGACTGTCGAAAATGCAGAAGGCGGCTTCTTTATCTACTCTACGCGAGGGACAAGCTGTGATCACCCCCGCGACTACATATTCATGCCCTGGGGATATAGTCCCTTCATTAACACGGGAAAAAGACTTTTGTCTAAGCCCTGGTTGTCTGTGGTGCTATATCTAGTGACAGTATTATATGGGTTAGTCAATCTTACTTGAAAAAAAGTGAACTTGAAAATGCAAAACAAATGTATTTGTATATGTAAATTTATTGTATGTAATATTTATGTTATATCAGGACTGGGGTCAGGTACTTGGTAAAAGTACTTTTCAGAATTGTTACCTCAGGTAAAAAAATATTTTTTTTTCTGAAAAAAACAACAACTTAAGCACAAGACTTAATATGTAATAGTAATTAATAGTGATTGAAATTTCAATGTCAAATAATTCTGTGTATGAAAGCATGAAAAACATAACTGGGCCGTTGAAGTGATAAGGCAATTTTTCGTTCCCGTTTCTCCTGGGTCTATTTCTATTTCAGTAAAATTCAGTTCATAACCAATTTTTCTTTTAATCCAATATATTATTTTATTCCAAAAGGAATCTACTTTTTTACAGCCAGAAAAAACATATGTATAATTGTCTCACAATGTGTTCTACACAGTCGGCACTGGGTTCATTCTTATATAATAATTTTAAACAATACCTAGAATTCTTCGAACAACTCTCTACTGAAACCATATGTAATACTTCCCATCTATTATCCGGAAGTTTATTGTATATATTTATTCCAAAAATTTTCATTGTATGCCATTATTATATTTAAAATGTTCACAAGAAAGAAAATAGCCATACATCCACGATCAATAGATTTGGTTTGTGAATGTACCATGATGTAATTGCAGTCAGAATTTTCCCTCCTATGAGAGGGGGCAATAAAATCAAGTTTAATAATTTAAATAATTTAACTGACATCAAAACATGCAAATCTGATCTTTTGTAATGTAACTATGTACTGTAAAACTTTTCCAAAAATTTTATAATACAGGAATACAGCAAACTTTTGTGTTGGTAGAATTTCTTGAAAAATTGACCCACTTCATGAATCGACCCACTTCATGCTAACCCATGTAGTGTAACTCATGCACATCTATTTAAAATGTTTTGGTGATGTTTAATGTTTCAAGTGGGAACAGCGATGACGGTTTATTATCAGAGTTGACGGGCCTTTAGAAATCTTTAAAAGCTCTTATAGATAGGGCTGCAACGATTCTTCGGTTACTCAGAAACAAAACGATTCAGTTTAAAATACTCAAGTCAAGAAAAATGAACTGGGTCTTTGAAAACAGCTAAAAATAGACGTAAAATCTACTACAAAAATAATTTTTTCTTGAAATATATGAATATAGTTATTTATTTTTCTAATATAAGGTGTTTCCGTTTTCAGATTTTATATTTTAAGAATTTGCAAACTTCAAATTTGTGTTTAACAATGTTTTTATAAGATGGCATTTTAATATAAAATATTTCGAAGACGCCTCAAATGTCTCCATAAAAATGGTTAATGTTTCCTGTATTTTGTATTTTCAATGCGTCTTTATTCTAAAATTCCATAAATTATCAACATTTTGTTCCTGTTGTATGCATTTTAATCATTTTATAATGTACAGTATGTCCAAATATGATGAAGTTTATTTCGTGGGCAATAATCAAGTGATTAACCGAGTCCGAGTCGGTTCCTCCAAAACGAGGAATCGAGACACATTTTTGTCGTCGCTTGCAGCCTTACTTATAGCCCTCCTATTGCTGTATTTATACAACATCCTCTGGTTAGATTTAAGCTAATCAAATTAACATATTTCATATACTTATATTAATCTTATAGATACTTGTTATTCAGTGGAAAATTTGCATGCTCTGGAAGTCAAGGTTTGTGACTTTGATCTGAATAACTGTTTAATACTATTTTAAAAGATCTGAATATTAACAATAAATGTGTCTTTTTCCATTTATACATTAATAATGAATGAAACATATATGTATGTTGTGTACAAGTTGAGAATTTGTACAAGTTGCAAATTGTACTAGAAATCTGTACAAGTTGCAACTTGTACGAACAGCTTGTACAAGTTGCAACTTGTACAAGACATAGTCAACCTCTATTTCTGACTTATTATTTGTACAAATTTTGGACCTGTATGAGTTGCAACTTGTACAAGCTCCATATTTTTCAGTTAAACAATGTTTTTTAATGATTTTACACCTTCAAATTCATAAAATTTATAATAATTCATAAAATCTAAAGAAGTTACAATTCTGTCAAATTTTAGGTTCTGTCACAACATATGTCACTCTCACATTAATTTGGATTGTACACGTTGGGATTATTTGATGGTGAAACTCTGTACAAGTTGCAACAACTACAGCCAATCTCGTACAAGTTGCAACTTGTACAACTTGCTTGCACGAGTTGCAACTTGTACAGGTTCTTTGTACAAGTTGCAACTTGTACAAAATCTCGGCTTGTGCAAAACATATGTATGTGTGCGTTTGTATGTTTTTTTTTTTACTTTTTTACATATATTTTTCATTTGCTGTGGCCATTTTTTTTAAAAATAACTGTGTGTAAACGTTTAGATCTGAATTTCTGTTGCAATACTTTGTGAATGAGATCTGAATGGTATCTTATGTTCTTTTCTCTGTACATGTCTCTTTTAGAAATGTTTTATTGTACAGTGTTAAAAACTAAGGCTGCGACGGGTGGTTAAACAACCACCCTGGTACTCGAGCTACCCAAATTTGTCTTGCAGTTCAGTATTTGCATGTTTTAGTAAACACACACTTTACTCTCCATAAACAAAAGGGTGGTTTCCAGAAACGATGTCTTCGCATTAAAATAGTGGTGAAAGGTATCCAAAAACGTTTTATATAGTTATAAAATGAGGAGTATAAAATATAGAACTTGGCAATATACATTTAGAATTCTGACATTTTGCAGTGTTGTCATGTTTTGTTGCCCTAAAAAATGATGAAGTGGGCAACAATATAATATATTGTAGTAGTTAACGGCTATCAAGCAGACCAGAAGGCACTCAAGATCTTCCCAAATCAACCTCAATCGAGAATACCGACCACCCGGTCTCAGCCTTATTAAAAACCATTGTAGTCTTAGATTGGGCAGCTTTCACCAAGTGCCTAATTTAAGCCACATAAAATACCTTGCTAAGGAATGCAAAAATTAGTTGGATTTTGAAATACATATCATTATTTAGAACCATCGCTAGTGTTGTGGTAGAATACCAAAGGTAATTACAAATTCTAACATGACACGGCTGTGTCAGCGATTCTGATTGGCTAATCGAGGAAATATTTCATCGGTAAAATCGGCATAACCTCACGGGTTTGAATTATCACTCAGTCTATATCTGTTTCGGTGAATCTGATTGGCTAATGGAGGAAATATGGCCATCCTGCTAATGATCCCCTGCAAAGTAAAATGGTTAAAAACAGCCTGTTTTTGCCATTAAAATGTGAATAATAATAGCATGTATACAGTTTAAAAAAATGTGTTACAGCAGAAATAAACGATTCCGATCTCATTACGATGACGAGCAAGGGGTTATAAGAGATTTTACAACTCATAGCTCATTGGAATCATTCAGGTTTCACCTTCGCAATCCTAATATTGCTGTTTGTTGTGAAATCTCCTAAAGCCCTTCGCTCGTCATCGGTTATATCTATATTAACCAGAATGAAAGTGAGTTCATAAAATTGAATGTTTCGACATAAGAAGGTCAGACGATGCAGGTTATCTTGTATGGGTGTTGTGAATGTAATATTTGCTCCGAAACACTGTGATATGTACATACTACATAGAGAAAGACTCGCACGTCAATGCGTAATTTTATGCATTGTCACAAGTTCTAGCTGCTACACAGTTTCGACATATGTTTTTAAAATATCTTTCGACAGAGATATGTAAATAAACTAGGGTACACTTTATATGAATAGAACAATTATAAGTTGAATTAAGGTGTAAGGGGACACTTGTACCGACTTCAGAAAAATGCAGTAAATTTAAAGGTATGCATTGAAGTTAACAAAAACAATAACCCAATCATGTGGATATTGGAGGTTAGAAATCTAGTAATACAGGTCTACTGTATAATTAACACGCGTGTTTTGAATTAACTCTGCGAAAGTGAAATCATGCATTTGTTGAGTCTTTCAGTTTTATTTGCATTAAGATTTCTAGGCTGTAGGTGCATGGAATAATTTATGCCTTAAACCCGCTGTACACTTATCTGATCTATGTAAAGAAAATGTGACATAGTAATTACAAATTTATCACCGTAATGGATGAACCTCTCCAAGTATGTCAATTTAGCTCTGAACTGGAGGTCCAGCAACTCTGACACTTTCCAACTAGAACAGGGCTAATAATGGCCCAGTCAATCTGGGCAAGTGCAAAAGCCCCTTTCAAGTGAAAAAGGTAAAATCAACCCCCAAATTAACACAGACAAATTCATCATGTGTCAACATTTGTAACACCTGTTTGCCTTATGTGTTTATCAGGGATCAAACTATCTCTGGAATTAATGCTGATGGCCTTATACCCAAGTGGCAATGTCAAATTATGGTTTGGGGATTTTCGAATATTTTAGAAGGGTTGCATGGCCATGATGAGAAATGTGGTAAATGTTGAATGTATGTGTATAGTTTCTTCAATACAGTAGAGTCTCTTGAGTTAAAACCAGTGTCAGTTGGATTTATGTAAAAGCATTGTGACCCCCCCAATAAAACTGCAGTCTATAAATTTAGTCCATAGACTAGAACCAGAACCCTTTGATTGTTGGAGGGTCTGGTTATACAGAGTGTTGTGTATACAGTGGAAGGTTAGCCGTAACTAGAATGAAATCCTGTGGTTCGAGAAGTTTCTAGTTATACAGAGTCTGCTTTATATGGTAGAAGCTAGCCATAACTAGAAGCAAATATCCCGGGGATACTGGAGGTTCTAGTTAGACACACCCTACTGTTTATGGTATGAAAGGTTAGCCATATGTGGAACAAAATCCTGTGGATGTTGGATGTTTTAGTCATACAGTGTCTACTGTGCATCAGCCGATTTTTGAAATAATTTTAACAATAATTTTTGTAAATATATTTTAGATTTACTTATTTTATAAGATACATTTTGCATGGGCCTAGGTTCAGGCCCAACCTGTAAAGTGCTTTATATGTTTCTGTGTATTTAAATTAGTTGTACATCTAAAAACTTGGTGTTAAGTGTTTATTCCAGTTTGTATTTGAAGTGAAGTGGGCAGAATATTTTCAGTTCAGAATATATAACTATTTTTATTGCGCTACAATAGCTTACCATTTGGAACTGAATGCTTACTCGGGAGGCCGCAGGCATCTCGCCCAATGTCCCAGAAAAATGGACGCATAATAGTTGCGAGATTCCTTGGAATCGAGGTGACCCCAGTATGACGTAACCATCCACTTCCCTTTTTTGAGTTGACTGCAAATGAAACCATAGTGAAATCCCTTCATAAAACATATGCGTAGTAATTCCTAAATATATAATAGGTCTGAAAAACTTTTCAACATATACGAAAAAAAAATGTGTATGTCAGTTATGAAGGTGACAATATTTAATACTATAGTGTATAAATTTTAAAGCAACAATAATGAACAGAAACTCTGAAAAGATATCTTTCTAATGATGTATAGAACATATTTGAAGCATACCTAATTCATGAAATATTTACGAAAAATCGACGCTTGTTTATGCACAGTGTAACGCTAATTTTTGGCAAGGGGCACTATGGAATACGCAAAAAAAAAGAAGAAATTTAAAAAAATAAATTTAAAAATAATTACTATGTTATTCCGTTGTATGGTGGAGAATAAAATTATAACAACTGAAATTGACCAGGTGCTCATTCGAGTCAATCAGAAATAGGATTTTGCTAAGTAAAGAAAACAAGCAGACACAGAGATGGCAAAATGATGTTTAACCAGTGGTTAAGATTAATTAGAAACATAAAATTTATAGGTCTTTCAGTAAATTTCATTTCCAACCAATTTTAAAACCTTTTTTTGAGTGAAAGAAGATTTGTAGACTTCAGGTAATAATCTGTGATAATCTTTTGTAACTGGCCATGAGGTAACATCCTGAAGACCCCCTGTACACTTACCCCAGTCAAGTTACCTGATCTAGAATTGTCAGAGAATGCGACATGAAAAAATGAATTTGTTAATAAGTAAGTCTGCAAAATCTGCAAGTGTTTCAATTTAGCTCTGTACATTTGCCCAGCAACTGTGACATTTCTCCTATTGAAAATAGGTGAACCAGACCAGGGCTTATAATGTGTCAGCTAATCTGTACAAGTGCAAAAGCCCCATTCAGGAAAAAAAGGTGAAATCAATCCCCATTTCTACACAGACAAATTGGTTATTTGTAACACCTGTTTTGTCTTTTGTGTATATCAGGGATTAGACTACTTCTTGCATTAATGCTGAATACCTTTATACCCAAGTTGCAGTGTCCAATTATGGTTTGGGGAATCTCGAATATTATAAAGGGGGTTACCTTGCCCACACCATATTAAAAAATGTGGAGTATGTGGGATGACAGATACAAACCAGTCATGCAGTAATAAATGGTGACTTTAACATTCCATTGTGAAGCTGTCAAACTTGTGAAAGACATTCCTTATTACATCTGCTAAAGAGGGTATGTTTTTTGGTGCATTCGTTTCCCCGTCTGTAGTTGTAATTCCTCCAAAACTAACAAAAAAAAACATCTTTACGAAATTTTATTTATGGGGGGGGAGGGGCAAAGAAAGAAGTCTACCAAATTTTTGGAAAGATCCGTATCATACACTGGATACAAAAAAAAATCCAAATTTTTAACAGTCATATTTTTAATGATGTTTATCGTGGTCATGCTATCCCATAAAGTGAATTAAAATTTTTAAAAAAATCAGAATTTGGATGAAATTATAATATGGCGATACTCGACTGCCTTGGAGGGGGAGGTCTGCACTCTACGAGAGCTTTACAGTTACATGCGCCTTAATTTGTGTGATAATTGCCCCAGAGCAAAGCATTTTTGCAAAAAGGGGAGGGTATTTATGACAAAAAAAATGTCATGCTTTAGGCCTATTTTATGGACCAGAGTTAGAACAACTATTGTAAAATATTTCGTCTAGTTTTTACTTTACCGGTACAAGATTTGGGCTGTAATATAATTCCACGTTTTTAACAATTCCATCCTTTTATTTTTATTGTAATACACAAGAATACTATTTATGGGGGGGTTGGGGGCTTGCCCCCATTTATAACTCTGTTGATTTAATTTCATAGTTCCTTGATAATTTCCTGTAGTTATCAATATATCAATATGGTGGATCCCGTACCGGTAAAGTAAAATTGCCTCAGTACTTCTATCATGTTTTTATGACTGATTTTTCTGCAGGTGTAACGTGTAAGAAAAGTAACCAATAAAGTTAACAATGCAAGGTGTTTTTTGCTGTATGCTCGAAATTGTATACATCCACTGAAAGTAACAGTATGCATTGTAATTGTTTTGATAAAAACTTTGCTGGGTTTGTGTGACATACATTTTGCTTTCATTTGTGACCCTGGGTCACTCAGAATTGTAAAAATATGTAAATTGTTGGGAGGTGGGGGGGGGGGGGGGGGGGGGGTTTGCAATAATTATAGATGGTGCATTTATCACATTAATTATGGTTCTTCTTACTGTATATTTACTTGGGTTTTTTTCCAGTTGATCAAAAACTATTTTTAAATGCTTTTCAATTTTCTGTATATAGTTTTCTGTGGTGTTTTTTTATGTCAACAGAATTTTTTGGTAAACTGTGTGTTTTATAAGCTTGAACATTAATGATGCCCTAGCATTATTTATCTTCGACAGAAATGAAATTGTCTAATGTATGGTGAAAAGTCTTACGATACGGATGTAGAGGTTTTGGTCGAAACATATGTGTCAAACAAATTCGCAGAGGAGTGTTTGTCATGTGTGTACATAATCATGAAGTCTTAAGTATAATCTCATTAAAAAAAAACAAGAGATCTCGGAGGCGAGCCGTGTGCAGACTTTGCAAAATTTTTGGCAATGTATATCACTCATTCTGTGTGATTTGGTAACGTAAATCGAAAATTCCTCCAGAATCAAGGATATTAACCCAATTATGCCCAAATTTGAATCAGTTCTTACCAGTAATAATTCTACTACTCCCTAAAAATTTCATAACAATCTGTGCAGTAGTTGTGGAGTTATGCTGTAAACAAACAAACAAAAACAAACAGAATGAGTAATATAATTTTCAAAAATTTTCAAAAGTAAAAATGTTTTGCTGTGTCGTATGAGACTGCAATTTTGGTGTTACAGATATGTTGTTAAAACCTCAGTTATGCCTCATACTGGGGAAATCAAAAGAAAAATTCCAGTAACTGTATGGGGAACTACTAACTACCTCCACAAAGGAGGTTACGTTTTTGAATGTGTATATTTGGAGTTGTAACGAACAGATCTTTCTGAATTTTTTTCCATTTACATAAAGTATATCAGTCTGAAAAGCAGTTTGGCCTCAGCTTTGCATACGATGCCCAAGGACTTGGAATGATCTGCCTGATGATGTACACTCAGCCAAATCTCTCTCTTCATTCGGGAAGAAGTTGAAAACCTATCACTTTGCAAAAAGCTTACCCACCCCAGTTCTGGTCTTGTGTCGGTCTTTCTCTGTGGTGCCGACCCCTGCAATGTTTCCGACTTAACGACTACGATCTCTGATTTCTGGCATTATGCAACATGTCTGTCAATAGATGGAGATTAAGCGCTATAAAATACTTTTAACATTAGAACTACACAGAGCCAAATGAAGAATTTATTAAATTAATTCAAGAAATCAGGATCTTTTGGATACAAAAAAAAAAAAAATTGAAGGTCCCATTTCGATATATTTGGCTTTCTGGTCGATATCACTCCAAAGTAAAGATCTTTACAAATTTTTTATGGGGGTAGAGCTTTCCTAGATGAAGAAGTAATTACATTTTTTTGTGGAAAGGTCTCAAATATATTCTGGATACAGAAAAAAATGATGAATTTTCAGAAACAGCCCCTGGTGAAGGTATGCACTCTATTAGTGCTTTCTGATTCATTATGAAACAGTGGAAAAATAGAAATAATTGCGTGAGTTGAAAAGAAGTTTATAAAATTGAATATTCAGACAGTGGGTCAGGTATTACAGCTTGTACTGTGTTAGCTGTGTTTGGAATGCCTCGCAAGCAGAAATATTTAACTGTACAAGTAGGAATTTTAGGTACAAGGAAATTGCAATAATTCATTTTTTACAAAAAAAATTCTGCAGAATTAATTTTCACGAATGACTAGTTTGTACTTAGGATATTTACACAGGTTCAAAATTTCCCTAAGAATTAATTTTCACTATTCAAGTCCATTAGCCCAAATGGCTAAAATTAAGGCATAGTCAAAATTTCAACTTATACGGCATATAACGTCGCAACTAAATTGCCCCTGTGTAACTTTAAATTATGATAATTTTGATACAAAATGCCCAGAGTTAACTTTTATTTTTTTTAAATATCTTTGTCATGCTTTTATTTTAAACTGTAGACTGTCTAACATCTCTTGCATCTATGTTAAATCCAATCCATGGAATTGTCCATTTTCAAGATTTTTTGTTCATTTTGTGAAATAGGCTATTTACTCAGTTTTAGGAAAATTTCAGGAAATCAGAAAAATTTAGTTACCATTTTCAAAGTAAAGTTTTATGTGTAAATTTTTTTCTTGCGAAAAAAAAAACCCAACAAACAAACATTATTTTCATATTTATGCAAAACAATATGCATTTACTGCAAAAATACCATGGCTTGGTGATATTTGTATATATGACCTGATTTTTAAGTTGCAGAATGTACATGCATTTGTAGTAGCCAAGACACAATGGGAAAATAAATATTGTGGAATGGTTCGATTTTTGCTGTGAATTTTTTATGACATGAAAAACCCCATGCAGCACCATACATTAAAGGACATATTCTCTCTGTAAATTATAGTCAATGAGTAACCAGTATATGAATGTCTGTGTGTACACAACGTGTATCTATATATGGTATATGTGACCATGTTGTATACAAAGTAATATATTTGTGTAATACTGTTTATTTTCTACTGTGTTAATTTTTATATGCTGCTGGAAGTTTTGGGTCCAAATAAAACTAATTATATTTCATTGAAAATATGTGTATTTTTATGCCTTTATACCCTGTCTATTTTGCAGTACATTAAGATCACCGTTTGGAGATCTTAAGAAAGCATTTGACACTATTGATAGTAGAAAGCAATACATTTGCAATAGCGGAGTCATTGGATATTAATATTAATACTTCTTAATAGACCATAGCCACCTCTGAGGCCGGGGTTCGGTTTCCGGCACGGCCTCAATTTGGAAAGCTGGTAGTTGCTTGCTGTTGGTCGGCAGTTTACAGTACAGAACCCTGACAAACTGTATGTTCTGGTTTCCTCTGCCCTTCCAACTACCCGTCGTGATATGACCTGTACAGTGTTGAAAACGACATAAAACCCCAAATAAATAAACAAATTAATAGACCATAGGAAAGCATTTGACAGTATTCAACTCCTGACTAATTCAAAGCAGCGAGCAAGAAATAAGTGAACAAATAAACTTGTTAACAAATTAATAGACCATAGGAAAGCATTTGACAGTATTCAACTCCTGTCTAATGCAAGGCAGCGAGCAAGAAATAAATGAACAAATAAACTTGTTTCACAGTTTATTCTTGGGCTTTATCTGAATAATTACCTGGACTATTAAGCTTTATCATAAAACTACAACGGGCTTCAGAACCTTAAACTGACCTCTCCTCAAAACACTGAATAAATCAAAAAAGGATCTTTGACTTTGGTTGGCATTTATAGTTTTATGAGTTGGGTAATATTCAAACTTTTGCACCCATAATTGGGTCAGACTGCTAGAGTATAAGTCTTGCACCTGTTCCACCATGTATTTGACTCTGTGAGGGGTCAGTCCTATATGGGCAGGTAGTTAGTACCCTGACCAAGCCTTATTTGGTTTGCAGTGGGAAACTGTTGCCTAAATAGGGACTGACATGGTTTCACCGAGAGAAGGGCATCCTCTATGGAAGAGCCTGATTCTCACCAGTTTGTGAGGCCATTAAATTAGAAGGTGAAACTATGACACTCTATATGGTAAATTACAATATTTGGTCTATATTTTTTTTTTTTTTTTTTTTTTTATAGAATACAAAATTAAAAATACAATTTTATATTCTTCCCAATCTAACCCAGGGGGAATCCCTCCCCCTATGCCATGATTTCAGAACGTAAGGGTAGTGGGTCGCCATGCTGTTTCGTATTGGTTTTTTATATTCTTTTGTATATAGTAATACAGAATATACCAGGGGAAATCCTCCCCTATGGCATGGAAACGCCCCACACCACCCCCAACACTCCCTCCCTGTAAACACATTTCCTATATAAATTACCTGTATATCCCAATTATGGGCAATACAGTTTGAATATTAAAGCACCTTCCCCATTTTTACCCACATTTCTATTCAATTTTTACCAGTTCAAATTTTAGGTTGGTTTCAAATAGCACCCCACCCCACCCCTTCCACCCTGTGACTTTTTACAGAAAAATTTAACCGTCAGAAAAATTTTTTGGGGACTTTTTGGGGATAATTTCTTGAAATTTAAACTTAACTGAAACTAAGTTCAGGATTATAATAAAATGTTGGTTCACCAAGCACTTCTTGGTTTTCTCTATATTTGGAAAGATGTCCAAATATGTACCTGACAAACCCAGTAAGAATCTTGAGGGAGTTTAGAATGTTGAGGAAGTATTGATATATAAAAGGTTACCTTTTCACCTATTTATGGTTACAAAATGATGAATAATTACAAGCATTACAAACATTTTTTTTAAAGGGGGTCAAAAGTGTTGTCAAGACTGTTCACCATTCCCAATGAATACACAGTTTTCATATTTCAAACTGCCCAGGATTCGAACCTGGCAAGCTCACAGTCTATCAAACAGACAACGAAAATAATTTGGATGATTTGCACCAATTTAAGGAAATATTCCCAAACTGTTGTGCATATTTAGCAAACTCTGTAAGATTTCTGTTTTCTGTTCAATGCAAAAAATGCCTCGAAATAATTATGCCTGGATATGTAGTAATTCATAAATTATGCAACCGGCTTTTTTCAAAATTGCAACCTCCATATGTTTTTCTGGCGTCATGTGGGTTCGTCTGTTTGCAAATAAGTCGAAAAGTTAATGAGACAGATTTTTGTAAATTGCTCAAGAAGGAAGTAAAAATATATGCATAAAATATATTTATATCACACAAAAATATAAAATGACACAAAATTATTGCAAACTAAGTAATTTACAAAAGTGTTTAAATGCAGTAGTTTAAGAGAAATCTGCACGACACACGGGCACACTAATGGACGCACGGACGCACACACACAGGATGCATTTCATAATCGCCCTCCCGGCTAAAGCTCGGTGGTAGATAAAAAGAAGAAAGAGAAAGAAAATGATAATCTATAACAAAAAAAAAATATATACATATGAAAAAAATGTGATAGGTTACATTTCTCAAACTGGAGTGTAATTAGCTGTGTTAATTTTGGTGTTGCATAATTAAAAAAGTGCAATTTTCTATATAATTCCGGTTTTACAAAAAGAAATCAAGCACAATAAATGTGAAAAAACTGGTATAACAAATTTAACAATTTTGCAAAGACATTTTTTCAAAAGAGTCAAATTTTGTTTTTTGTTTTTTTTTTCAAACTAAGCATGACACACAAGTTGGTGTCTGACAGTTTGTCTGAGATAAATTCCTGTATAATTATGTACAACCAGGGGACTTTGTATAACATTGGTCTCCCTGCATTTTCTTTGAATTGGTTGAATGATATGGTGTGACAATCTATTTATAGTGTCATGTTAAACTGGTGCACTCAGTGAACAGAACAATATGGTACACTGTTTTTTTTCACAATAATTTTCAAAGTAGGTTGTATTTTATGTTGGAACCTTACCTATCAGACTTAGGTTGAAAAGTCCTTTTGGTTGATGGCCGTTTTGTTGAAATAAGGCAATTATTATACGCAAAATATAAAAGCTAACAGCCCCCTTATGATTCTAAGACAGGAGGGTTTAATGTACAAAATTTGTGATTCATGATCTGTACACCCATTGTTTCTCTGTCCAATTCATTCCCTTGCAGGTATATTTTTTAACAAAAAAAAAAAGATAACCCGAAAGAAATTTCTTGGAACCTTTTTTATATAGATCATTTTAAATATTACCGTTTAATTTTAGAAATAAAAAAATATACATATGCAATTAAATTAAGTATCCTATACTTATTGAATAACATATCGTATTGATGTATTTTAACCTGAATACCAGACCACACAGACTGGGAGATTAGATTTTTTTTTCTATTTCTCACTGCGCTTAACAGTGGATAATTAGTGCTACACTTGTGCGGAGATGTTGCCAGACTGCGCGATTGCGAGAATCACGCACAATCTTTAAAAACCTCACGCGATCTTGAACTATGACGCGGTATATTAGAGGTTTATTACACGCAGTTACTTAGCATTGGTGATGTTAACTTAAGTTGGATACAACACAGAGACTGTATATGAGACTTTTGTGAATTTGGATAAACCTGCAAAATGGCTACTACATTAGTGCAGACCCAACTCATATTTTTCAAGAATATATGCCTGTAAGTAGCAATATACATTACATTATATTATATGAGGTTCAGTTTCTGTCAAATAACAATGTATGACATGGTTATGTCGTAATATGTAAACTTTGATAATCTCTGGAAATATTTCCATCGAGGATCGGATCCCCCTTTTTATTTTTGAAATCCCCCCCTTTTTTTAGACCAAGGGGGAAATTCCCCCCCTTCATCAAAAGCTGGCAACATCTCTGCTTGTGTGAGCAAGTGTCAAGTTTCCTTTAATATATCATTAATTATGCAGGCTACAAATATGTACATCAATATAATATTCATTCTATGACACATGAAATTCATTCGCGATTTTTTTTTTTTTTGGGGGGGACAGTAGATCTTGTCTTAATAAAAGTTTTAGAGTCTGCCATGCAGTTACTTATACTAATGTCAACTTCTAGTTATACCTAATTGAAAAGTATATGAAGCGCTGAAGAAAGCATGTAATTTAATTCTCCTACAATAACTAACAAGCCTCTGCAGTCAGTAGATTTTGCTGAGCGGCGATGACGGGCGGGCGTACCCCCCAAAAACTAATTGTTGATCATTTTGACCTTGATAAAGATCAAAGGTCAAATTTAAGCAGGTGGGAAAAACTTTCCCACGCCTGAGGTATATATCTGCCAAATATGGTTAAAAGCCAAAAAGAAGGGAGATATTCAAGGGAGACCATAATGCGGTGACGAGGTAACTGAAGCAAAAACAAATAAGCGCCCTTTCAGGGATGCTTACTTAACATGTATGTGATCACTCTACTGGGTAATCTAGTTGTCTGGTGTTCAGACTTGATAACAAATTACCGTACTTTTCCAAAATATGACCAGGGCGTTAATTATTTTCAAATGGCATCAGACCAGGCGTTAAATTGAACCAGGCGTTCTTTTGAAATACAAAAAAACAGTGTTATAAATTGTAAACAGTTTGCTTGGTACCAGGCGTTAATTTGAACCTGGGCGTTATTTTGGAAATTTACGGTAATCAGAAATCAGGTACAAAGTAACACAATAGTGCTATTTTGTCCCCTCTTATCACAGATTTTAACAGTTCTGTACACAAAACGATTACACGTTATACCTATACCTTATTATCACCATTGGAAAAATAACTCTGTGTATCAGATTAGGTTCTCTTTATGGCTACTATCTATAAGTAGAACTACCTACTTATTCTTGTTTTTTGTTTTGTTTTTTTTTGCTCTAATAATCATTGGAACACAGAAATTACTTCTAGTAATGGCAATATCCTACTTGTGGCAGCTCTACTTGTAACAATATATATGTCATTTAACAATATATATGTCATTTGGGAAGTTTTCCACTTGTGTTAGAAATAGAAAATATCATTGGGAAATTATGCAACAATTTGGGTGAATTTTCTACTTTTAGAACCTCAAGATCGGCCCTATTGTTTACAATGTTCACACTCAGGACAATGTACACATCTAACATTTTCAGTAGTTTACCCACCCTCCAAAGACACTTCACATCTGAAACAGTAAACTAGCTCAATGCAAATAGCTACCTGGTTGACCAAATTAGGCTAATCATTTCAGCCTTAACCATTTATTACTGAATAGTGGTGTCATCACAAGCAGCGATATTGCAGACTCACCGGTGATGAAAGAAATGGACGATAATCAAGGACTTATGGATGAAATTGTCAGTGTGGATGGCCTTACTTAGTTAATTGCATTCTGACTTAATTTCTAACTGGGGTAAATTATTTTGATTGTAAATTGCCACTACATTTCTTTCTCTTTCAACTTATTTTATCTTTGCTCCATTTCTTTTAAATTATGACATAATTAATTAAATTCATACATATGCAATATGCAAATTAAGAAACGTGATGTCATGGAATTCTGTGGGGGTTTCCTAGAACCACATGTATTATAAAATAAATTATGCAAATTAAAAAACGTGATGTCAGGGAATTCATGTTATAATATTTCTAGAAAACCCTGTGGAGTTCTGTCTACTCACGTTTTGTAATTTGCATAACTTATTTTATAAATTTCTAGGAAATTACATGGAATTCTGTAGGATTTCCTAACAATTTTATTTGTGCGAATCGACTGAAGAATATTTGGGCGAACACGTTTTTGTGCAAATGATTTAGTTACCCTTGAATTCTGTACTGCTCAGCCACCCAAGTTGGTCACATACCCCAGTTTGTCACTTGCATTGTTTTTTGATAACATTAAAGCCTCTTCACAATAATCTTTCTCACATCATCCTTGTAAGTACTTGTTCCACTTTTTCTGTGTCAATATTGCATGAACTTGACAGTTTCTGAGGCAGGTGACGAACTTGGATAGCTGAGCAGTATGGCGAGATTACCAAACGTTTCAACCCGCTTTTTCCCAGAAGTTTCGATCTACTTTTGCCAGACGATTCGACCCAATTTTCCATTACACATCTCAATAAAGATCAAATACTTTAGACTACAGCTGTAGCACCGAAGTCATTAATATTCATGAGAAGATATAAGAGGGTCACAGATTTCCCCTAGGATTTCCTTGCAATATTTTATAAAGTATAAGTATAGACGAAGATTAAATACTTTAAACTACAGCACTCAAGGCCATAGCACCCAAGTCATTAATATTCATGAGAAGATATGACATTACGGATTTCCCCTGGCGGATGTGGGTTAGCTTATATATAATAATTGATAATCTGTTGTACCTTAATAACAGACGTTGAACTGCCTGATAAAAGTAGGTCGAAACGTCTGTAAAAAAAAACCGGTCAAAACATCCGGTGGGTCGAAACATCTTGATACCTACTGCTCAGCCAGTGAATTTCGTCACCCCAGTGTAGTTCGTCACCTGCCGTAAAAACGCTCAAGGATAGGCAATATTTAAATAAATGGAATAGCTGCTTTCATCAACAAGGTATACATGTGTGCCGAAAGTTCACAGCAAAAACTCTTTAATATTGCCATAAAATGCAGGTGACGAACTTCACTGGGATGACGAAATTCAGTGGCTGAGCAGTATAGCGATAATTGGAAGTGAGGCAGCATCTGTTACAAAGATTTTATTTTTTTCAAAGTCTAGGTAACGAATTTGAATTTTAAACGATGCTATCACTAAATTAGAAGAAACTAAGCCTTTTGTGACGCATATTCAGCGGATTTCTTGCTTATTCCGAAGTAGGGAGTGTGGCGGTGGGCGATAATTCAGCATATTGTCCATGCTGCCGTCTACTACATTAAAATAATAAAAAAGGTATACCCGCTGTTATATTTGATCTTTTATAAAACAAACCATGTGATTTGGCCACTTACATTGGAGCATACGTCTTGTATATCCACCACGTTTCACCCTGAAGAGCAACCATAAATTGGAAACTTCTAAAAGACCTACATGTACCGGTAGTTTGGGGGGCATCCAATTTATCCCGAAATCTACTGCTCCATGCCCTATATCAGCACAACTTTGGCAAAAGTCATTACTTCTATTTGTTTTGTGAATTAAAATGTATTTTTAATTTGGCTTGAATATGAATTTACAAAAAAAATTAAAAATTAAGTTACAGTTGAGCATTAACCACAAATCTTTAAATTTATTAATCTTTTAAAATGTTTTAAGAAGCAAAAATACAATTTCATAATTTTGTGTTGTTGAAGGCAATGTACCAGATGTGGAATTTAGTATTAACGTTTTTATGTCCCAGGATGTGCCATTTTACCAAGCCAAATAGTGGTGTCCTGTTGAGACAGGTTTTTAATAATCTAAGGATTGAACTGCAATTTCAATATCATTCTCAGAGTCCTTATAAACTTTGAGTATTAATCAATATTCAACTTTTTACAACAATGTAAACTCTATTAAATTTCATAAAACATTCAAAAAGTATATGTGCAAAAAATCTGTATCTTCTGATGTACTAACATGGATGATTGAAAATATAATTATTTATATACATGTAGTTAGGAATGTTTTGAAACTTTGTACAATAATGGGACGCAACATTGAAATTAACCCGTCTTGTATCAATAGTAAAAAGATAGACAAGTTTTATTTGAAAACTGTGCACAGCCAATAAACATGCAGGTTACAAATCATTATTTTCAACCAGTGATCTACATTGGCTGGCGTTTGAAGTCATTCTTTGGCCCATTTTTGTTTTTAGTCTATACTAAAACACTGACTATGATGGTGTCCAAGATATCTCAAAGATGTCAAAAGTATTATTTCACACAATATTCAAAATCTGGGCACGTGACACTACAGCTAAATAATATTTACCACACTTCAACTATTTTCCATAGTTGTGCAGCAGTAACACACTTGCATCCAATTCTTTTCAAATAATAAAGCATACTTAAAAGCTGTTAATAATAGTTTTCACAATATGAAAGGCAAAGGTTATAGGTGATTTTTTCACCAATTAAACTGCCTATCCCACTCTGATCACTTTTAGATTCATCAGCCAACTATGACCATTTTGAAAATGAGAAGAGCTGCCTATCTCGCTGTGACATGAAAGCGAGAAAGGACTGAGTTATCCCACTGTGATGACTTTAAAGGCTCAGCATTCCTCTTTGACCATTTAAAAAAATGAGAAGACCTGCCTATCCCAGTGTGACCAGAGGAAAGCAAGGAAGGACTGACCTATCCCACTGTGGCCACTTTTGAGGCTCAGCATTCCACTTTGACCAATTTCAAAATGAGAAGACCTGCCTACCCAATTGTGACCAGATGAAAGCAAGGAAGGGATGAACTATTCCACTATGACCACTTTTGAGGCCAAGTATCCTACTTTGACCATTTTTAAAATGAGAAGAGCTGCGTGCATTAAAGGTCTGACCATCCCTCTGTGACCACATCAAAATGAGCAATGACTGACCTAGATCTACCCCGCTATGACCTCTCATAAGGCTCAGAATCCCACTGTGAACATTGTAACAATGACAAGACCTCCCTATCACACAGTGATAATGTTAAAGCGAGGAATGTCTGAGCTATCCAACTGTGAATACTTTTGAGGCTTTACATCCCACTTTGACCATATGAAAATGAGAAGAGTGGCGTATCTCACTTGTGGCCACATGGAAGTGAGCACGGACTGACCTATCCCACTGTGGCCATTTTTGAGGCTCATCATCCTATTTTAATCATTTTAAAAATGCGAATACCTGTCAATCCCACAGTGACCACATTAAAGTGATGAAGAGCTGGCTTAATCTACTGTAACCACTTTCGAGGCTTAGTATCCCACTTTGATCATTTTAAAGAAATGATGAAAGCTGCCTATCCCACTGCGAAAACTATCAAAGTGAGGAACTGCTGACCTATCCCACAGTGATTGCTCATTAGGCTCAGCATCCCATTATGATCACTTTCAAAAGGAGGATACCCGCCTATTCCACTCTGACCACATTAAAACAAGAAAGGGCTGGCCTATCCCACTGTGACCACATTTAAGGTTTACCATCACACTTTAACCATTTTGAAAATGAGAAGAGCTGCCTATCTCATTGTTACAACATGAAAGTGAGGAAGGGCTGACCTATCCCAATCTGGCCACTTTCGAGATTAAGCATCCCACTGTGACCGTTTTAAAAATGAGAAGAGCTGCCTATCCCACTGTGAACATGTTAATTTGATGAATGTCTGGCCTATCCCACTGTGGCCATCTTTGAGGCTTAGCATCCCACTTTAACCATTTTAAAAATGACAAGAGCTGCATTAAAGTGAGGAAGCGGGGTATATTCTGTGACAACATCAGATAGAGGAAGGGCTGACCTATCCCACTGTGGCCACTTTTAAGGGTCACCATCCCATTATGACCATTTTAAAAATTAGAGCAGCTGTAACCAAGTGAAAGAGAGGACAGCTAACCTATCCCGCTGTGACCACTTTAAGACTATTATCCCACTTTAACCATTTTTTTTTAAATGCGAATAGTTGCCTATCCCACTGTGATGACATGAAAGCAAAAAGGGCTGAACTATCCCACTGTGACCCCTTTCAGGGTAAATATCAGATTTAAACCTTTTAAAAATGGGATTACCTACCTATCCCACTATGACCACATGAAATCGAGGAAGGGCTGATCTATGCCACTGTGACCAGTTTTGAGGGTTATTATCCCATTTCTGCCATTTTAAAAATGAGAAGAACTCCCTATCCCACTGTGACCACCTTAAAGAGAGGAAGGGCTGACCTATCCCATTGTGGCAACTTTTAAGTGTCACCCTCCCACTTTGACTATTTTAAAAATGAGAAGAGGTTCCTATCCCACCATGACAACATTAAATTTAGGATTGTCAGGCCTATGACCACATTAAAATGAAGAAGCGCTAAACCATACCAATGTAACTACTTTTAAGGGTCATAATCCCTTTTTGATAATTTAAAAAAAAAATGACTGTGACAAAATTAAAGCAAGAAAGGGCTTACATATCCCACTGCAACCTCTTTTAAGAGTCACAATGCCATTCTGACCATTTTAAAAATATGAACAGCTGCCAATCCAACTGTGACCACATGGAGGAAAGGAAGGACTGACCTGTCCCAGTGTGACCACTTCGAAGGACACCAACAAACTTTGACCACTTTAAAACGAGAAAAGCTGCCTATCCCACTGTGGCCATGTCAAATCTAGGACAGCTGACCTATCTCATTGTCTCCACTTTTTATACTCATCATCCAGCTGTGACCGTCTTAAAATGAGAAGAGCTGTCTACCCCACTGTGACAACATGGAAGCCAGGAAAGACTGACCTATCCTACTGTGACCAATTTAGAGGCTCAACATCCCACTTTGACCATTTTAAAAATGACAAGATTTGTCTATCTCACTGTTGCCACGTTGATGCGAGGAATGCCTGACCTATCCCAGTGTGGCTACTTTTCAGGTTCAGCATCCAACTGTAACCTTTCAAAAATAGGACTTGCCAATCCCACTGTGACCATATGAAAGCGAAGAAGGGCTTACACATCCCACTGTGAATACTCATAAGGCCCAGCATCCTACTTTAATCATGTTCAAAATGAGAAGAACTACCAATCCCATACGGACCACATTAAAACAAGAGAGCGCTGGTCTATCCCAGTATGACCATATTTAAGGCTCAGCATCTCACTTTGACTATTTTCAAAATGAAAAGAGCTGCCTATACCACTGTGGCCATATGAAAAAGAGGAAGGGCTGACCTATCCCACTGTCGCCACCTTTGAGGCTCAACATCCAACTTTGACCATTTTAACAATGGCAGGACCTGCCTATCCCACTGTGACCACATTAAAGTGAGAAAAGGGCTGACCATACCACTGTGGCCAATTTGGAGGCCCAGAATCCCACTGTGATCATTTTAAAAATAAGAAGACGTTCTTATCCCTCTGTGACCACATCATCGTGAGCAATGGCTAGCCTATCCAGCTGTGAACACTCATAAGGCTCGGAAACCCACTGTGATCATTATGAGAAGACCTGCCTATCACTAAGTGACCACTTGCAAATGAGGAATGTCTAACCTATCCAACTGTGAACACTTTTGAGGGTTAGCATCCCAGTTTGACCATTTTAAAATGAGAAGACCTACCTATCTCATGGTGGCCACACAAAAGTGAGGAAGAGCTGACCTATCACACAGTGACCACTTTTAAGGGTCACCATTTTCAATATAAGAAAAAATTAGCTATCCCACTGTGGCCACATAAAAGAAAGAAAGAAGGCTGACCTATGGCCACATTTGAGGCTTAGCATCCCACTTTGAGGCTCAGCAACTCACTCTAACCATTTTAAAAATGGGAAGACCTTCCTATCCCACTGTGACCATATGAAAGCGAGGAAGGGCTGACCTATCCCCCTGTGACCACTTCTGAGGGTCACCATCCTATTTTGGCCATTTTCAATATCAGAAGACCTGCCTACCCTACTATGACCACACGAAAGCATGGAAGGGCTGACCTATCCCACTGTGGCCACTTTTAAGGGTCACCATCCCTCTGTGAACATTTTAAAAATGAGAAGAGCTGCCTATCCCACTGTGGCCACTTCTGAGGCTTAGCATCCCACTTTGACCATTTAAAAATGACAAGAGCTGCCTATCCCACTTTGATCACAGTTAAAGTGAGGAATCTCTGGTCTACCCCACTGCAACCACTTTAGAGGCGGTGCATCCCACTGTGACCCTTTTAAAAATGAGAAGAGCTGCCTATCCTACTGTGATAACATGAAAACAAGGAAGGGCTCACGCATACCACTGTGACACCTTTTGAGGCCCACCATGGACCTTTGACCATTTTAAAATGAGAAGAGCTGCCTATCCCACAGTGACCACATTAAAGCGAGGAATGGTTGACCTATCCAACTGTGGCCACTTCTGAGGCTGAGCATCCCACTGTGGCCACTTTAAAAATGAGAAGAGCTGCCTATCCCACTATGACCACATTAAATTGAGAAATGTTTGACCTATCCCACTGTGAGAACTTTAAAGGCTCATCATTACGCTCTTACTATTGTAATATGTGTTAATTGACCTATTTATTAATTAAAGTATAGCTGGCAAAGGACCAATTAGGTAAAAGTAATATAATAATCAGTTCCGGGAACCCATATCAATTTTTAATAGGAGATATATGTGTCTAACGTGACAACAGAGAATATTTTGGCATAGCTTAAGTCAAAGGTCACACCATAATGTTGCACACCTAACATTCCAACCAATATTTCAACCAACGTGTAACAATTTCTTGCACATTATGGTTTTCGAGATATAGCCCAGATAAGGTTTTAAAAGTTAGAGCTACTTCGGCAAGGTCAAAAGTTAAATCATGGTTACACCATGATACTGCAGCCCTACATCCCCTAACCAATGTCCCTGCCAAGTATCAAGTTTGTTTTTCACCTTATGGTTTCAAAGATATAGTCCAAATATGATACAGTAAGGTAAAATCAAGGTCACACCATTACATTACACATCTACACAACCCAACTAAAACCTTGCCAAGTGTTTAATCCTTACACCTTGAAGTTTCTAAGATATAGCATGGACAAATTTTTAAATGTAGGGGTCAATATGCCAAGGTCAAATTAAGGTCACATCATAAAGCTGGAGACCTACATCCCCTTAACCAATGTCCCTACCAATTATGAACTTCCTATACCTCAGTTACTGAGATAGAGCCAGAACAAGATTTTTCCTGAAGCCAGCCCATCCACCAATCTGCACTCCCTGAGTGAAAACAATACCCAAATGGCCTTTTAAAAAGCATTTGACTCTGCAGTATGTGTTTGTCTTTGCCAGTTCAATATCTTTACTAACATCTTGGGTGTTCTTTGTCAGTCTGTTGTTTTACCAATTGCTTGGCGTCTGCTTAGTGACTTGATAAAGAGTTTGACACTTCTTAATAGCATGCCAAAGTATTTGCATCTGTCAGTTTAATATTTTTACCAACATCTTGGCATTGGATTGTTGACCTTATTAAAAGAGTTTGGCCTCAATATTACAGCAGAAACCCTATTATCTGAACTTTCATTAGTTAAATAATTAATTTTATGAAGTAATTTATGCTCTGCCAAATTTGTCTCTTTTGTTTTTTTTATGCCAACAGTGTTCCTTTCATCTAGGGATGTAAACTAGTAGTCGATGCTCACAAAACAAGGCAGCTTTCATGAAAATTCGATCCCAATTTTAAGGGACGAGTGCTTAGATATACATACAATTCCATATCGAACCGGTTTCATTTTTATTTAGTAAACCATCAATAAGACATCTCACTTACATTAAATTACATAATGCACCATATTTGGATACAGTACTCACTATTTTATGTGGTGACATCAGCTAATTCTAATATTTTAAGGTGTTTATCTTTATTTTTTCTTTAACGGCAGTAGCAGCCATATTGGATGTTGTTTCCTGTCAAGGTACATGCTGAATTTTACGAGGGCTAAATGTCAAACCGAAATTTTATTTGTGAGCCATCGACCCAAAGTATTTGTACGTGTAACACCACTAATTTCAACACCAAAAGCTCTTATTAGGACAGTGCCTCACAGCATGTCATCATTTTACCAAGGCCATAGATGTCAGATCCAAGTAATTCAATGTCAAATTTGTTGACCAGTCAGCGATCGAGATCACTCTAGAATCTAAGGAGGCAGATAGCTCAATGTAGATGTGATTTACAGTGACTTCAAAAACCATGCAGAATATGGGTTTTAGGGTGAATATAAGCAATTGTAAGCAGAAGACAAACAAAGAATAAAAAGTGCTTGTGGGTTATGTAACACAAATATTATTGAATTATAAAATTTATATACAGATAAATAACAATTTTTTTTTCAAGTAAACATTCACAAATAACTTGAAAATTTTAATTACGTAAATGTAGCTTTAATAAGCCTACAAGCTTACCATGTGGGACTTAATGCTGTTCTCGGATGGCCACAAGGCATCATGGCCAATGTCTAAGAAAAATAGACATTTATAGTTGGCCGTAGCCTCAAGTTGTTGTCACGTGATAACATCTGACTTTTCGTCCTACTTTCTCGTTGAAATTTTTTAAACCCTACGCCTCAGCTGTAAACAGCGGGGAGTCAGGGTGGGACTCTTTTAAGTCCCACATGGTAAGCTTGTAGCTTATAAAAGCTACATTTACGTAATTAAAATTTTCAATTTTATTGCGCTACAATAGCTTACCATGTGGGACTTAATGCTGAATGCAACCGCCCGGTGGCGGGGTTACAGCTGAGACTGGAAGATAGTCAATTTTTCTTAGATTTTGAAATAATAGATTAGAATGAATGTTAGAAATACCAGTCTGAGTCCCGTTTACAGTGCCCCAATCCCGAAGACCGGGCCTGTAGTGATCCAAAAACCTGAATAGAATGGAAGACAGTTCTAAAGACTGTCAAGATGTTTTGATTGTAGGACAGAAGTGCAGCAGTGCTCACTTAGAGGTCTAAGGGTCCTTAGGGGCCCTCCACGAGTGACAAACCAGCCCAATGGTTGGAATTCTCATAAATTTTTGCCACCGAATATGAGATTAATGACAACTTTAATAAGTCCTTAATACATATTATATTTGATAAACTAAAATACAAAATGACCTTACCCGTAACATCTTGAGAGGTAAAACTATACCTAGATCCTGGGATTAGACTCCTGAAGACTTGGTTGTTGCGGATGTGACCCCCCTTTTTTCTTTCCGAGGACAACTAGTCTGAGGGGAAGGATCTAGGACTTGTTGTGCCGCCACCACTGGTCCAAGAAACATATTGTTGTCGTTGTCTGACCAAGTAAGGTCTTTTAGGTAAAAATTTGTAAATGTGTTGTGAGCTTTCCAGTGACAGGCTTGCATGATTTGGTCCACCGATACCCCACCGTAAAAGGCCTTAGAGGCCGCGAAGGCCTGAATGTCATGCGCTTTAACTTGGACCAAGTCAAAGGCTTGTTGGTCTGCTTGTTTATAACAAAGTAGAATGGTTTGTTTCAACCAGGAAGAGAGAGTAGCGGGTTTGATGTCTGAGGTATATCCTTTCTTGTAGGAGATGAAAAGGAGGGATCGAGACCCTCTCAGGTCTTTGGTTCCAAATAGTACCTCAGGGCCTGCACGGGACGCAGGGTCCTGTCTTCTTTGAATTGTCTATCTCTCTTGCTAGTTGGTTTTTGGCTATGAAGTCAGAAGGGAACAAGGCAACCTTTTCCCACTGGCCTAGATTAGATACTTTGTTTGCAACCCAGGCATGGATTTCATTGCGGTGCTTGCCGGAGGCCAAAGCTAGCAAGAACGCAGTCTTGAGAGTAAGATGTTTGAGGTCTGTGTCTTTCTTAGGCTCAAAAGGTGCTTTTGTGAGCTCATTAAGGACAACAGAAAGGTTCCACTTAGGAAGATTCCTGAAACTTTTGGGATGATCCCTATGAAAGCTGGAGAGTAACCTATGAAGGTCTAAACTTTGTGCAATATGGTGGCCCGCTGAGCCCAAAGTGTCAACAATGCCCGTCCTGTAACCATCGATGGTCGAGGGGCGCCTGTTTAGATCTTGGTACAGGTACATGAAAAAGTCTGAGAATTAATTGTTTCACAGATGGAGTGGAGAAATCCACCGAATTTTCTCTGCACCATTTCTTATTTCAAATAAGGCCCACTTTGACTTGTAGATGGTTCTTGTTGATGACCTCTGAGGTGCAGCAATTCTGTCTGCCACCTCCACAGAGAAGCCTTGTTCTTGGAGCTGTCCACTCCTAGACACCAGGCGTAGAGGTTGAGAGCTGTCCACTCCTAGACACCAGGCGTAGAGGTTGAGATACTGTGGAACACATAATTGTGGGACTGTTTGAGAAGAGTCGTTGACACTGGAAGTTGTAGTGGGATCTCTGTTGAGAGCTGCACTAGGTCCCAAAACCAGGGCATCCCTGGCCAGCCTGGGGCTATTATGATGATCAGGCAATAGCATTGCCTGATTTTTTGGATCACCCTGTGTAGGAGAGCCGTCAGAGGGTAAGCATTTGGGTCTGGGACAGGAGATACGTACAGTGGAAGTTTGTGGTTCAGATGAGTGGCAAATAAGTCTACATGAGGTGTGAACCACTTTTGGCAGGTCTGTCTGAACACCTGCGGATGCAGTGACCATTCTGTTGACTGCACTTGGTTCGACCTGGACAGAAGGTCGGCCATCACATTCAGGCACCCTGGAATGTGTCTGGCTTTCAATGTTATGTGATAGTGATGGCACCAGGTCATGATCTTCCAGAGGAGAGCACACATCTCTGCTGAGTGAGTTCCTCCTTGTTTGTTTATGTAGGCTACCACTGTTGAGTTGTCCGTTGCAACTAGCACTGTTTGGTTCTGGCACTGGTCCTTGAAGCTTCGAAGGGCCAGGGAGACCGCCTTCAATTCTAGGATGTTTATGTGTAGCCTTTTTTCCCAGTCTGACCACAGACCCTTTGATCTAAGTGAGTGCCCCAACCTTTGTTTGAGGTGTCTGTAAAGAGCTGGATACTGTGGTCTTTGGGATGAAGGTCTGCACCTCTCATCACATTTGAGGGATTTTGCCACCAGTTTAGGTGTACTGAACTGGCTTCTGTCCAAGGAAGGAGGCTGTCCAGCGACTGAGGATATCTCCAATCCTCCTTGAGGTGAAACTGAAAGGGCCTCATGTGAAGGCATCCGTCCGGGACCATTTTCTCTGTTGAGGCAAGCAACCCAATTAGCGACATCAAACATCTTGCAGTCAAAACACGTTTTGACTTGAGTCGTAGTATCAAATCCTGAAGTTTGAGCCATCTCTCTTGAGTGGGTTTTACAAGGGCTGAATCCAGATGGTATTCGTAGCCCATGAACGAAAACACCTGAGTAGGCTTTAGTTCTGATTTTTCCTGATTTATTATCCAACCCAAGGACTGGGTTAGGTCTACTACCGCCTGAGTGTTCACTTGGGCTTCCTCCTGAGACTGGGACCTGATCAGCCAGTCGTCCAGGTATTGGTGAAGTCTGAGTCCTCTGGAGAGGGCCATTAGCTTCACTTCCTTTACAATCATTGTAAAGACCTGGGGGGCTGTGGCTAGTCCAAATGGGAGGGAGGTGAACTGGAACACCTGAGACTTATAGCAAAACCTTAGGTATTTCCTTGAGTTTGGATGGATGGGGATGTGCAGGTAAGCGTCCGACAGATCTATCGACAATACCCATTCCCCTGGAATCAGGGAGGTCCTGATGGACTCTGGAGTTTCCATTTTGAACTTTTCTACGTGTAGAAAAGTATTGAGCCTGCTTAGGTCTATGACTGGTCTCCACCTTTGGTGAGGCTTGGGTACTAGGAACAGGCGACTGTAAAACCTGAGAGATTTTACATTTTCCACCTTTTCAATTGCGTACTTTGACAGAAGAGACTGGATACAATCGGCTAGAGCTTGGTCTTTTTGAAGGGCCTTGTATTCTGATAGAATCAGAGGAAATCTGACTAAGTTTGGTTTTGAGAGGAATGGCAGTACATAGCCATTGGTGATAATGTTTAACACATTTGATGAACATTTGTTTGTTTGCCAGTCTCTTCTGAAAGAACGGAGGCGACCTCCTACTGGTGGACTGAGGGAGGCTTTGGAGGAGTCATTGGGCGAGGGGTATCCACGCCCTAGTCCCCTATTGTGGGGACGAAAACAACCCTGGGAGCCTCTGAAGTTCGGTTCCCCCTTCCTGAGGAAAATGACTGGTTACTGCTTTGTGAGGAATTGCCCCCCCCCCCCCCCCCCCCCCCCCCATAGGGGCGTTTCCTGTAGGAGCCTCTTTTCTTGTTGTGGGGACCACGAAAGGGCTTATTTTGATAGGGTGCGAAACCCTGAGAGTCTTTAGAGGTGCCTTTTTTGAGGAGGAAGTCTTCTCCCTCCTTCACAAGTTGAGACTGGAACAAGGAAGAATGCTAAAACGGTGAGTTCCTGGCATCTCGTTTCCCCTAGATGTGGATGCAGAATGGTAATTTCAGCTTCGCGCCTGAGCAAGCCGGTGTTACCCATGGACCATAACTCCCTCTGGAGTATATGGGCCAAGGATTTGCTAAGGCATGTGAGAGCTCTGTGTTGAATAAGAATAGTCCTATTCCATAGATCTAGGTATTCACAGGCTTCTTGATATCCACGTTTGGCTGCTTTCTCAGGATTGGCACCTTTCTGAATCTGAGATTTGACCTTCTTGGTCGACTTCAGACTATGTTGACACTTCTCAAGAGTGACATTGCAAGAAGATGAAGTCTTGGCAAAGGCTGCAGTGTAGTTAAGAGTGGATGTATTTTGCCTAGCTTGGTGTTCCAATTCCTTGAGAATTGGTAGGGGAACCTTGCCCATAGGGGCCCCAGAGGGTTTAGGAGTAATACAGATTTTTGAAAAATCTGTATTCAACTCCTGCATTTTCTCCTCATAACAGGGCTGTCCCACCTTGTACCACTTTGTAGTGGCAGGAGGAGGTTTGATATATTTACCTTCAGACTTCGGCCTTGAAGTCATGCTCAAATTTATCAAAGGCATCCTTGATAACAGAGCTAAGGGGGAGCATGGAAGAAGGACCTCTTGGTCTTAGCTCCTGACGGCCTTTCTCATCATCTAGACCCATTACTGAAGTAGATGACCTGGGCAAAGACTCCCTGGAGTCAGGGAGGGAAAGAATGCGCCTAAAAGTGTCCACCTCTTCAGCATACTGGGAGGGAATGTCAGCTAGGGCTACTTCCCTATAATAAGGGGGGTCTGGATCATGTTGAGGTTGGTCTTGATCAGAGTTTAGCCCCAGAGGGCTAAGAAGACCTGTGTTTAGCCACAGAGGGCTGATCTTCCTCTGAGGAAGATGAAACATATCTGGACCTAGATTTATATTTATTCTTGTCAGCATGTTTTTGGGGTTTGGTAGATGACATCCGAGGTTGGTCGGATTCATCCGAGCATTGGTCCGAGGCAGATCTTGGACCAACATCATGCTTCCTATGAGAGTGAGAGTGTCTTTTATGTCCATCCGAGGCCTTCTTAGAAAGTACCTCGGATGCATAAGAGTTCTGATCTGAGACATTCTGATGATCAGATCCGAGACCACGAGGAAGTGCTGGACCATAGTCCACATCCATATCCTCGGTTTGGGTGTTACGGGTGGGTCTCGGAGGGGGTAGGTCCAAATTAACAGCACTAGTCCCAGGCCTAGAAGCTGAGGCCGAGGTCTGAACTAGCTCTGCCTGTTTTTAATTTGATAACTCATCTCGGAGAGACTGGAATGCTTCTAACATGGAGGCCTGGAACGAACCCATTTGCTGCTGCAAATGCAGGTTTAGTGTGTTACCCAGGAATTTTTCTAAATTAGATTCAATTTTCTGCTGTAAGGCAGTAACTGGGGTGGGTGGGACAGTTTTTGCTGGCGTTTTGAGAGACAATGAACTGAAGGGTAGGGGCTGTGGACGTGGGGGTGAGGTAAATAAGTTGTCAGCAGCACTCTCAAGGTCTGCATTAGAACCAGTAAATGATTCAATGTCGTCCCCTAATAGATCTAGTTCATCGTCCTTAGAACTAACAGTGTTGCCTTTTTACTTTCTGATGTACCGTTTCCTTTGTGCAATTTTTTGCATCTGATCTTCTGCAAAAGTAGCACAGATAGGACATGGAGTTTCAAGGGTGACAAAGGGGTCGTCACCCTTGCCAGATTCCCTACAGGTAGGGCAGTAATTATGTACATCAAATGGAAAGCAAAAATGTCTGCATTTGTTAGCTCTCGGTTTGTCTTTATTCGTTTGCTGGGAAGACATTTTTAAATGCAATAAAAATTACGTACTAAAAAGCCTGAACCAAGGAAAACTCAAAACAAAATTAAAGAAAATACTTACCCTGTCAAAATGGAATTTTCACAGAATAATCTATGCTATATAATACAAGAAATAACCAAAAATACACCTCCAACAATAAGTATGTACTGAGATATAAATGAAAAAAGTCTGTAAAATCCACAGACGCTACCAATTCAATGTGGCCAACGAGAAAGTAGGACGAAAGGTCAGAGGTTATCACGTGACGACAACTTGAGGCTACGGCCAACTATAAATGTCTATTTTTCTTAGACGTTGGCCATGATGCCTTGTGGCCATCCGAGAACAGCATTAAGTCCCACATGGTAAGCTATTGTAGCGCAATAAAAGTGTCATTTTAAAAAGGGATAGTAGACTGCATAACTACAGCCTCCAATGCCAAGAGGATTTGGTTCTACTTATGGCTAACTTCCACCATATTCAGTAGACTCTGTATAACTAGAACCTCCAATATCCACAGGATTTGGTTTTAGTTGTGGCTAAATTCCACTATATACAGCAGATTCTGTATAACTAGAACCTCCAATGTCCACAGATTTTTTTTTAGTTATGGGTAACTTTCACTAAATATAGTTGACTCTGTGCAACAAGAAAACTTTAATGGCCACGGGATCTGAGTTCTAGATATGACTAACTTCCACTTATCTATGCAAAAAATATGGCATTTTCTAAGGTTTGGATCACCAAAAACATTCTGCTCAAACCTACTTTCAACTTACATTGGTCCTTATTATACAGAGTCTACTGTAAATGTTACAGAGTATAACAGTGTGAAGATTCTTTTAATATTAAACACCTCACATGTCCTGCTTTTGGATAATAGAGTTATGGCAAAAATTAACCAACAGATTATAAATAAAACACTATTGCAAAGAGACCAATATACTGCTGTTGTGATTATCTGTAACTTTGTTCACAATCAAATAACCTGTATACACTACTTGGTAACTTGGAGACTCAATCAATCAATCCATCAATCAATCCATCAATCAATCCATCAATCAATCAATCAATCCATCCATCCATCCATCCATCCATCCATCCATCCATCCATCCATCCATCCATCAATCAATCAATCAATCAATCCATCCATCAGTCAGTCAGCCAAGCAATTAGTCGATTAATCAGTCAGTCAATCAATCAATGAATCAATCATATTATTTCTATAGGCCCCTACTTTTTCTTCTGTCATACACCAATCAAAGGAACATTACAGCCATAGTTTTGCTAATGACGCTCCTACCACATGGAATGATTTGCCCAATGACATCAGATCAGCTAAGTTAAACTCTCTTACATCCTTCAGGTAAAAATTAAAATCAGATTTGTTCTACACAGCTTATCCATCCTAGTTTTTTTCTCTTTCCCTGGTGTCTCCGTGGTTAATGAGTACCTCTATATGTCCCCAGATATCTGATTTAGGACTCTGGTTTTTTGGGATATGTTTTGCCTTAGAATCAGCAGTTTCGCGAGATTAGGCGCCATAAAAGTTGAATTAGAATTAATCAATTAATCAGTCATTATGTCAATCATTTAAGTCAGCCACACCATCAATAAATCACTATTTTTTTTCTGCATACACAAATTAGTTGTTAGATATAAGAAGCCTGATAAAGTGAATTTACTAGTACAGATGAAAAGGCAAAAAAAAAAACATAACTGAAATAAAAACCTGCCAACATATTTACAAAGTAAGACATTATAAAAATCGTTTCTGTGATATTTCCAAACTACCAGCCAGGTTCGTATTAATAAGCTGGGACTGTATTCATGAAAGGTTTTATTCTCAGTCTTATCTTAGGTAAAGTCCAGTCTTAAATCTCTGTCGTGGCTTAGAACTGTCATAAAACATTGTCTGTGCGGGAAAAAAAGCCAAAATTTTACATACAAGTGAAGATTGATTTTTCATATAACCACTGTAGTTTCCTGTGTCATGTGACCTTTAGTGTACACTTGATGGAGGCAACACAGTTAATATACTGTTGGTGGAATGTCAGTTATCATCACATTTCCTAGACACATGGATCAGAAAGGGATAAGTTTTGTAACTGAAAATCTTTCGACCACTTCGAAACTTGAAAGAAATTACAAATTACTTTTAAAGAAAGGAGCGATAAGCATAATATACTTAACTTAATTTTAGCCATTTGAAATTGCAAAGTGGGGAAAAATGTACACAGCGGCCACATATTTTAAAGACTGGTCTTACATCTTTATGACCACATCCAGCCAGTCTTGGAGTTATGACCAAAATAAGACTAGGATAAGACTAAGACCTAATGCGAATGGCACTAAAACAAGGACAATGTCATGACTGATCATTGTACAAAATTATGCCTCAAGTCTTTGTTTTAAGACTAAGATAAGACTAAGACTTTATGTGAATGACATTAAAACAAAGTCTTGAAATAAATGCCAGAAGTCTTGAAATCAATCTTTAGTGACTATTCTTTATGGTATTACCCTGATTAGTTGAACAGAAAGGGATAAAGGATGGAATTTACTAGCTATTTTGACTTAAATTTAAGACTTTGTCTCAGCTTTTAAGCCAGCGCTATTTTGACTGCAGTTTAAGACTTTGCACCAACTTTAAATTAAAAAAAAAAAAAAATTAGATTTTATTTTAAAACTTTCAAAGCTCCCCCTCAGTGGTGGATATCAGAATTGAGGTTTTGTCTGACACCTATTCTCAACCTTTTGGTCATAAGCAAGCAGATCTGAAAGCAAAACTGGAAACTACAAAATAAATTTTATCACAGCTCTTTTCATACCTGGATCAATTCTTTTTGGCCATTCATCATTACAAAACTTTAATACCCGGCTGTATAGTTTGGAAAAAACACACAAACAATGTACAGCAAAAAAAGGACTATTATATCAGAATAGCTGCTTGGACCGTTTGGGCGGCTTCATGCAATGTCGATTACCCGGGGTGTACGTCCTTGGGGTAAACGTCATCACAAATCTGTCCCCTACTCTTTCCGTCGATGTTGAGGTATTTGCGGGGGTCGGAGGGTCACTCTCCGAATCCTCCCCTCGGGCCATCGTGCAGTAGTTCCCGTTACACGCTGGCCGGGCGCCGGAGGTCGTAACCTCGTTTTTGGCCTCGAGGGCAAGCTGCTTCTTTCTGTGATTGAGTTTTGTGCTGAAGAAGAAGCTAACAATATTACAGAGAAGCTCCATCACCTCTGTCAGAGTGATGATCGAAATCCCCACCCACAGTCCCAGCTGGCCACCGATATCTGACACCAGCTGGTTCGTATTATAATCCGGACTCTCAGCCGTCTTGATCACATTGCTGTCCGCTATGTACACATTCAACCTGGCAAAATCCTTCATGCGCTTTTCCCGCATGGAGTCGTTAAAGTACTCCTGCACTATGGCATGCTTGGGGGTGTCCCGAAAGCGGTCCGTGAAGTTGACAATGTAAAACACGTCCATATAAGCCGCGTCACCTTCGTAGCCAGTGGCCGGCCATTTTGAAAGGCTGTAGCTGACGTCGTAGAGAACCTCTTCGCAGGGCGGGTGACAGGCGCATTGTTCCACCAGGATATTATTCGAGGTCACCATTTCGCGGGCCTTTCGGGCGCAGTGTACCCGTTCGGACAGCTTTAGGAGTTCGTTCAGACACTGCTCCGTCGCGTTGAAGATGCAGCTGTCGGGAAAAGAGTCTAAGTTCCTGCACGATTTCACTTCCTTGTTGGGTACCTTTGGCAGCGAGAGATCTGTGCAGTTGCACTTCTCGATGATGTGGCTTTGCAAACACATCTTTTGGCAGGAGATACTCCGATAGTGTTCCTCCGCATATGGCGTAAACGGGTTGTGGTCAGCACACTTGCCGTGAGGAGGGCCGATGCGGACGTTCTTGCGGGGCTTGATACCCAGAGAGGCCGAGAAGCCGGGAGGGACGTCATAGCCCTCGGTAAAGGGGAAGGGCTCAGTATCCGGAGGGTGTATGACCACCCGCACCCCTTCGCTGGCCGAGATGGGGCTGGAAGATTCGTGGAGGCCAGGAAGCACCCGGATTTCCGTGTTCTTGTCCAACATCCCACTGCCGGAGAACAAGATAGAGGACCAACCATTTTCGATGCCCTCCGAGAGGGAGGTGTCGATTGAGGTGGATTTCCGGCCATTAGCACTAGTGGAGGAGTTGGTGTAGGTGGTATAGGTGAAACAGTTGAAGTAGTACGGGTCAAAGAACTGCACAAAGTCCCGCGTGAGGTTGCACGAGGTTCCCCCGAAGTGGCAGTCCACCACAAACTCCTTTGCCTGGACCGCGGCTGTGGAGATGATGTCTTGCGGGATATTGGAGGAGAAAGTCGTCCTGGAGAACACTTCCTGTTTTGAGATGGCAAGATGTGCAAGAAAAAAAAATAAAACAAGAGTTAGTGTCAGTGCAAGAAATATGTGGGTGTTTTGTAAAATATCTTATCTTATTTATTATGTTATCATAGTATTATTGTTATATTAATTTTACACTTGAAATCCCATTAAGTCGAATGCCATTAGAGACCACATGGGAATTACGCCAAAATATATTTAATATATTAACATTTTTAATGAGAGGATTATTCTTTTTTATTAGAATTTTCAAAAGTAAACAATAATTGAATGAGAAAAATTGTTAAAAATGACAGAAATTTATGGAAAAAAAATATAAAATTCTTTGAGAATTTAATTGGAATTCCAGAAACTAATAAAGATAAATTTTGATATACTAGCTCCCTAGAAAACCACCGGCATTTATATTTTAGCGGTTGATACAGATTATGGTTGGATTTGTGGCAAAATGTATGGAAAATGACTTTTTTAAAGCAATTTAGAAAATTTCCAAATCTCAGATTTTTTTAAAAATTTTCTTCTCAGAAAATCCCGATTTCATCTTAGAAAAATAACCCTTCACAAGGAAATCCATCAAGATACAAGGTTGATTTTCAATGATATTTATTCATGCTAATATTAGCTGAAGTTTAGCATACAAATCTGTATAATATATGTGTACAATTTTTCACTGATCTTTGCTAAATCCCTTTAATCAAAATAGCATCCCTGAGATGTTTAAGTGAGAATTAAAACTTCACTTAATATCAGAATTCGTCTTAATGGGGTTCAAATATTTGTACAATTTATGTTGCAGTGAATGTGGATAACCATTGAATGTATACGTTCAATGACCACTTGCTATTGAATCCGTGCATTCAATGGCCAAGCCATTGACTATCCCACTGAATTTACACATTCAATGGTTATCCACATTCAATACAACATAATATTATATAAGAGTAACTTTCACCAATGATTGAGTTTAAAACATTAGCAAACTTAACTAGATTTGTTAATTACCGCATTTATCCGTACAAACACCCCCTCCCTATTAATCCCCCCTGTCTACCTTTGCAAAGTTCATAGTTCGGTTTTTCCAACACCTTTTGCAATTCCAAAAAAAAGATGTGTTGTAGAACTTCCCAATCAAACACCGCTTACGAGAAATAAAGAAAATCACAGCAAAACACGGCAGTTTTGATCACAGACGAATTGCAATCTGCAAAAATACGAGATAAAACTTTATAATTTCTTCAAATTTAAGGTTTGTTTCAAATATTTTAAGCTCTCTCACCATATACATGCTGGCAAGCGAGATCGCCACTGGACTCGAGAGTTGATTTTTTTATATTCGCCCCTCCCCCGGGGTGTTTACACGAATACATACGGTACACATGTATGTATGATGTGTACATCAAACTCTGTGCCACTGAGTTCTCTTTTTATTCAAAACTAACAATCACCCAATTAGTTTAGTTGTTAAGCTTGTTAGGAAACATAGTGTGCAAGTGTTTGTTCTTCCTCAAAGAGAATTCCAACTATAGCTCTCTGAGTGGGGAAACGAGCGCATATTTTTGTGGCATAAGATATATATAGAAAAAAAAGTCAATCACTCATCAATCGGTCAATATATTAATAGCTCAATCGATCTGAAAACTTAATTAATTATCAGACATTTACCATAAAAATACACCCAGTGTAGAAATACCACACACACTTGTCCAAACTGTAAGTTCCTCCAAGCCCCCGTTTTGATTTCGAGTCCACAAATCCCACAAATATTTCTCTAAGCCTTTTACTTATTGTATAACCAACATTTTGGAACTCTCTTGCTCTCCAGTTATTATCCACCACAAGCCATGTATAATCTATTTACGGGGATATACAGAATGGGTTATATATATATTTCTAGTTTATATAAAAAAGCAACTTCCTACCATGGATAATTAGTGTCACAAAGTGCCGATTTTTTGCTAGTATCTCAAAAACTACGTCGCCTATAAAAATATGTATCTTCTACTTCTGCTCACTTTTGTTGCATAAATATCAGTGCAGAAATGGCTGAGAAATTGCAAGTTAAAAGTCGAGGTTTTATAATCACTGGTGCCCCTGCATAAGTATATAATAGGAAAACGTCCCGAATGACATATACAGAAAAAATATATCACGAATGAAAATAACAATATTATACGAGTGCGTAGCACGAGTATTATATTGTTAATCTTCATGAGTGATATATTTTTTCTGTATATGTCTGATGAGGGATGTTTTACTTTTATTATCCACCATTTTGTGTGATTTATGGGTCAAATGATATGAATATTTAATGAGAAAACGTGAAACAGACTGTCAAAAAGCACAAGCAACACTGAATATAAAACTTCAATCTTTACCTTGCAATATCTCAGTCATTTCTGCATGGATATTTATGCAACATACATGAACAGAAGCGCTAGAATAGCACCTTTCTAATGATATATTATACATATTTTTAAGTTACATACTTTCCGAGATATTGTTGAAAAACCGGAAGTTAATCAAACTCAATATCCATAGTACCGGGGCGCCGATGTATACAAAAAAAATACATCCCGGTCTGTATTTCCCCGTATTTAGGGCAAATACGTCGCGTGGTGGATAATAAATATATATGACAGCCCTTTTTCACATCCTCTCTTTAAATATGCATGTACTTAAGTCATAAATCCTACAAGATGGTGGATAATAAAAGTAAAACATATTACTCGTATAGTACTCGGGTAACACACTTGTCTAGGAACTCAGAGGATGTGGGTTCAATCCCAGGTACAGGCAGATACATAGTGGCTCGGATGACCACTTAAAATGGCGGTCCTCTGTCATTGGGTCCTTTCCCCAGTGGCAGGTTAAAGAACCTCAAGGACGTTGATAAATGGTCATCCTTGAGCCTCTATCTTCAAGTTAGGGGAATGTCAGTTACTTGTGAGTTGGGGCTGTACCTGTACAGTCGGATTGGTCAAATAGCGCTTTGAGTCCTGTAGTATATGGAGATATTGCGCTGAGTATAAATACATAATAATAATAATACTCGTATTCGTGATATACGTTTTTTTTTGTAATTATGTCATTTCGGAAGTTTTCCTATTATATGGACTAGTTCACCAGTAATATCCTTTGTGAAGCATCTTAAGACCTGCCTTTTCAACTCCAGGTTCCCCACTCAGTATCTTCCTTTCATTTAATCCCCCCCCCCCCACGTCCCTGGGTTACCAACCTACCAACCTAGAACATCCCTACGACCCCAGGTATGCCAACGCCTTTGCCACAAAACCACAACAATATGTCAGAGACTTAAGTGATAAAACCACACTACCTGGAAGACATCTGGATATGTCGACTGGTACTGGTACCAGAGTGGGGCGTATTTGGCCACCGTTTTCATGTACTCCGATATAAAAGGATGATCGGACGTGTTGAGATGGTTTCTCGGCTCGTGATCTTCAAGGAATTTCCTGGAGAAAAAAAGGGAGAAACAATACTGAATAAACAAAACTCTATACACTCTATCGCCACAATTCTTTTGTCCCCAGGAAAAAAGATGTGCATTCAACAATTATATGTCCATTCCATATAAAGCATTGGGCATTATGTGCAGTCATGTTCGATCCCTGTGAATTATAAACAATTGATTATTCAAACAGAAACTTTACCGTTGTTGCCAATATATCCACACAAGTTAGCAAAATTTTAGCCCATTTTCACTGATTAAATGGAAAACAACTGTGATTATTTTATATTCAGTTCCTGCCAATCACCATATTTTCAAAGATGTAAAAAATTAATCAAAATCTTGCTGGATTTATATTTATTTCACACCAAAAAGTGTATTAGGCTATATTGACAAAAGAGTTTTTTTTACTTGACACTGCCTTGCAGACTTAGCCATTTATTTTATAGAGCCACAAAGATTTACCTATTTTTTTTCTCTCAGCTATAAAGATTTACCTGTTTATTCAATGCAGCACAAAGATTTACCTATATACTCTATATAGCTACAAAGATTTACCTATTTATTCCATATTGCAATACAGATTTACCTATTTATTCCATACAGCCACAAAGATTTACCTATTTATACTATACAGCCACAAAGATTTACCTATATATTTTAAACAACTACAAAGAATTACTTATATACTTTACACAGCAGCAAAGACTGATTTATTTATTCTATACAGTCACAAAGATTTACCTGTTTATTCTATACACCACAAAGATTTACCTATATAACTCTATACAACCACAAAGATTTACCTATTTATTCCATATAGTCATAAAGATTTATCCATTTACTCTATAAAGCCATAAAGATGTACCTATTTACTCTGTACTATCATAAAGATTTACCTATTTAGTCTATACAGCCATAAAGTTTTATATATTTACTCAATACAACCACAAACATTTACCTATTTACTCTAATCATAAAGATTAATTTATTTACTTTTAATAATGTAGTCGCAAAGGCTTACTCATATGCTCTATACAACCACAAAATAGATTTACCTATTTATTCTATATAGCCACAAACATTTACCTATTTACTCTATATACTCATAAAAAATTTACCTGTTAAGCGTGTTGAGAATGTGGAAGTCCAGATTTCGCATGTTACACATGGATATGGCAGGGAAAGGAACAGACACAGGGACCACCTCCACAGTCACTTTCTTGGGGTATGAGAAATACCTGCAAAATACAGCATAAAAGGATATGAAAAATATGTGACAAATACACAAAAAAACAACAACCCACAGACGATGAAAAAATACCTGAAATACAATAAGTGAATAGAAAGTACCTGAAAAAATTAACACTGGATATGCAAAGTATCTGAAAATTAAAAAAAAAAGAAATGGGGTGAGAAAAGAAAGTGGTATGAGATATACATAGGATATCTACTAAAAAGGTTTCATTAGCTGTCTGTCTTCTCATATTATTTGCCAGTCCATTTGGAATAGATATTCAAAAAACAACCCCGCATTTTACAATAAATTTATTGAGTTGACTCCTTGCGGTCGTAAATCTATTTCACCGACTATTCAGCAGCTGTTTCTCTTGCAGCTTGAAAACAATTTATTCGTTGACACAATGCCAGAAATAAGCAGACAAAAAAAAATTTCTAACCATTAAAGAGAAAGTTTGACAAATTGAACTTGGCCTTAATACAATTTTACCGACTGTGTAATTTATTTTTATTTTTGCCTGCCGGAAAAGTTCCACAGATGAATAGAAACTACAATTATTGTCGTGCCCTAGGGCAAATAACCTTGTCTCAATAATCATCGGAATTCGTTTCACAGATTAAAAATACAAGCTACAACCCTTAGGTAGCGATCCCACATTCCCGACTTTGGCCCCGACTGATTTTGCAGTTAGGACCACTGTCGACCTCTCCATATTTATCCCCTGTCCATTTGCCTGTTTGTTTGTCTGTGTGCACTTAACGCCAAAAACTATACAGTGGGTTCGGGAGTCAAATTTTCATACAAGCTGGGGTTTACTTGTGATTTGGTTCTTCTCAAAGCTGATCTGGATTTGGATCCAGATAGCAAACCCAGAATTATTTGTTGTTTTTTTTGTGATATTTTGGCAATATCTACATTCTGACCTCAAAAACTATTCATCGGATTGGAGTTATATATTTTTATACAAGGTGCGGATCTACCAGTAGCTGTTTCTATTTTGAAAATGATCTGAATCCGGACTGATGATCCTTGTCTGAATCTTAATAGAAAATCCAGAAGTATTGTCAGCGCAACCCACACGCGAGGGCTTGCACATTCCCATGCACTACTTGTTAATAATATTGTAAACATCGTGAGAAAATATGGTGTAAATGAAATCACAAAAATTGTCAAAATCGAGCCGAAGTTTTCAGATCGTTAATCATGAACAGGGACACATTAACACTTACATCTTATGATCTCTGAAAGCTATGGAAAAATTTCAAAGCTCTTTGAAATTGTGCAGGAGTGACAAACTCACACACACAGGGGAAATTTTTTTTTTTTAAATTTCTTATTTACGACTCTTTCAGCTGCTTCCGCTGACTTTATGTCTGCGGCTATGAGGATAACCCTTTTTTTGTCAAAATGTTGATTGTTTATCTAACAAAGGCAGAGGAGGGATGGTCTTTTCATTCGGGGATAAAATTTCTATAAAATTTTACTCTTGATGTATTCAGAGGTGTCATATACATGAATAAAGAGATAAAGCGACACAAATGGTTTCTGAGCTACAACTGGATATGTTCTGCATTCCGTATATATCTGTATTAACACCCCCCTCCCAATTAAATGCACCCCCTCGACTCCTCTCCAACTTTGCGATCCTGGGATTTTGAAAAAAAGATGCATTTAAGTGCATTTTCAATGGAGAAAATCAAAGCAACAGATTGCAGCTTTGATCAAAAAGCCTTATAATCTATGGAAATGTGAGATAAAAGATAGATGGAAATAGATCAAGATAGAATTAGAATAAAAGTGTATAATTTCTTCAGATTTAAGGTTTGTTTCTTATACTTCAATTTTTCCCAAAGTTTCAAAGTCTTGATGTTAACATGACTTTTGTTAAAGCTAAGACCTGCATTGTGTGAATGCCTATTTATGACAATTCTTAATTAGCTGAGACAAAACTCTTGCATTTAAGATTGGTTTACGTCTAAGATTAAGAGGTTTTTGTGAATACAGCTTCTGATATTTAATTCTGTTGATTACAAATAAGACTTCCAACTAAAATAGTTCTGTGGTCATATATAAAGAATTTTAAAAAAATCCGGCCATTGATTCCGGCCAAATTCCTTTATTGTCAACGATACTCACTCAGAGCAAATATCCACAACACTTTTGGACTACGAGACTAGTCAACAGCCTAACGCAATCACAAAAAAATACAATTTCTGTCAGAAAAGTGTGATTTCATTTCAGATTATTTGTCGATGTCCCCTGGACTTACTGAGTTATATACGAGAAGAATTGCAAAAGCAATATCAAACAGAATGTTTTTGGCTGAGTTAAACCAACAGAAGTTCACCGACTGAAAAATGATATGACAAATAACAGAGCAGAGAGTATTTCAAAGAGAAAAATAAAATCCCACAAATTCAATGAAACATTATTAATCTAATATTTACTTTTTGACAAAATTTGAAAACTTGATTTACCAAGGGATCTGGAATGGTTTAGTTTTTGTGGCTTGCTCTGACGTGATTGTTGTAATGTGATAGGATGCCCTACTATTGTTAAAATGTTTCTTTCTCCACCCTCCACAGGGGGCTTAGATGGTAAAGTGGGCTTCATACCAGCCCAACCTTTTGTGGGTTCAAATCTCTGTCAATACGGTATGTGATTAACCCCTTACAGACCTTGTCTATTGGTATGCAGTTGACGGCCAAATGTACTCAGAAGAACAGTGTCTGTCAACTACGAGTCGATGCCCCTGTGTGATTATTTTAGGCTCCTTCATCACTGCATAACACAAAGTTGTTATGCTGGAATGCTAATTTACAATATATGTTCAAGGACCTAATGGATAACGAGGACAGAGGTCCTCGGTGGCCCAAGTTAGCAAGTTTGGCATCTAATTACAGGCTGTCACCTCTGAGTAGTTTGAGTCCCATAAGTGGCAATGCTGAGGACCTGTCCCAATATGACCCTGGCTGTCGTACAACCCCAACTTTGACCTTTGATAACAAGGACTACTTGTTTGCGTGTGTTTTAGCAACTTAAACTGCCTGCCAACTCGTCTGTCCTGGAAAGCTTTTGGTACAGTTGGATACTGATCCCCTGTTGGTGATTGGGTTTAGTTACCAGTTGCTTGAGGGCTGCCCACTTGCTTTTCATATGAGAAAGGCTACAGCTGATTAATTGTTGGTTTCCGCTGATTGGTCATACACCAATCTAGGGAGCCAAATTCACGTGAAAACTGCAGGATCATACCGCCTTCTTGAAAGGCCTTCTAAATGGGTTATGCAGTTGTCCGAATGTTTTTTTGTGTGTAAAATGCATTTATAACTAGCACTTGTGTGTCAAAGCCCTGTCATTACCAAAAGAAGCCCAATCCTATTTACATAAAAGCCGTGTCCATATAAGGATTTAATTTGTTGTCCATGCTGTATTACTGAAACAAGCAGCACCTACATGTATTTGTTTTGATTTGCAAAGAAGTCATTAAACCCTGCCGGCAGTAAGAAGCCTAAAAACGGCTACATTAAGTAAAAGCTGCCATTGGGGTAGAAGGTCAAGTCATTCTTTGAGCCTAATAACCCTTATGACTGATGCTCACGTCCAGTTTCTGATGCATGAAAAGCACCTCAAATCATTTCTATTCCCTGGAACTGGATGTCTGTCGTTTACTGACCAAACTAGTGATAACATCCAATTTGTAATCTTGGGTGAAGCCATTGGCGAATCATCCCTCCAATTAAATTATGAATGCTGGATACATTCTTGTCGGTTTTTTGTACTGACACAGTGCTCCAGATTGCTTTCAAAATCACGGGATCTTAGTGAAAGTTTGTTAATCTTAGTTCGGGTTTTACGTCCTGTTCAACAGCCAGGGTCATATTGGGGACAGGTCCTCAGCATTGCCACTTGTGGGACTCAAACCCACACAGAGGTGACTGCCTGTGATTAGATGCCAAACTTGCAAACCACTAGGCCACTGAGGACCTACTAATGGGATCTTAGAGTTGAACCAAGACCCATCTTCTGAAATTATTTTTTTCAGGATGATCAAAACCAGTAGTAATCATGTCAACAGCCAATGGACAAACAGATAAAAATAATACTTCCTGTGAGGAGGTTATAATAATAATAATAATTCCCATACCTTATTTGTTTATTCATGCTTATCAATTGTTTTAAACTGCACTTTTTTGAAGCACTCAATTGATGTCACATCAGAGCCTTGAATGGGTATTTAAAAGCAGCTCTCTGCCATGTAAATCAGTAATTGGCATGCCTCCGCTGAGATTCAATCCCAGCACCTTTAGATCACACACAGAAATAAACTCGAGCCTAATTAACCAGCTGAGCTAACGTAGAAACATCAGAGCTCCAGGCATTCAAAAGAGGTCTGTAGTGGCCGAGTGGGTTAGCAGCTTTGGGACCTTATCACAGGCTGTCACCTCTGTGTGGGTTCGACTCCCACAAGTGACAAAGCTCTTAGGTAATGTCCCAATATGGCCCTGGCTGTAAAACACCAATTTTGACCTTTGTCCAGACATTAAATAGCGCCAAAACAGGCAAGGATATTATACCTTATAGGTCATTAATGGTCATACGTAATCTGACATAATCATACTATTAAAGTGGTTACATGTAATCTAATCTAATCATATTTTTAAGCACTTAATCTATATACTACTGTTGAAGTGTAATCATAGGTTGAAGCTCAGTAAGCAAATTGTACATGCATTGGTTGCAAACCAGAAATTAAAAGGAAAAATTGAGGTGTAAAACCCTACCAACTAAGTAAGTTTGAGGCCCTTTTGTAAAGGAAAGCCTTTGTCCTAAAATGTAAAGATTATGGATTCTTGTAAAATTTCACTACAAAGACGTGTAATGGCAAAAATAGAAGATGACTTAAGATTGGTCTCAATTAAAAATCGGGCCTGAGACTTGAGAGCATTCGTCAGTCCCAGCCCAGGGAATGGTCTGCTTTTTGCACTCTTGGGAGTACATATATATATCAGTGCGTTCAGAAAGAAGTTCAAAAAGTGATTTCCACAAGAAATCAGAAATGTACATTTAAGGAGAGATATCTATTTGAATACACAAGGGAAGAAAGAATCAGAAATGGGGGTTAAAGAGGGAAAATCGAGGATTGATTGGGGGAGGGGAACGAGGGGGGGACAAAGTGTCACTGGATGTGTTCAGAAGGATTAGCCCAAAGTTTCCATTTGCACATTTTGCGACTTCTCCTTCTGAAGTAGGATGAAGTATTTCAATATCACTGATGCATATGCAACTTGTAATTAATAGTTGATTGGGCAGGTCTCGAGAGTGTCTGAAAGAATAAGCCCAGGTGTTCAACTATGTGGAAAAGTGAGCTCTCAAAGAGGCTCGCACTTCTAGAGACCGTTTTTGTTTAAGTTTTTTTTTCATTTCTTTTTGTCTCCAGATTTTCTTCAATCGGGTACCACTGCAGTGCCCTAATGATGGCTTTGCAGCTTGCCCCTGTAGATCAAAAGACTTTTCGGCCTTGTTTCATATAATTGTACAATTTCCCGATCAAAAGTGTTGACTATGGCTTAGTGGGTAATACACTTGCCTAGGAACACAGAGGACATGGGTTTAAATCCCAGGTACAGGCAGATACATAGTGGCTTGGATGACCACTTAAGACGTTGATGAACGCTCATCCCTGAGACTCTGTCTTTCAGTCAGGGGAATGTCAGTCACTAGAGAGCTTGAGCTGTGCTTATGTTGGCAATATGGGGCAAATAGGGCTTTGGGTCCTGCAGTAAAGGAGATTTTACAGTGATTATAAATATATAACACAATACAAGAGACAATCTGCGGATGCAGAAAACGCACCACACTGCACACCGTAAACCGCACACATGGAGACCTACACTGAAGGAAGAAAGGGTATTAGGAGTTGGAGGGGGGGGGGGGGGGAGAGGTTGGGGGGGGCAGAAGGGGAGGATGTGGAGGAGTTAGTTTATGAGGCAACGTATCACAAACAAAATCCTGGCATTACGTTACATCTGATATCAGGTTAAATTGAAGAAAAGCATAGAGCAAATTGGGGGCAGAACAAAACGGAATTTACTTATGCTAAAGCGTCAAAATACCAACCCTTGACATGGAATAAGAAAAACCTTGCATCAGGGCCTCCCTGTTTTGGGGAACATAGCCTGGACAGTTTGGAGTTCATCCGTATTAACATAGCTCAAACATTAACAAGACAGTTTTGGAGCATTTTTCAGAGCCGCTGCAATGGTTTTTGAAATGTTCCAAACTTTATCAGGGCTTGAAGTGCAAAAAGCTTTCGTTCCAGAACTAAAATCCTCTTCAATTGTAGATTTTTGGTGTATCGACAAGAATAAATAATTAAACTCAACTGGCCGCTCAGACATATTTCATATCAGCCATTTAACAGTGTAAATATGGTTTAAACTATTGCACATGCGCAGTAGTATTTAACTGTTGTGATTTGTATATTAATATATGCGGCTTTACCCACGGATATATTATTATCTCAAAGAAGGTTTTAAATTTATGACCATTTGTTTGTCCGTGTGTTTGTTGACAGGAGTACGCAAATACTACTGATTGGATCTTTATGAAAAAAATGGGAATATGGGTCTTGGTTCAACTTGGATCACACTAAATTTTGAGAGTTATCAAGCTCGCCGCCTGGATACCAAAAAAATAGCAAAGATCCAGGTTTTGCCATTTACTAGTTATTGAGCTGTTTTGCTTTGGAAAAGAGAGATAAGGTTTTGATATAAACTATACATCACTTGGTGGAGGTCTCTACTCTCTGAGTGATCTTGTTACTTTAGAATATTAGCATGCTAACACATAAATGATAAAAGTTCCTCATACTTTATACCTCACCAAAACCAATGCAACTGCTGTGTAAATAGGTTTTTTTTTAATGTTGGACTTTGCTGTTGAACAATTTAGCACTAAAAAGTGTCTTGCAAAATTGCTTTCTAGGTTAGCTATACCATAATAATTTCATGCCACAAAATACATCCCACAGCAGCTAAAAATTCAATAGTTATCACAAGATTTGTGTGCAGAAAACTTCCCAGAAATACAGTTATTGCCATGGAAGCTGAAATTACAATGTCCATTAATTTAAGTCAATACAAAAATTAAATTACCATTTTCAATAAACTGATCACAACATCAAAATATATTTGTAACACTGTTGCTTTGGGCGGAAAATTAGCACAACTTGGATACAAAACCATTACTCAGTGCTTGTTTTATGCTACTGAGCAAAGACTTTTTAAGATTAAAATATTCATAGTTTATTAACTGACTTTTTCATGAATAAAAACAAACTAATTATCCTTTTATCAGGATTTTTTTTAAGGGTGATAATATCGTGTCTCGGTGCAAAACTAGTGCCTTAATTTGGCAAAGAGAAAAAAAATGGAGGTTTGACCATGAGATTATAAACAGCTAAATTAAATAAAGAAGTAGCTCCACCAATTTTCTTTTCGTGGGACAAAATATGAATCTCTTTATCACCGGAGGTCTAAATCAGGATAATAGGACATATTTTGGACTACTAGAAATGAAATTTCTTCCTTGGCAATAAAATTAGGAGATCCTAAAGAAGCCCTGGCGGGTACATTAAGGAAGACAAGGTAACTCTGACTTGGAAAATAAAATGGCAATATATCCAGAGGCATAAAAGACGGATTACTTAAAAAACGAAAATATGTCAGGGTTGTTTGAGATACCCCATAACTTTGGAGTACAAGGGCTTAATTGTGACAGAAGGTGTTTTATGGTTCAGTATGTACCCAGAAAATAGGTCAGGGAGTTCAAAATGCGATACAAATTTGCTGTGGTTTTTCTTTACCTCCCGTCCAATTTAATCCTTCTGTACTTTTATTATGCTTAAGGCTCACACATCCGAACTCTTCTGATTAAGGGAGAAAGTTTTCGTCCCGGGACGAAAATCTCTTAAAATTTCTCTCTCTAGGCATATTTATAGCTGTTGCCTAGAATAAAAAAGGCCGAAAGGGGTTTTGCTCTAGTAGTACGAGCCACAAAGCCATTAGAGACACAAGTAGTGCCACGAAGCGGTCACCCATCCCAGTACTAACGTAGCCCATTGCCGCGTAATTTCAGTGAACAGACAGATACTCAACATGCTGTGACAGACTTCATGAAAGTCCCCAGACAAAAAAAAAATGAAAAAAAGTGATTCCTAGAAGTGTGAGGCTCACTAGGGCTTGTGCTTAAAAACGGTCCTGAACACCAGTCGTGCTTCATTTTGTGTCAAACACGTCCTACTCAATGTTAAGCCTGACAATTCGTGCTGAAGATATCCTATCAAGACACTTAAGTGGACCGTGCCATAATGATCCACAATTAAAAGTACTCAAGCCCATTTGTCTGTAACTCGTGAACCCAGCTTAGAAAAGTGTGACCAAAGTATTAAAGAAGTCGTCCCAATACAATCCTAGTTTAGATGAACAACTTCCCGCGAAACTGTGCCAATGTGGAAAGATAACAGTACATATGGAACACGGAGAGGGGGGGGGGGATTTAAGCAGCACTGTGTGACCTCTACAAAGTTCTTTCACAATTGAAAAGTTGTAATGGTTGAAACAGCTGCCTCTTTCCAATGCACAAAAGCCAGAAATAAAATTTTAAGTGTCGGTAGCCACACTTAACTGTGATTCTAATGTACGGCAGTAATAAAATGAGAAATAAAAATATAGTTTTTTACATATAATGGAAACTGTGACAAAAAGACTTTTTACCTTATGGTACGAAATTAAAGGGATCCATTTTTTTACAAATGAAAGAACAATATATATCACGCATGACGATCATGATATCATATCAGTGAGAGTGCTCTCCAAGTGTCATCTAGTTTTGTGACTACATTTATTTTACGTCTATGATATCCCCTCCCCTCGATGCATAAACTTTGATGATTATGTTTTACTTTGATTAGTTCCCCTGCCCCCCCCCCCCCCTTCCAACACCTTCCCCCCTTCTCCTCTGGCAAATTTCACAAACTGTGGTGATTTTCACGTATGTTACTCTGCCCAACATCAATTTCTTATTGGTAATTAACCCCGACGTGTCCTTTCTTGGAGACTGTGTTTGGCCCTGCAAAATTACAGGGAATCCTTATTCATGAATTCCAAATAATGCAATCATTCACCAAATTAACTCCCTATTACTCATGCTCTGGCCAGGAAGAAAAGCATGATACACAATAATATTAACAAGGAAACACATACCGTAATTTAAGGAACTACTGCCCTGGCTCAAATCTCGACACCTGGGCCCATAACTCACTGTCAATCTTATACTTAGATTTAGATTAATTTATTGTTTTACGCCCCATTCAACAGCCAGGGTCATATTACTAGTTGGTCAAGATTCTGCACTGTAAACCACTGGGCATCGGCAAGTAACTGCCAACTTACCAACATGAAGTGCCCAGGCCAAGATTCGAACCGGTGACCTCAGAGGTTGAAGACGAACACTCTAACCGCTGTACCACTGAGCCCCATTTTCCATTACTTAGAATTATTATTATTCTTAGAAAAAATTTCTGAAGAATAATATCTGCGAATAAGGGGAGAAAATTTGTAAGGCTAAGCATTCTTAAATAAGTAATGTAATAAATAATGTAATAATTACAATTTGGATGCACCAAAGAGAATAGGTAGCATTAGTATATTAATAGTTTATTAACTTTAAAGTAATATCTGTAGAAAAATAAGAACTTCAAATATATATGTAATATATGTATATATTTTTAAATTATTAAATTTCTTTTTCTAGATCAGTGTCATAATTTCCCATAAAAAAGGATCCATCTGTTTGTTTAAATTCTCAGACTCTGCCCCTTTTGGTTGTACAGCGTACGGTGTTCTGTTTGGGTCAGTCCCACTTAGGCATTCTAAGAAAGGATTCGCTAAGGTTTGGTTATGTGAGAAAGCACCCTTCAAGAGCTCAGCTCATGTCTTTGTCTAATCGAATAATATCGGAGTCCCCCCAAGCAATCTGTCTCTGTGACAGGCTGAAACTTGAGGAATAATTTGCGTCGCCAATCCAATTGTCATTCAGTGTCTTATGGTAAATAAAGGGCATCACTCTGCTTAAGTGTCAATAGCTGCCTTCAAGTTGGCTTTTATTAGATCAGGGTTAATCAGTATGACTCCGAGAAAGGTGACTGCACTATATATATATCCGAGTATCACTTCCAGGAACTTATATCACCCTCCATAATTTATAAACTCGAGAGGCTTTCTCAAATCTGATCCTTTTTAAAAAGGGCGGGGAAACAGGACAAATCTTGCAATATGTCCTGATAAGATGAAAGTCTTAACACCAAAAAACTTATACGGCAGTTCCATTATGGCAAGCGGATCATTAACCTACTTCCCAACAGGAGAAAAATAACACCATTTATGATCCACGGGTGTAGTTTAGGATAGGTTTCCAATATTTTCCCAATAGCATTCTGATTGAGGTTGCAACTGGTTCGAGGAGTCTTCCAAATAGGCTCCTGAAAAGTTTGTGATGGTGTACAAAACTTGGAGATTGACTTAAAACTTGGAGATTGACTTAAAACTTGGGGATTGATTTAAGATGGGAAAGATGGCCTTGCGAATGTTAAGATAGGTTTCAAGATTGCTGTTAGATGACAAAAATCTCTTTATGTATGGTACAGTAAGTTTGAAGATAGCTTACAAATACTACTGGTTTAGATCTTCATGAAAAAAATATTAGATGGGTCTTAATGGGGATTCATTTTTGAGCCCGATCAGTGGATCACCACCAAAAAATATCACAGATCTGGATTTTTCCCATTTACTTGTTTTATGTACCTTGGCAGAGGCATGCGTTCTCTGAGTGTTCCTGTTTCTACTGTGCCAATGTTTAGTGTACCCTATTCAACTGGAAAGTTCTAAAAGGGACCCCTGCAAGAAAGTAGATGTGAAAACAGCTTTTCAGTGAGATGTGTGTGACATCCAGGGTCAACTGACATAATCCCTGGGGGGAAAAAAGAGGGAAAAATCATCCTGTGCATTTAGTATTTCTGTGACGGCTTGCTTCCACCCCAGGGGAGAAATAACTTAATGTTTTGCCTGCCCTGTCAAATTCCATCAGAGCTTGATCAAGATAACCAAATGAAAGAAATAAAAAATACCTCTCATTTGGAAAACCTTGATCGAGTCTTTTTTTTTTTCAACCACATAGCATGCAAAAGCATGTTGCTTCCAAACCAACCATTTATAAATAATGTTCCAAAAATTTTTTAAATATTTTACTTTTTCTCTGAATGTTAAGGGTTAATTTATCTACCTAATGACTAAAGTTGAGAGTTTACAACCCCATTCACACTAAAGGTGTTATCCCCCACAGTTATAGATGTTCAGCAAAAAGCCGGGGAGTGGGGAGGTAAATGGAGGTTTCACCACTGTGTAACAAGGTTGCATGAGAACCCAAGATGGAAGTTGAATGACAGGGGCGTTTCGCCCAAAGAATATAACCGCGGGTTATACTACCAGTAGTGTGAATGATACACTAAATCTTGGAAGGTATGTGGCGTCCTTGAAGGCGGTTCCACTGCAGAGTAAAACCTATAACTGACTGTTAGTGTGAATGGGGGATTAAACAGCGTTTGTTCTCCGAAAAAAATGTGAAGCTAACATAAACACATCCTAACATATACATATCGCAAGTACCCATATCTGCCAGTGGGTAACAGACCCACCTAGGAATACAAAAGACATGGGTTCAATCCCAAGTACAGGAAGACACATAGTGGCTCGGATGACCACTTAAAATGTCTGTCCTATGTCATCGACTCCTATCCCCAGAGGCAGGCTATAAAAATCTAGGACTATTGCCAACTGGTCAGCCCTGAGACTCCATCTTTCAGTCAGGGGAATGTCAGTCACTCAAGACAGCCAAATGGGTTGTACTTGTATAGTCGGGATGGGTCAAATAGCAGCTTGAGTCCTATTGAAAAGGAGATATTACAACACTATGTATGTAACTGAATCAAGTCAGCATCTTCAGATCGAAAAACCATAAAGTGCAACCCCCCCCCCCCCCTCCCCTTCCCTCTTTCCCCCTGGGATAAACAAATATATTCATGACTTTTATAGTCCATTAAATTATGTCTGGTTTGCATTTCTCTGCTCTGATGTATGTCTGATATAGTTTAGCCAAAATCAGAAGAGAAAAGGCTTTAAAATCACTCTGGAATGTGCCCTATTTTTCACATGCTGTGACAGAATATTGACAAAAAGAAAAAGTTAAAATAAAGTATCCCTCCCTTTCCGCCCATTGGGATAAACAACTTATGACTTCCAATATGACAGACAAAATATGACTTAATAATATTTTATCTTTTCTATCAGAAGGCATACGTCATGGCAGCATTTTGTTTATCCCAAGGGGCAACCAGGGAGGGACACTTCATTTGTTTTTTGTCACCATTATTCCTCTCTATGCCGATGACACACAAATCTCTCTGGCCCTGGATACTAACTAGTCTAGCATTAAGGATGGGCTGTCGCAAGTCTCCACCTGTCTTGACGCAGTCCGGAACAGGATGCCCACTGCCAAGCTTGAGCTAAACATGAACAGGACTGAGTTCATCCTGATTGCCCAGAAGAAAGAAACAACGTTGAATCATTTTTTCCAGTTTGCCATAGTGTACGTGCAGTGAGCGAAGGAGCACATACCACTCAACCCTGGGGATCTGAAACCAGATACAGTATAACCTCCATTATCCGACCCTGTTTTATCCAAATTTTCAATTATCCAACCTCAAACCCAACTCTCCCAATTCCATTTAAACCTGTTCTTTTGGCTTTCCTATAATCTGACATTTCAATTATCTGACCTAATTGTCACTCGCCCAAGAGGATCCAATGACAGAGGTTCTACTCTATTGAGGAAAAATCCCTGAAAAAGTTTGCAATCTCAACGCGGACTTGGATCCTTTGTGGAGGACTAAATCAAGGGTAGACCCCCCCCCCACCCAGTGTGTAAATCAGATACCAATGCAACTGATAGTTTTGAGTTGTGGAGCAGCAGATATTGTGAGAAAATTCCCCTCCAAATTTCTGGAGTTTTGGGTGTCCATGATTCTTGAGGAGGTGACACCGTTCTCATCTGAAAAAATCACCCCGACCCAATTCATAGGTTTTTGACTGAAAAATAAACGACAGACGACTCAACAACCACAAAAACGGACACAAATGCAATATGCTCACCGCTTTGGGTACAATGGGAAAACTTCTTGAATGGCATATACAGAAAAAATATATATCATGAATGAAGATAACAATATTATACAGGTGCGTAGCATGAGTATTATAATGTTACAGTTCATGAGTGATATTTTTTAAGTGCCAGTCTCGACAGAGCTTGCACTTCTAGGAATCACTTTTTTTTTTTGTCTCCGGACTTTCATGACTTGTGGCGTAGTGTGATGAGTATATGTCTGCTCAATGAAGTTAAGCAGCAATGGGCTACGTTGGTACTTGGATGGGTGACCGTTTGAGTTCTACACCAGCTGTGGGATGTGTCTCAGTTAGAATTTCTTTGTGTCGTCAGACTTTCGTAGATTCTAGTGCACTACTCGTGTCTCTGATGGCTTTGCGCTCGTGCTTGGGGATCGAAACACCTTTCAGCCTTGTTTTCTATATATGTCTAGTGAGGGATGTTTTACTTTTATTATCCACCATTTTTTATGATTTACGAAAAAAGCGGTCAAAAAGCGTGGGCACCAGTGGATATAAAAACTTCAACCTTTAACTTGCAATATCTCAGTTATTTCTGTATGGATTCACATCCAACAAAGACGAGAAGAAGTGCTGTTAAAAAGACCTTTCTAATGATACAATTTGTAGGTTACATAGTTTATGAGATATCAGTAAAAAACTGGAAGTTTAATTGACACTTATTGTCCATGGTACAGAGGCGCCTTTGTATACAGAAAAAATCTATGCCGTGTGTTGGATAATAAAGTGGGTAATTATGGTGTAGTATCACCTCTTCAAAAGGATTCTAACACCTAACTCTAATTAGCCTGACATTCTGTGAGTAAAATACATTATATAACTTGCGCTGTATCAGTTGATGACAGTCTACAGGTTATTTGCACCAGATAATTCCAAATAAATATTCTTCATTCAAGGTGTGTATAATTGGAATGCCAAACACCATCAGTAGCAAGTGTGACTGTAATTTATAACTGCCAAAGGTCCACCCCCCCCCCTTCCCCTCCACCCCCAGATAAAAACAAAATACTCCTGACTTGTGTCTTCAAATATCAAAGATAAATTATGTCTTAGTAAATTGGCCAGCAAAGTTATCCTTGAGCGAATGACATATGTCATTTGATAGGATGCTTCAAGCAGAAGAAATGTTGCCATAATTTTATTCCCTAAAAGCCCTGAATCCCATTTCGTACACTCAGATGTTCTAGTATTTTTTTAAGTATGAGCTATAGCGAGGCTTGCGCTTCTAGAGATCACTTTTTTTCGAGTTTTTTTTTTGGTGTATCCGGACTTTCATGAATTGATGAGATGAGTATCTGTCTGTTCACTGAAGTTAAGCGGCAATGGGCTATGTTAGTACTGGGATGGGTGACCGTTTCAGTGCACTATTCATTTCTCTGATGACTTTGCTGCTCGCGCTAGTAGAAGGAAACCCGGCCCTTTCGGCCTTGTTGATTTCTCAAATTAGGATTTAAACTTCACCTTCAACACATAGAACAGAATGATGTCACGAATGGTGGTCAAGAGGGATGGAGGAAGCGTGTGCATACTAGTTGGTCAGGATTCTGCACTGGAAATCATTGGGCACTCAGGCAAGTAACTGAAAGCATTCCTACGTCAGGTCGGGTGATCCCTATTGGAACTCATTACCTTAGTGGTAGGTTTGTGAGTTACCCCACTATGTGCTTGGAAACTCTCTCAATGAAATAAAAAACAATTAGATTTGACTTTTTAAATTTCAATTCTCAACTATATGCCGGGGCCCAATCACACAAAAGAATACTAAATATAGAAGATATGCCTTTAAATCTCCACAGCTCAGTAGACACCCTCAGTATCTGCCACAAAAGTGTTTCCCTCAGCCAATTCTAAAAGGAACTATTATGTTCCTGAGATAGCAGGGCTTCCAGTGACAGGAAGCTACAGATTATGATAGTGAACACTACCTCAGTTAAACAGATAGTAGAGACCTAGTAGACTACTAGGATTTAGTAGCAGGCCTTAGGATTTAGTGTTCTGACTTCAGTTTTAGCATAAATACAAAACCTTTGGCAGGCTGATTTAAAATAATTCTCTCAATTTGGTTATATACAAATCAGCTTGCAAGATCTGCATAAATTTTGCATAAAAGGCTATGTGCTACTATACCATGAAATCTAATCTAACATACCGCCACGCAGGCAAAATATCTTGCTCGGCTGCACAGGGGAAGTCAGTGTGCCGAACTTACAAAAGAAGCATCAAAAACGATAGCCAAGGGACGTTCCATGTTAAAAGTAATCCTGGGTTGTGGATGAGAACCACTGAAAGAGACTAGATGGGGAAGCTTGAGTTGAAGAGTTGGGTCTTTAAATGCCTCGTAAGGGATATTAGTGAGGGCTGGTTCTTGTACGAAGAGGAAGGGCATTTCTTAAAGTTAGCGCATGATGACGGAAAGACTTAGAAAAATGTTTGCGAGATCTGTGGAGTTTATAGCCAAAAAACAGGACTTAAAGGAACTGAAATTTTTGACATTTTCCACATATTTATTTGACTGTTGAGTTTAAAAAATGTGGCTTAAAAAGCATAGGACTAACTTTTTGTTTCTCTGGATAACACAAAAAAACATATTGTTATTCATTCTATCAGCCTTTATTTCATGTCTTGGTTGAAGATAGAGTTATTTGAAAAAAAATCTCCCTTTCTGGCACCAAAAATAAAGAAAGAAGAAAAACCTAACCAATTTGTAAGTGGTTTATTTGACAACCTTGTTCGGATCAACTATTGGTTGCCCCAGCAACAAATACGTGGCTATCAGCTCATGCATTTTCATGTCGAGGCGGAAGATTATGGCCAGCTGAACACTTACTGATGTCAATTAGCCAATGTTTTACGAGTGTCTCCCACCCCTTCGGTTTTTGAATATTTCCCATATACAGAATCGTCCAATATATTAGTCACGGCTAATTGCCCATTTCCTGAGTTGAGATCTCTCTTCATGTAAATACGAAGTTGTTTATAACGGTGATTTTCGCAGTAAAATTGCAGTTTTTACAGCTGACTTGTCCATTTTTGGTGCACTTCCCAAACGTGTTTTGGATACGTTTTTTTTTATGTGTTCAAAGTGGGTGGATTAATATCATACTCTCAACTAAACGTGTGTTCATTATTATTCTAATTTCAGTTAAAGCCTGGCATGTTTGCTGCTTGCTGTGATACATGCTTGGCACATGCTCCTATTTATTACAAACATAAGTAATGTATTTATCTGGACAAATGTGACCCTCCATATTATGTTTTCCCTATCAATGGTCGGGAGTACAATCGCAGTTATCTCAGAGGCTATCCAATAATTTTCAACATATTTGAAAACCCATTGAAACATAGAATAGCTACAAGTGTTACAGCTCATTGCTGATGTTATGTTACCCCTTAATATGACCCCCTCACTGAAGTTTCCCTGTGTGCATATTTCACCCGGTAAGTTGGTCAAAAGTAGATACAAGTTGGCGGCAATAAAAAAATACAAAAGCTATGAGTGTTACATCTGGTTGCTGAAGTCATGTTACCCCTTGATGTCACCGCTCAATTAAGCACCCCTGTTCGCCTATTAGATTCTATAAGTTGGTAAAAAATACATATGTAAAACTGACATTTGGACGGGACGTAATGTGGGTGGCAATACCAAATACAGAATAGTTCCGACAGTTAGATCTGGTTGCTGAAATCATGTTACCCCTAGATGTGATCCCCCCTCAGTTAAGTACCTCTGTTCAACTATTTGAAACCCATAACTTGATCACAATTAGATTATATAATGTTGAAATTTGGGCAGGACATAATGTGGGTGGTTTTAACATGTAGTTGCTGAAATCATGTTACCCCTTGATGTGACAGCTCACTTAAATACCCCCTGTGTGCATATTTGACCCTGGAACTCGGTCAAAAGTTCATAATTATGTAATGCCGAAGTTTCGGCAGGACATAACCTGGGTTGCAATAACATACACAATATGGCCAAGAGCATTACATTTGATTGCTGAAGTCATGTTACCCCTTGATGAGTGCTCATAAAGCAAAAATACATAATCCTCTTAGTATAAAGAAACGTAACTCTATTATATTTTTCTCCCTTATTGTGATAAAATTTAAAAATACACATCACTCCGGACTATTCACCTACTACAGGAAAGTGAGAGAACGAGGGGGAAGGAAGAGGCTAGCAGTAATTTACTAATGGTCAGAAAAATGACAATGCAAATGAAAGACGCAGGGAGTTAGTTCAGGTAGGCATAATGCTACGGGTTATAATTATATTAAGATAATCATTAGCAGATTTAATTGGCACGAGGCCTATTTAACAAAGAACACACACACACAGACTGAGGTGGGTCTGTAGCCTTTGGTTATTGACTAAACCAATAATGGTATTATAATAATAATACTAATAATAATAATACTGGGCTCTTATATAGGCCTTCTATATTATTAGCTCAAAGGGCTTTACACAGTATTAACCCAGCAAGGATATAGCTAGCCTTGGACACATTATCTATTGCTGCCATGCACGGCGCAGAAGCCAGTATCCGTTATAGCTGGGTACCCATATTTTCCCCGGATGGAGAGAGGCACAGTCCAGGTTGACATCGGGCCCAAGGATATTATCCCACATGAAACAGTTGGCATCACTGGGGATCGAACCCACAACCCTTGGATTATGAGTCCAACACCCTACCCACTGAGCCACATGCAAAAATCAGTAAAAGTTAGGATTTTACTATGTCCCATTCAGCAGCCATGGGAGGATCCAATATTGGGACTGGGCCTCACCAATGCTACATGCAGGAATGAAACCCACAGATGGCGACAGTCTTGTGATCGGAGGCCAAACTTGCTAACCACTTGCTTAGGCAACTGCGCATCTTAATGATAATGGGAGCACAAAGCCTTTTCCAAGGTATGTAGTATGGTAATTGTATTGTATTGTATTTGTATTTATACTCAGCGCAATATCTCCGTGTACTACAGGACTCAAAGCGCTATACGACCCATTCAATTGTACAAGTACAGTCCAACACTCCAATTACTTTTCCCTAACTGAAAGACAGAGGTTTAAGGATGACAATTTATCAACATCCTTGAGGTTCTTTAACCTGCCACTGGGGATAGCACCCAATGACAGAGGACCGCCATTTTAAGTGGTCATCCAAGCCACTATGTATCTGCCTGTATCTGGGATTGAACCCACATCCTGAGTTCCTAGGCAAGTATGTTACCCACTAGGCCACACTGGGTTATGAGTGAAATATTAAAAAGTCCTTCAAAAATTCAAAAAAAATTCCTGGGTCCACAGGTGCTTATCCAGATCACCCACCAAAATCTAATTGTTTGTTCCTAATGTGCCACTGTCAACAGTTTTCCTGAAAATTTCATTAAAATCTATCCACAACTTTTCGAGTTTAACTTGGCATACAAACAAACATAAGGCCAATTACATAACCTCCCTGGCAGGAGGTTAGTGACACTTATTGATACTGAAATCAAGGACAGGCCACATAAATTTGAATCGTATCATTATTAAACAAAAATAGACAATTCAATTATGCGTTTTAACTGACTTAAGTTTTCACCTTGAGAAAAACGCGTACACAATATCATAGCTGTAAGTCAAAAGTTTGGTCACACGGGAAGCTTTGATTGTGACCTCCAAGGACGTAAGTTTCGACACAGACTTGATGGTGAGAGTAAAGAAGTTGGTATTTGTTTGTTGATGCCTAGTGATTTTGAATACAAAAAATTAAATAAATTTTTCAACTAGTAAGCACAGTTTTCCCCCATCTCGATCCTCAGCCTACACTTCCTGATACACTCAGTACAATGAATTAATTGAGAGTGATTTCGTACTGGGTGCTTTTACTGCAAGATATTGCAAGAATGAAAATGGCTGATACACAAAGGATGTATAAATCTGCCGGGGGCATTTTTAAAACAGTTGAAGGGAAAGCTGTAGAGACTTATAGAAGATAGACATAATGATAAAAGGGACTGGGAACTGTCCATAGCATTTGGTTTCAATTAAATGCAATGTACACTGGAAGAATAACTACAGAGCGGTGAGGGGAAGAGGGGGGCGGGGGATTTTAAGGGCCTTTTGTTGGAGTGTATATGTATTGACTCTAAATCCAGGGTTATTGAAACTATAAACCCACTGGATGTGAATACTAATTAGCTGTCTGCAGCAAGTAGAATAACCTTTTTGAAATATGCTAAAAAATAGAGAGTAAAAATTCTCAATATTTTCTGATAAAACTGAAGCACAATGAGGGTGGGGGGTGGGGGTGGGTTAAAATTTGCCAACAGGGAAACCCCCCCCCCCCCCCCCCCCAACCCCCCACCTCCACCTTTATTGAAGCTCCTTTTGTTATATTTTTGTCGAGTATGTTGACCCATTTATTGGCATTCAACCCCATTTAAGTGAAGGTCTTTTAAGCAGACGTCACTTTTACTGTAGAATATTAAATATATAAGATCTTTGGACAGGCTTTTAGATAAGTTTTCAATTTACCCTATAGTGTGAATTTCCATGAATCTAAGGGACAATGAAAACACCTTTTACCTTAACATTTTTCTTAAACCTGTACCTCAGGGTTTTGTAGATTTTAAGGTTTTCTTGATCAAAACTGGTATGTGTTTTGTTTTTGATGGACATTACGTCCTGTTTGCAGTACGTCATTCAATTAGAGATGTGAAGGAAATTCTAACAGGACACGGATGTGTCAGTGATTCTGATTGGCTAATCGAATAAATATTTCATCGGTAAAACCAGGATAACCTGTGTTTTCTATTATTGCTCACTTACGGCTGTCTCATCAATTTTGTCAATAAATGTAAATAATAAACGATATTTATAAAATTAAAACACTTGTCATGTTAAATTGGGGATAACCCCCCCCCCCCCCCTCCAAAACCATGGTATACACAAAATTTTACCAGAAGTTGAGGCAAAATAAACCATGGTAAAATTCTGCGTATACCACGGCTGGGGCGGGGGGGGGGGGGGGGGGGGGTTATTCCTAAAGTATACCTCGGAATCCTTAAACAGCAGGACTGCAGCAGGGGGTTAACGGGCAGTGGGTGTTAATATGGATAAATACGGTACTTGTGCGAGGATCAGGCTGATATTTTAAAGTTTCTTCTCATGCGCTTTCCCCAAATGCATTTGGCCAAGAAAACTTAATGCACTGTACCATTCTCCTTGGATTTTCAGAGAGAACTTTTCAATGGTATTATTCACACAAGAAGCCACAGCTAAAGAGAGCATCCATTTTTAAAAGGGGTCTGCCGTATGTGGCTAAACTACGAAAAATACAAAAAAAAAAGCCACACGATAGCAGAAAACTGTAGAAATTACAGAAACACAAACTATAGCCACACAAAGTGGACATTTACAGTTTTTTTTTAATATGATCTTTTAATTTCTATTCTTTTGATACTACAGTCATTTCTAGCAGAACTCTTAAATGTTGAAATTATGGAGTATTCAATTGAATTACTGTTGATTTATAACCATTAACAATATATTTTCCTATCACTATCAATAAATTTAATCAATAAGTTCGATTTGACTACTACTTAAGGAAACCTCTAATTGTGTAGTATATGTTGTGGATTGTTTATTTATGCATTTGTTTTCCCCCCAGTAAGTGTATTTTTATTTAACCCTTTTTAAACAATGGGTGCAAATAATAACAACAATCTGAGAGGGCCGCCAGATTATAGTTGCAGTGAATACTGTATATTAAATGGAAACTTTAGCTGGAAGAAAATTTCACTAATCCTTCATTTGTTAAGAAATTCCGCAGAAATTATTTTCACTAATAAGATATGTTTCTACTTGATATATTATCTTGATAGATGTAAAATTTTGCTGGGACTTAATCTTCACTATTATACGCGTACATGCACAGCTCTGTTTATTGTTTACTTTAATTAAAAGTGAATATGTATTTGTTGGAATATTTGAACTGCAGGGGTAACTCCTTAAGCTGTTAAATGGCTTAAATTTAGTTTCATTGATGGCACACAAGGGAGGCCACTTGATATATATCTGTAACTGTTAGAAAAGGAAAAACAAGGCCGAAAAGTGTTTGGGTCCCCTAGCACGAGTGCAAAGCCATCAGAGACACGAGTAGTGCACTAGAATTTCCGAAAATCTGGTAACACAAAAAGAAATTCCAACGCTGACACTCCCTACAGCTGGTGTAGAACTCCGACGGTCACCTATCCAAGTACTAAGTTAACGTAGCCCATTGCTGCTTAACTTCAGTGAGCAGACAAATACTCATCACACTGTGCCACAATTCATGAATTTATTTATTTATTTGGGGTTTTACGTCGCTTTCAACACTGTACAGGTCATATCACGATGGGTAGTTGGAAGGGCAGAGGAAACCAGTACATACAGTTTGTTAGGGTTCTGTACTGTAAACTGCCGACAAACGGCAAGCAACTACCAGCTTTCCCACTTGAGGCCGTGCCGGGAATCGAACCCCGGCCTTAGAGGTGGGAGGCGAGGGTGTTACCACTCTGCCACCGTGGCCCCCACACAATTCATGAAAGTCCCGGACAAAAAAAAAAGAAAAAAAAGGGATTCCTAGAGGCGTGAGCTCTTCCGAGGGTCATGCTTAAAAAGAGCTAAGATTAAGGTCTAGTGACAGTTTCACCTCATTCAGTATTCCTACCTACAATGAATATTGGCCAGCACACACACAAAAAAATATTGTTTCATTTTGTATTGTTGGTATTGCGTGTATACAGCTTTAGAATCCAGCTCTTTATCTGGTGAAAGCTGACGAGGTGACAATCCCATTATCTAGCGATGCACCTCGGCATATAAACTACCAGAATATTGGGATTAAAGATATTGGGATTATGTTAGAGTACTATTAGTAAAGCTCTTTTGTGGCAGAAAAACCTTTTTGTTTGATATTCCATTTATCATTAGCAATATACATGGGAGAGCCATCTCCTTTGTGGAGGGGGCCACAAAGCATGTGGCGAGGCTTATATTTAGTTTTCATTGATGGCACACGAGGGAGGCCACTTGATATATATCTGCAGTAGACTATGCATATAAATAAAAGCTCCAATATCCACAGGATTTGGTTGGGGCTAAATTCCACTATATACAGTAGACTCTGTATGGCTAGAACCTCCAATATCCACAGGATTTGGTTCTATTGATGGCGAACGTCCACTAGATACAGTAGAAGATGTATATTAAATAGAACCGCCAATATCCACAGGATCTAGTTCTACTTCTGGGTAACTTCCAGTGTATACAGTAAATTCTGTATAAATAGAACTACCAATATCCACAGGATTTGGTTCTACTTATGGCTAACTTCTATTAAATACAGTAGACACTGTGTACCTAGAAACTCCAATATCCACAGGATTTGGTTCTAGTTATGCCTAACATCCAGTGTATACAGTAGACACTATAAAAAGAACCTCCAATATCCATAGGATTTGGTTCTAGTATTGGCTGACTTCCACCATAGGCAGTGGACTATCAGCATAACTAGAACCTCCAATACCCACAGGATTTGGTTCCAGTTATGGCTAACTTTATACTTTATTAAGTAGACTTAGTATAACTGGAACGAAAAATCATAAATAAGGAAGTCCATTTTAGTTCAACGATATGTTGACAGTAGCTGCCGATCCCACAAACATCTGAGGCTTGTTCGAAATACAAACTATTTCGAATTGGATCACATATCATTTCTGTTGAGTAATATACAAAAGGCTTCACACCCTTGAATTAGAGAGAAAATTAATCACACAAAACAGAAATGTTTTTGTTGTATTTCCTTTGTGTCTGTTTCAATTTATGTGTCAAATAACATCACGCGGAAAACTGTGCCAAGGATTAAGTTTCAGCGACGCCATTTTGTTTTTTGTTTACATGGCAAACATGCAATATGATAGTTTTTCTTATAACTATCTCAGAAACTCATTTTTTCCTGCCCTCCTCTCCAACGTTTGTAAAACAAGAATGAGGGGTGTGTGTGTCTGTGGGGGTGTGGGGGGGGGTGTGGGGGTGATGGCACGAAACTCTACTGGTAACTGAAGCCTCAATGAAGGTCTTTTCTTGAGTGATGTCATTATTGTGTTATCGAGACAGTTATTGTTATTCCTGGGAGATTTTAATGCACAGTAAATTACTTTAAGGACACTCATGAAATTCAGTGAAACTTAAAAATACACTCAGAAGAATCCTTATTTACGAAAAAAAAAATTCGGGTGGGATTTCTTGGTATAGAAAAAAATATACTGACACAGTGGGTCAACTGAGAAACTATAAAATAATCTTTTTTTTCCGGCGGGATTTACAGGAGTAATACAGCTCCATTGTGGAATCTATCTTTAGAACAGCCATATTCGTTAAAAAAGTGTGATATTACAATGCTGAAAATGCTGTATGTGCTGTGTTGAATGTGTCCCACCAAAATATGAATCCCAACCCATTTACATATGCCGTATTTATCCGTACAAAGGCCCCCTCCCTATTAATCGCTCCCCTCTCAATCTTTGAAAAAGATCATATTTCGGGGTTCTACACCCCTCTCAACAGCCAGCGTCTTTGTGATTCCGGGATTCCCAAAAAAAGTTGTGTTTCCGTACTTCCCCAATCGAATACAGCTTACATGAAATAAAGAAAATCACAACAAAACATGGCAGTTTTGATTAGAGACACATTAAAATCTGCAAAATACAAGATAATAGTTTATAATTTCTCCAGATTTAAGGTTTGTTTCTGATATTTTAAGTTCTCCCATCATAATACATGCTGGCAATTGAGATCAAGGCTGCTAGTGTCCATTATGGCTAACTCGAGAGTTGACATTTTTATCTGTAGTAGTAGCCCCTCCTTTTGAAAAATGCATCGCCCCCATGGGGCATTTATATGGATAAATATGGTACTGCAATGAGTCTATACACTAAACTACAAATGAGCATCGACGAGTTAAATATTCTACACTGGTATGTAACCCATGAGGCCACCACGAAACAGTGGGATCTAACCTAATCTAATGTGGACTTTTATAGTGCTTAATCTCCATCAGTGACAGACTCTAAGGTGCAACTGAACATAAACCAAGGTAATTAACGTTAATCCAATGACATAGCCAGGTCATACCAAGGAGACTCAGGGGTGACAGGGGAGGCTATGGCAGATAGGCTTTTGCAAACAGGTAAGTTTGGGACTTTTTCCTGAAGGAGGCAACTGATGTTGTGCTGTGCACATCATCAGGGAGTTCATTCCAGATCCTAGGTGCATCAAAGGCAAAACTACGGCCAACATGTTTGACTTATCGACTGATGAGTGGAAAGGAGGAACTGTAAGGTATTGACGATCAGGGTGACTACGCTTGATACTAGAGGAGCAACTGCTGAGAGACAAGAACGGTTTAAAATAGGAAAAGGAGAACCACTACGTAAAAAAATTATAAAACCAGTGTTGCAGTTTTGAATATACAACAGTACTTAACAGTGATCTAGTTATTACCAAGAGCAGTGAACGTATTTAAACACAGGATAAAAAAATGATTTTAGCGACATATCTACAGGTTATTTACCTTCAGTCACACACAAAGGCAACTCTGTGGAAATGATACGTCGATGTAAAAAATTTGCCAACGTCACAAGGTATTATACAGGGATCGAGAGGGTCTACAGTTTTGCCAGAGATTTATTTAATTAATGTTGCACTGCCTGGCACCTCAAATTACAATTCTTACTCGGGCCTTATCCATTGTTGTTCATTGTGGGGACTTGAAACGCTATCAAGTTCAAGCTGAAATAATTCAAACTGCTGGTTGATTAAGAAGTTGAACACTAGATAATATATGAACAGACATTTAGTACCTTTACAAATATATGCCCCAGTTCTGTATGATGTAATGCTTTTGGCACAAATGTCCATGAGGCGGAGGCGGACACTACAAAACCATGACAATATATCAGGAGACAAGTAGCTTGACAAATGTATGACCTTCACCTTGGGGGACTAACTATATATCTTTGTGGTCACCTATTTTTTCAGAAGAAACGTGACGATAACGCGGAGTTGGACACTACAAGAGCAGGGCAATATATCAACAGGCAAGAACTTTTACAAATACATGGCCACACTTTTCAAGGGCTAGCCGCATCTGCTTTGTATTATGCTTTTGGCTGAAAAGTCGACGAGGCGGAGGCAGACACTACAAGAACATGACAGTATATCAGCAGGCAATGAATTACATATACACACACAACTTTTACAAGTGTATCACCTATAGGTTTGAAGGACTCGGTACATCTATATTTTATCATACCTTTTGGCTGAAATATGGATGAAAACAGAGGCAGACATGCAAAGACCTGGACAATATATCAGGAGACTAGTATATTATGTGGGACCTTATGTGGGAAAGTTGGTAGTTACTTTCCAATGGTCTGCAATTTACAGTACAGAACCTTGACCAACTGTATGTACTGGTTTCCTCTGCCCACAAAACTACCCATGATGATATGACCTGTACAGCGTTGAGAGCGACGTAAAACCCTAAATAAGTAAAATAAATAAATATTTACAAATGTATGACCATTTCTTTGAAGGACCCACCAGATCTACAAGGTATCGGACTTTTGGACAAAAACGTCGACAATGCGGAGGCGGACACTTACAAGACTAAGACAACATATCAACAAGCAAGTACTTATATATTAAGTGTATAACCATATCACTAAAGGACTCACCACATCTGCGTGCACTGGCATACTTTTGGTAGAAATGTAGATAATGCCAACACTACAAGACTAGGACAAAAATATCAACAGGCAAGTATTTTAGATTACAATCTTACAAACTGACATAGGGGCCATGGTGGCAGAGTGGTAACACTCTCGCTTCCACCTCCGAGGCTGGGGTTCGATTCCCGGTACGGCCTCAAGTGGGAAAGCTGGTAGTTGCTTGCCGTTGGTCGGCAGTTTACAGTGCAGAACCCTGACGAACTGTATGTACTGGTTTCCTCTGCCCTTCCAACTACCCATCGTGATATGACCTGTACAGTGTTGAAAGTGACGTAAAACCCCAAATAAATACAAACTGACACCTCTGAAAGACTCGCCCCCTCTGCGTGGTATCCTGCTTTATGGGAGAGAAACGTACTGACAATGCAGCGGCAATACACCAACAGACAATGAGTTTGACATTCACAAATAAATTTCGACCTTTCATTACCTTTGAAGGACCTCCGACATCTGCATGGTGAACATGGCCCCCGCCGATATACACACCAGAGCCCAGAAGATTCGGGTGAGGGTAGATCGCGAATGAATCACCTGCAACACACAGCGAATGAGAATCTTTTTGTGAAATGATTAGGTTAATTTGGTCACCAAGTAGCTAACCAGATTTCTGGAAACGGTTGACTGGTTAGTTATACAGCTGCTGACTAACCAGTCAACCGTTTCCAGAAATCTGGTTTCTAATGTATAGCAGTCTTGAGGAAATACTGAAAAACGTCAGACATCTGCCACTGTGGCCTAGTGGGTAACACACCCACCTAGAAACACAGAGGACGTGGGTTCAATCCCAGGTACAGGACAGATACATAGTGGCTCGGATGACCACTTAAAATGGTGGTCCTCTGTCAGTGGGTCCTATCCCCAGTGGCAGGCTAAAGAACCTCAAGGACAATGATAAATAGTCATCCTTGAGCCTCTGTCTTTCAGTTAGGGGAATGTCAGTAACTTGAGAACTGGACTGTACTTGTGCAGTCAGGTAGGGTCATATAGTGCTTTGAGTCCTGTAGTATATGAAGATATTGGGCTGAGTATAAATACACAATACAGTACTATGTATACAATGTGCCAGCACTGCTAATGTAAACACTGCAAACAATACGAGGTGTCTTAAGGTCAATAATTGTGTCACATCATTTCGTGTTTTGGTAGCATCCATAAGGTTTGATAAGTTGGAATTCATATTTGAGTTCAATTTGTGTTGGAGTGTCAATGAGAATGGCAACCTTAAAGTCGCTATTATTGAATCATCTTAGTAACTTTAAGGTTACCTTAACCATGAAGTGGATACTTTCCTGGGGCCGAAGTACATTGTTAGGACATAGATATATCCACACACCAAAAAATTGGTACCCTTAAAGTCGCTATAATTAAGTTATCTTTAGAAGTTTATGGTCACCTTAAAGTGGACACCTTTCTGGGGTATAGGTACATTCGCTTACCAAATATGAAAGCCAGAAATTAAGTTTGGACAACAAGGTTGAATATGATGTTCCAACCATATGAATGGCATGTAACTTGTCTTACCTTGGGCAGCCCATGCATGCTTGTCGTGTTGGCAAACGCCTCCAGCACTTGATTAAGTGGCATGGTTTGCAGATGGAAGAGCTTCAGTAACATTTGGCAAACCTAGGCGGCGCCACCGGCCACATTTATGTTCATGCTACACTAGAGACTGCGACTCCGCACTTGCACCACTACAGTCTCATTTCCACACAGCGGCAGAGTTTTCAACTCGGACTTACGGCAATCCTCTTTTTTGTAATTATTAAATCTTTTTTTTTTTATAAAGAGGTGAATATCCAGTCTTTATACGAGGCCTGCAGATGTTCTTCACAGTGTTTCAAAGACCACATGTTTCTGAAAATTTTTTGTCATTGGCACATTTATATTCATTCTACGCCATCGATAAACACAACCGACTGGGCACTGTACAGGAGTTTCCAAATGAGTAGTTTTCATCTGAGATGTACGGCACTTGCCCCTTATTATGGTTGTAGTTGGCAGTTGCTGTTGTTCGAATGGCTTGTGTCTATGTTTTCAGGGTCTGTGCACTGTAAACAAAATATGAAATAAATACATACAGTTATTTGTGTCTCTGTGCCCATAATTTTGTTAACTCCTGTAAATTATATATATACTTAACCTGTAAATTATATATACTTAACCAAAAAAGAAAAACACAAGTTTTATAAAGAATAAATTAGAATATATCTTGCATTTCTTATACAAAAATTCTTGTGCAAAATTACGCTACTTCAGTAAATAAGTTGGCTGTTTTGGGTTTCAAGCCGCTCGAAACACACTGCAAAGCATCACATCAAGATGGGTAGTTGAAGGGGATGGAGGGAAGTAGTGCATACTAGTTGGTCGACATTCTGCACCGAAAAAACAAATGACTGCGGGCAAGCAACTACTAACTACCAATATTCCCGCTCAAGGTCAAGCTGGGTATCAACCCCATAATCTGAAAGGTCTACTAGTGTTGTTATCATTGGCGATTTCTGAAGATTGGGGATGACTTGTTAGAAGCGAGCTGAACTTGAGCTGAACTAGAGCAAATGAAGAAAAATATACAAGAGATAACATAGGGTCCAAATATTATCAGTGCAGTGTTGAGTATCATTTTATTGTGAGGAAATAAATATTTTTAAAAGGTTAAATTGTACAGATATGTATGCGCACTTCATGCACGGAAGGTAAATACAAAAATGACAACTTAATTATTGGTTTTTACGTTTTGGTGGTTTGATGAGTATAAGTTGCAAAAGTGTCAATTTGTTACAAGATTAGTATGTCACTATTTATTTTTTTAAAAACTTGAGTTTAAATTGCATTTATCGATGTGACCTCCAAACATAGAACACCGAGTCACTACTCAAATTACAGTTAATTCATTACAGCATTGCTACCCACTATGCCATCACGCCCACACTTCAACAAAATTTCATGTAATCCGTACACTTAATCTCCATTGTATGGCAGATTCTAAGGCTCTATTTTTTGTTTGTTTTGCGTCTCCTTCAACAGCCAAGATCATATTGCGACGGGTAGTTAACGGGTGGAGGAACCAGAGCATACTAGTTGGTCAAGATTCTGCACTGTAAACCACCGGGCATCCGCAAGTAACTACCAGCTTTCCAACATGAAGCGCCCGGGCCGAGATTAAAACAGGCGACCCCAGAGGTTGAAGGCGAGAACTCTAACTGCAACACCACCGAGCCCCCACCCCTAAGGCTCTAGAACCACAAAGAGAGAGAGAAGAAATAACTGGAATCCAGACACATTGCACACTGACATCAGAGACACCGGGAGCCCAGGTGGGCCCTGGATGCTAAGCATTACGGAAGAGGTCTGTACTGTCCAGTTGAAACGTAAAAAAATAAACATTTTTGTTAGAACTTCTTCTACTTGGCCTCTTTTTATCCATATAATTGCTCAATTTTATGAACTCATTTCAACACTCTACTACACTGTATTTTCCCTGTTGTTTCATACTGAATTTCCTTCTTTCAAGGAGGCCCTCTGTGGCCTAGTGGTTAGCAAGTTTGGCATCTAATCATAGGCTGTCACCTCTGTGGGGTTCGAGCCCCCACAAGTGGCAATGCCGAGGACCTGTCCCAATATGAAACCCCAACCAACCAACCAACCAACCAACCAACCAACCAACCTTCTTTCACAGTACTCTATGAAGCTTGTATTGTCTGTTATACCACTCCATGCCCCCCCCAACCCCCCACACTTTGTGTAAGGCAGTGCGGATTTCTCGTCATCGCGAGATGATGCAGTGATAACGATGTCGTCTGGTGATCACAACTACATAAGTACACCAGGTGTTCACCAGAAAATAAATGCGCGATCACCACATCATCTGGTGATCACAACTTACCATAATGACTTAAAATCTAAAAAGGCTTTAATGTCTGCATAAAATTTGGACTGTTGCCTATAGTAAATAAGAGTTAACAAAAAAAAATAAATAAACAAAAGTAAAACCACCCAAATGAAGAAACTTGAGACCTTCTCATGAATTCAGCTCTTTACTCCAGATCTCAATGTGACCGGTCTGAAGCAACCCGTGACTCTGCCTTTTAGGAATGGTTTATTTGACTGAATATAGCTTGGACCCACATCAGATATAAAGAATTTCTGATTGTTATTAATCACTCGTATGTTTTTGTCGTGTAGACATGGCGATGGAGGTTTGAAGGAGGAATTTTCTTGTGAATCCACATTTCATTATTTGCCCATAAAAATACCCTTCCAATGAAGCTAATTATGCATGGGAAATCACTAAATATGCGCATACCATAAATAACACAATGGTCAGCTTTTTGGCTGGGGCAGAAAATACTTAATTCTGTCAAAAACATAATGAGGATGTCAGGTTTTGTCTGATAATCTAGGAATAGAATAGAAATACTTCTGTGCTAAATTGTCTATTCACATTTACTGCAACAAAAAAGCTTTAAGATTTGTTAGATAAAGTCAAACAACTACCTTAACTTGTCCAATTAATTCTTTCTCTCTAACTAGTATTTTTAAGTGGGAGCTCACTAAGCAAGGCTCTCACTTCTAGGAAATCACTTTTTTTTTTTGTCTTTGGACTTTCATGAACTGTGACCTAATTTGATGAGTATCTGTCTGTTCACTGAAGTTACATTCACTATTTGCATTGAACTTTTGAAGTTACACGGCGACGGACTATGCGAGTACTTGGATGGGTGACCGCCTCAGTGCACTACTGGGTGTCTCTGATGGCTTTGGGCTCGTGCTAGTAGACCGAAACCCCCTTTCGGCCTTGTTTAAACTTATTTCCTGATGGTGTATCAGAACACACAGGTATCAAATGCAGCTGCCAAAATTAATAAATATACAAAGAATTTTACTACCCACCCTTAAATATCCAAAGGTACTATAAAAAGTGTATCTCTAAAAAGATATTTTCAATAGTCAATATCGTTCTGATCCTTGTACACTTAAAATTGGTTTTTCAAAAGCTGGAGTGGGTGGGGGGGATCACTATGGAGAAACTTATGAACTAGCCATGCCATCAATACCACACAGCAGTTTTTATCGGGCAATCAATGGAGGCCTTTAAGAATTGCCCAACTGGGCTCATATTGTCGTTGGAAAGGTTCTTTATACAACTAACGATAATAATTACATTGATATCCAGTTTCGCTTTCAAAATAGATTACGCAAAAACCCGACAAAATTCAAAAACTGTGGCCTTGCTAAGTTACGATTCTTTGTCCAAGAGTTTAATGTACTATCACTTACTCTGTTTGTCCCAATTCGATGGCATATAGCTTTAGAACTTGGAACAAACAGTATTAATTAACAAGCACTCTTTTTCTGAGTGGAAGTTCAAAGGCAAAAAAAAAAATCTAGGTGTCATCTCAACGGGTGTCATATTCTCTTGTTTTGTTTGTTAAATCTCTGTTGCCTGGTTACGTCCGGATATTAATTCCCAGGATAAGGGGATCATCTGTTGGTCGACTTTAATGAAAATATAAAACCTTTCCCTCTGAAATGTCAAGCGATTTCTTAAGGGGTGAGTGGGGGGAGGGGAGATGTGTGAAATTCATCCGGCTGTTTGAAAATTTCTCTGACATTATACCCAATACCCCACTTACACTGCAGGCGGTATTGCCTATGATTTAATATTTAAAGCGTCATTCCTCTAGTTACTGAATGATATATTTCTGTTAGTGAACTTGAGAAACTTGAGCTTTCCTTGCTTCGCCTGTCAGTTACAAGTGAAAGTTTTGGAATGTTCAAAATGTCTGCATCCATGATTTTCAGGGTTCTGGACACTTATAAACGTAGGTAATACTGCCTATAGTGTGACCTGGGTATCAGCCATTTGAACTTTATGTGCCGTCATAAGGCATTGTTGTATCCTCCATATAGAATGGATAAGTTTTACAAAAGGCTTTTCTTTTGGTGTGATTAAATTAGGATGAGTTCTCAAAGGGCAACGAATCGCCTTTAACTACACAGTAATTCACATAAAATTGGTGTTTTTCTGTTTTTTTGTTTGTTTTTAATAATTTCTCCTTGATTCTAGTTATTACGAAGCCCATGTAGAGGAATAACCCATTCTCTCAAGAGTTCCAATTTCAGTACTCTTGGGAGAGTAACAATTAGGTCGGATAATAGAAAGGTCGGATAATAGAAAGCCTGATATAACAGGTTTAAATGGAGTTGGCAGAGTGGAATGGAGGTCGGATAATTGAAAATTTGGACAATAGAGGGTTGACAATAGAGGTTCCACTGTACCTCTTTCAGAAACCGTTGCGCCATCGTACTGTGTTTTAAAAAGGTCACTGGGAGTCATTCTTCAGGCCCTGAGTGAGCTCATATTGCCCGTGCTTATCTACGGCTTCTGTGGCATGAAGCAACTCGAGGGTATTTCTACCACCCTAATCAGGGTGCAAATCTGATGCAAGTTTACCTCCCAAACTACTATTGGTACCCATACTTATTATCCACCATTGTATTTGACCTAAACAGGGGAACATACAGATCGAAATTTTCTGGAAAACTTTCCAGGTCACCACCGGACCTGCAACACAACAAGGCCAAAAGGGCTTTCTTTCTACTAGCATGAGCCGCAAAGCCTTCAGCGACATGAGTAGTGCACCGAAGCGGTCACCCATCCCAGTACTAACTTAGCCCATTACCACTTAACTTCAGTGCAGAGACAGGTACTCATCACGCTAGGCCACAATTCATGAAAGTCTGGAGACCGAAAAAAAAAAAAAAGTGATCTCTAGAGGAGCGAGCCTCGCGCCAGGCCATATTTCAAAGTAGGTAAAATCAATATTGAGTTCCAAAATTGACTAAGTGGCAAGTTTCTATAGAATAAATGGTTTTAATGTTGTTTTCGAAAATAGCAAGAAATGTAAAAAGTCAATTTCATCAATTTTTGTCAATTAAAAATATATGAACAGTAACTCTACTGAGGAAATTATATTATCACCCATTAAAGAGCCTTCTAAAACATTTACTGTTTCGAATTTGTTGTTGTTAAAGTAAATAGACAGTCTGTGCTTGTTTGTCAATGCACATATTAACCAATAGAAATATCCACGATATTAAACAAGTAATAACCACAAATAGGGATTTCGTGTTCAAGGTGTGCCAAGTTACGACGGGAAGCAGTAGAAAGATACAGCTCCATGACAATAGTCACCAGAAATGGTGGAGAAATCTTAAGTTAAAAATGGAAGATTTTATCAATCACTCAGGTGCCTGTGAGCATGGATACATTTCGGAGCTAATTTTTTACATTCTTTTGGGAAAAAACAACATATTTTACTTGGTATATATTGAAGAAAAATCGGTGGCATAAATTCTATTTTCTTCATTTTTTCAGTCTTTCCGTTTTTGTTTTTCAATTGTTAACATTTATGCTATCCCATTTAATACCCAAAACCCTGCACTGGTGTATTACAAGTGCTTGTCAGATCTATTACGAAATTATGCTTAACCTTCCAAACTTTAATATCAAATTAAGTTAGTCAAAGTTTTACATCCCATTCAACAGCGAGGGTCATATTTGGGATAGGCCCTCAGCATTGCCACTTGTGGGAGTCGAAACCCACACAGAGGTGACAGCCTGTTACTAGATCCCCAAACTTGTTTTAAATTTCTGTAACATGTACTATGTTTAGCTATGCTCTATTATCCCATCAAATTCGATGCACGAAACTGCTCGTCACACATTTACAACATTAAGTATTTTAATCTAGGTCGTGACAACATAAAGCACAGAATTTACTATAAAACTTCTACGTACAAGAACTCCAGTTTCAATTTTTCATTCATACAGCTTTTTATTGAAAACTAAAACAACGTAAGATATAATTTGTCATGTAATTAAATCTTTTTATGTAGAATTCTCTTATTAATAAGTAGTATTCTCTCTTTTTTTTCTACGCAAAAGTAAATATGGAGTTTTTAGAAGGACCTTACCCGATGAAAAATACTTGCCCTGCTATGCGGAACTTCTAGTTAAGAAGAAACATTTTTTAGGGGGGTCCCTTGCAATTTCCACTTACTTATTTCCGGTAAATATCAATATCCTAGTTTATTTTAGCAGATTTTTCTTTGCACATTATGTCTTGATATTTTGTTCAATCCTTGTCCAAACCTGTATAATAATTATTTTTTTATATATCCAAGCCAGTTACCTATTCGATCAACGAGCTACCGATCCACACAGATACAAGGTAAACATATGTTGTTTTCACACAATAAACAACTGTCCCTTTAAACATTATCATCCAAGTAAACCATTCAATAATCCTCCTTGTTTGCGTCTTGCGATTATTAGTTTTATTAATCCATGTTTAAATCAGGTTACATATTCTCTCATTAATTTGCCGAAAGTTGTTACATCACGGCTCGTCAATTCCCACAGAGAGAGATATTTATCTTTATCCGTCAAGCCGCCAAGGAGCAATTACTTATTTGATAAATCGCTACTGCTGGCTGCCCAGCTTACCCTGGTGCTCTTTAAGAAACAGCTATGCTAGTTTGTATCTCTCTGAAAAAGCCGAGTGACATGCCAGAATAATAAGGCTGTGTTAGATTGGAGGCGTTTCATTTCCCGAAGTGGTATCTATGGCACATTAATCTCCATGAGGCATTTAGATGGTAGAGAATGCATTGTAAATTACAACAAATTGAACAGCTCTGTCCCGTGGATATCGGAGGTACTATACTTGTAAGGAGTCTGGGGGCCACGGTGGTGCAGTGGTAACACACTCGCCTCCCACCTCTGAGGTTGGCGGGTTCAAACCCTGGACCTTATATGGGAAAGTTGGTAGTGGCTTACCGATGGTTGGCAGTTTACAGTACTTTGTACCAACTGTATGTACTGGTTTCCTCTACCCATAAAACTACCCATCGTGATATGACCTGTACAGTGTTAAAAACGGCGTAAAACCCCAAATAAATAAAATAAATAAATATTTAGAAGGAGTCTACGGCACAAAGTCATTTCAAAAGAGGCAGAATTTCAACATACCGCATTAATGCAAGGTTCCCACTGGTCTGGTGTTTGTCCTTTCTGATGTAGTTCTGCACAAGGTATCACATGGCAGACGAAATCAGGCGGCGAAGATCTGCAAATAAGTGTGATTATATTTATTCATTTTTTTCACATTGGAAACAAAACTTGGAAACAGAAACTGTCGTGGTGTTCTAACATGTTATAATGTGTCATTAAACACAGACACAAAACAATCGCCTCCCACCTCTGAGATCAGAGTTCAAATCCTGGCCTGACCTCATGTGGGAAAGCTGGTAGTTGCTTGCTGTTGGTCGGCAGTTTACAGTACAGAACCCTGACCAACTGTATGTACTAATTTCCTCTGCCCTTCCAACTACCCATCACAATGTAACTGAGAAGGTACTAGGCGCGATGTGAAACACCAAATAAATCAATAAATGAAATGGTAATCGATCTCTACTGCTCTGTGAAATCCACTAACTCTAAGACCGCAGACTTAGCCTGAGTTTTAAAGACAAGAAACTTAACTTATAGTGTACGCCGGGGCTGAGTCCTTTGGTGAAACTGGCCCTACAGTATCATGAAAAATATTTTCTGGATTTACAAATATAAACAGAGTTGAACCCACTGAGGTGAACTCGAAGGGACCAACAGAATTACTCCCTCCAAGAGGAAATTTCCAGTACCCAGGAATTAATCTGTAAGAGAAAAAGCCTCACAAGGACATGATATATTTATCTTGCGACTTAGAATGTAATTACCTTGAAGGTTGATTCATGCAGCACCTGAGTCATATATTTGCCTAAATACTGCATATGTTTAAATTTTCACTAAGGCTTTAACTTTAGAACTAATTTTAGCTAACTTAGCTTCAATAGTGAAAATTAATTCCTAGTGAAGTTTTAAATCTGTGTATGATCTCTGAAGTAGAAACTTGGCATTAGTGAAAATTACTTACTTTCTTTGAATTTCTTAAAAATTTAGAATTAGTTAAATTTTGTTGTAGTTAAAATTTCTACTTTATATACGGTTTATAATTTTATTTGGGCCGTATTTTTTACATTTTCCATTTATATTGAAATAAATTACTCCTCCAAAAATGTACAGATTAGCTTAAACCTGTCCCACTGTTTTGTTCAATTTTTAATATGTCAGCCCTTCATTTATTCTATTAATTAGTAACAATTTTTCCTTGTGATTGTTAAGTTCATTGTTGTCTCGAGCATAAACATCTGAAGACACCGATTTAATCCTAAATTGTCCAATGCCACTGACCAGTCCTCCCATCAATTATAATTCGTAAATTATTAATAACAGGCTAAGTATTTGCCTTCCATTGAGGGATTAACTTTATAAAAGGCAATCTAATGGTTTCCCGATTCACTATGAAGTGACAACAAAGTAAGCATAATGTTATAGCAAATATGATTTCAAGTTATTTGTTTTCAAAAATCTGGATGGAAATTAGAGAAAAAAAAGATGTGTGCATTCTTAGATCCTGAACAAATTTCAATACCATCATCTGTATTCGGTGCAATGTGAATATTCCAGTGGGGGATTTATACCAGCAAACATATCTCTACATTCTGGTTTATTGCAATACAAATCAGCTCTAACACTAAAAATGTTTTGAACTACATCTTAAATTAACTGTTACATTCGTCTCTCTGCAGACAAAAAAAGGAACGACTCCAATCTAATCCCCCCAAAAGCTTTTCACTCTTGCAAAGAGATGGGTAATCACAAAACAAACCCCTGCCGTGATGAGTCTTTGGGGGGGCAAAAAATCCCAATTAGAAAGTGGGTAATTAGGACAGGCTGTTGGGTTTCTCTCCCGCCATTCAAGTACTGATATCTACACCTCACTGACCCGGACAGACAGTTAATTACTGGCCCGCATTGGCAAGACAATGGCTACGTAATAACAGATTGCCTTTACTGCATATGGCTAACTAGACAAAGAGAGATCGATTTGATAAGTATAAGGCCTATTGTTGTGGAGCCTGTTTGTGGAATACAATACAATCTGAAAAAAAACTTACCTTCTTGGTGCCTGTTTTGATATTTCATCACCACAGAAGATGTATAGTGGGCATACAGTGTTTTCCAAACAACATTTTGAATGTGAACCTAAGATATAGTGCCTATGTTAGATTGCTTTATCGAAAAAAAAGTCAATGAATGAAGCCAAAGAATGATTCAGAAGGGGATTACAAAAATATGGAAGTCACCGCACATACACTAAACTGACAAAAAGACATTAGATTGGAGACTTTCCTTTTCTGCAGAGAGATAAATGTAACAACGTATAATATAGTTTGATAAAAAAAACAAAAAAAACAAACACACAATCCTTCGCAAAACCCAAAAGTTTAATACAAATTTTGTTAGTAAACTATCTTTCATTGTACGAAAACCATAAGTCCCTTCGTTTGATTGGAATTCCTCTGGCAAAATATTAACACTAAAAAAATATTAACACTAAAAAGTTAGCACTTACTGATGAATCTGCGATGCGTAATTATGCACAGTATGTAACACTAGGGGAATGAAAGACATTATGCAATTTATTGCTCAGTCTGTCTTTAGCTCAAATATATTGTGTGCTGGGTGAATAAGATTAATTATACTTTCTTGCATTGTAACTTTTCTTTTGTGTTGTATCAAAATTTCAAAATATTTGAGAAATTTGTTCAACGAAACCATATGAGCTCATAAGAGTATCTTTAGTCATGTCTTATCATTGAGTGATGTTAGAAAACATTTCTTCAACAGTGATTTTTTATTTATTTGGGTTTTAACTTAGCTTTCAACACATTGTATAGGTCATATCATGACAGGTAGTTCTATGGGCAGAGGAAACCATTATGTTCAGTTGGTCAAGGTTCTGTACTGTAAACTGCCGACCAATGGCAAGCAGCTACCAGCTTTCCCACTTGAGGTCGGGCCGGGATTCGAACTCCGATCTCAGTGGTGGGAGGCACGAGTGTTACCATTCTGCCACCATGGCCCCTAACAGTGATTATGCCATGAAAACACTCAATTTGGAGAGAGATAAACATTTCACGTTGAATAAGCCCAGTAGATTTTGCCAATGAAAGAGGGGAAGGAGGAGGGGGCACCCCTTAATAAAAGTAACAGGAAATAATCAGAACTTGTGGCAATTTTGCAAAAGGAGTGATCAAAGGCCCAAAATGAAGTGAAGAAAACCTCACAAATGTGTCAAGAATTCCCACAAGTCCAGCAAACATACAGTAATAAAAACAAAACTACCCTCGCGGAGCATATTTTCAAGTTTCATCACTCGAGGGGACAAATCAATATTGCAATTGCAATAATTCGTAATTTAACACGTTAATTTTCAAACAAAATATGCAGCACTGGGGTAATATGTTCCAATGATACAATCCCATAAAAGTGTCATGTCGTCAGAATACAGTGCAGGTTTATTGCATTTGTTTAAGCTGTTCAGTGATGGTTCCATATTTAGGGCCTGTCAGAAAAATTAAGGTCGGGGAGGAGTCGGGGCAGAAAAGTGCCAAAAATTGGCAAACAAGGTGGGAAAATCCAAATGCATCCCAAACCTTGGGAGTGGTCTGGGAACCTATCCGGATAGTTCGGGGAACCTATCCTGACCATCACCGATCTCTGATCACAGACACAACATGACGAGTGCGTATCCCCGACCCTGCCCATTTTTCTATGAATAAAACTGACAGGAGACTGCAAGGTTGCAGCTACTCCACTTCATCTGTTGGGACAAAGTTGGGGCCAAAACCTCCCCAACCTATACATTTTTAATTTTTAATCTTGTGACTTGTACAGTTTGACTTAGTGGCATTAAGATAGGTCGGGCTACGGGTTTGGGAAACAAAGTCATCAAAATTTCCAAAAAATATTACACATGTTTGAAGTACTTCTTGACCTTCCTGAATTTGATGCCTGACCTATAGGAACTCCCCATAAATGTCTCCAAGTAAAAAAATTGGCAAGAGTTGGGGCCAAAGTCAGGAATATGGAATCACTACTTACGACCTCCTCTGCTCCATTGTGAAAAACCGTGTTAGGATTCCAAATGTTTTGATTCAGGGTATATGATTAGGCTAGCTATACTTTCATATAAGTGTCATATCATCAGCACACAGGAATATCCCGTTTTTCTGTACCTTGTTTTATGCAGAGTTTGAGGGTGTGTATAATATATCAGGCTTATGTGTTTCAAGGGAATATAAGTGGGCCATATTAGCTTTCGGAAAAGGAGTTCTATTACCTAGGCACATGGTGCGGTCAAAAATGCTATCCCCCTTTCACACTGTTCCGATATGGTTTGTAATGCTTGTAAACATGTTTTACAGTATCTCACATTTCTACTTGCACTTATTTATTGGTTTGGGTTTGTAAGTAAACGTTGCTTTATACACTGTATATGTCATACACGATGGTTAGTTTTGGGGAGGCTTCAGGAAACTTTTTAAACCCGATCTTTTTAGACCCATTTAAATGTAAGCCTCGCTCCAATCCCTCATATGTTTTATTATTTTTGACTCTTTTCTTGCATAAAATATTTTCACCAGGAAAAGCCAGTCATATAGTTATTTATTTATTTCGGGTTTAACATGATTGTTTTCAACCCTGTACAGGTCAAATCACGACGGGTAGTTTTATGGGCAGAGGAAACCAGTACATACAGTTGGTCAAGGTTCTGTACTGTAAACTGCCGACCATCGGTAAGAAACTACCAACTTTCCCACAAAGGGTCCGGGATTTGAACAGCAGGCCTCAGAGGTGGGAGGCGTCACCGTGTTACCAGTACGCAACCATGGCCTCCCCCAAAAAAAATTCTCCTTAAACTTCGTCACAACATTTTATAAAGTATATGTAAGATCAGTCACTGTGCCAAAGTTGGTGACACACACTTGCCTAGAAACACTGATGACATGGGTTCAATCCGAGGTATAGGCACATAAATATAGTGGCTCAGATGACCACTTAAAATGGCGGTCCTCTGTCAAGGAGTCATTCTTTTCATTTTTAGAATTAATCCTGGAAAATCCCTATGTTTTAAAACACTTTATGGAATGAGAGCATTTTTACAAATCTCATTTGACCTCCTGCTTTGCTCTGCAATATCTTCCCCACACAGGGGAACTCCGTGCATTAAATTGATCATCAAGAAAAGTTTTTGGTCAGTAGTGCAGGTTCGATGGTCTGTACCAGGGAAAAGATACTAAGTGAGGAAGTTTGAGTTGTAGAGGTGTTTTTTTAAGATGCTTCCTTAAAATGCACTGTTAACTTTGTGCATTTGGACTCGGAGCCATTTGCCTGGAGAAGTGTAAACTGGCTAGAACTCCCCTCACAATGTATTTATGCATGCACAAAGACTGAGATAAAACTATTACATCGTCAGCATATGGTATGCACTTGTGTGTCCTATTCTGGCAAATGCCAGTGTAGCTATATACTGCACAGCTTAAAATCTCCAGTTGATAGCAGGTATATTGTATTGCAGCCTTTTGCTCAGTACGTACCAAACTGACTTTGTGTTAAGGTAACCTTAAAGTTGTAATAATTAAATTACACTTAGGACTTCAAGGCTACCATAAAGCTGACCCAATTTAACCCATGTACCAAATATAAATTAAATTTGTCAAATACTTTGTGGAATATAAGTCACTAAAAGCAAAACCTTGAAGTCCCAAAAGAAACAGATCTTGGGATTTTAAGGTCACCATAAAGTGAACATTTTCAAGGGGTCTACGGACATATTTCCCAAAATGTATACACTTCTTCCTTTGGCCAGGTCCTACCCAGATAAATAAAAAAATCATGAATATCTGTTCATTACTTTTGGATTAATGTTAACCAGAAAGGCAAACTCATTGAAAAATATATGGAAAACAGGACTTCTGAAAACTCAGGCTTTTTTGTATCCAGAAAATGATCCAGATCTTTCTTCAAAGTTAATCACCTCTACCTTTGGTGAGGCCTCTACCTATGTAAAAGTATCTCAAGGAGTTTGCTCATTACTGTTTGAGTAATCACGCAGACAGACAAACGAACACACCCAAAAACATAACCCCTGGTGGAGGTAGTAAGAAAAGATGACAAAAGCACTCGTGCATTTTATAATCTCCCGGCACGCAGCAGATAACTACAGGGGAATGAAAGTTTGAGAGACTGAAAATCAGTTTATAAATTTAACAGTTGGACAACAGGAAGTCGGAAAATAGAGGAATATTTACACAAACTGCTTTCATTTTTTGTTATAAAGTTTTGTTTTTTTTCTTTGTCTTCCAGTTGCGCTGAATTATCAAATCAAGCAGATTCTTCTCTGCTCTGCCCAAAGTAATCTCTGTGTGATGACAACATTTTTCCATTTTACTCGAGATTAATCGCGTGAACTCCGACCATCTGGAGACCCTAAGATCCCTGTCCCAAATTCAATTAGCTTTTGCCCGGCAATTGCCCGATAATCCTACTTTATATCTCTCTGTCGTAAATGGCCCTTTTATTGTAAATAACGGGCAAATGGGAAGGAATAGAGGAGGGGAGGGGGAGGGGGAGGGGAGGGGTCGTTCGAAGAAATAGGAAGAACGATCAGCTCCACATGTGGCCTAAATCCAATCCAAACATTTTTTTTCTTAGTTTGACAGTGTTTCTATTTATCGTTGATATATCTAATTAACACTGAATTGGAACATATTTTAACAGTAACTACCCTCCAGAGCCACTAATTACCACTGCCCCCCCCCCCCCCCCCCCCCCTCCAAGATTATGGAACTTTTTTTTTTATATTTTTATTTCTTTTCAGTTTACAAAAAGGAATACTGTTACACAGTTACAATAAATTTTCTCGTTTCAGTTCTACATCAAAGAAGATTTTTATATACATTTTATACATGTGACATACAGAAGTTAACAGAACTATTCAAGTTCGAAGACATTTTTCCACAAATTCCATCTCTTATCAAACACATCCATTTTAAAATTAATTTGGTATAAACTTCTCTGTTCTTGATAAATTTTAAAACACTCTTTTTGAAAAAAGTAAATGTTAAGTTGAAGTTCTTTCTTTGCAGACCACAATATATACCTTCTTGACAACAGGAGAATAAAGTTTAATGGCCAAAACATTTCATCCATGATACAGTGGCCTAAAATTTTCATTTCATTAGTCAATGTGACAGTAATGCCAATTTTGCTTTTTATCCGTTCCCTTATTTGATTCCAAAATAATTGTACTGGGTTACATTCAGAAAATAAATGGCAAATAGATGTTGTAATTTTGAGGGATTTGAGAGATTATGGAACTTGATAAAGTCTATATTTAAATTTTTGAAAAGGTTTAAAATTTCCATGTGTTCAGGCACAAAATCGGAGAACACAGAAGTTTGCAAAGTTTACCGACAGAAGTGTGACAGTATGTACTACATGGAAGAATGGTGACACTAGCAGATCTAGGGGGAGGGCTTAGGCGGTTCAAACCCCCCCCCCCCACCTCTTGAAAAATAATGTAAAGGGGTTCAACCTAAAGTACAAAATTACCAGATCATGACTGGACGTACTGAGAGGTATGACCTTAACGACCCAATGGACATAAAAATTATAGATATGACCTTAGTTTGACCTTATTGATACAACTACCTGAAAATAATGTTTTTGTGCCCAAAAAGGATCATTATGCTCCATGTGGGTGTTGATATTTTTGGATTTATTGTTATATTCTGTGACAAATTGTACAAATCTTATCACAAAGGGTAGTTATGGTGATGGAGGAGAGCAGTGCATACTAGTTGGTCAACATTTTATGCTGTAACCCAATAAACCTTGGCAAGCAGCTATCAATTTCATACTGAGACAACTAGAAAAAAAAATTTAAAACAAAAGCTTGTGATTGTCAATTTTTTTTAAAATAAACAATGAATTTTTTTTACATATAATCATACATTAGGACACTACTTCCAGCTGATGGGATCACTAAATATTCATATATACTGAACCCAAAAAAAACCTGCCAGTTTTATAAAGAATAAATTGTTATATATATTGTGTTTCTCTTTTATTTGCTAAGTGTATTTCATTAAATATTCTTATATACATAGAGTAGAACATCTATTATCCGACCCTCTTGGGAGAGTAACAATTAGGTCGGATAATAGAAAGGCTAAAATAACAGGCTTAAATGGAGTTGGGAGAGTGGGTTTGAGGTCGGATAATTGAAAGTTGTATAATAGAGGGTCGGACAATAGAGTTTTACTGTATAAAGTTTGGACCGTGTTAATTCTGAACACAAAACTCCAGGTGTACAGAATCGATCTTAATGGCTCATCACACACATTTGTCATTCAGTCTTATGGATCACACTTTTTTTCCACCTTATCAAGGTATATGACAAAGCAGAGAACGTGTAGCTGTTACCGAGGCCATTAATTACTGACTTGTGAGCTTACCCAGATAAACAATGCCGTCACACAAAACCCACATGTGTGAAGTTTGTAATTAATCATACTCCCTGTAAGATGCTTTTTGATTTTTTTTTTCAGAGGTGCTGTATAATTCTGTAACACTTCAAACTCCTTTAAGGACTCGTGAAGTCATGACTGGTTAATGCTCAAATTTGTAGCAAAAGCTTTTGTTGAACACATACAGAAAGGTTTGGGTCCATACAGAAATTGTACACGTTACGGGAAATATTAGCTCACCAGACATTTTTAACAGTATGCCGACGTGTAAAAGCAGAGAAGATTTGTGCAGACTGAAAGATAATTAATTACAAAGAAACTCAAACCTATTCAGTAGAGGCTCGAGCCTTAAGCAAAGCTATCAGAGATAAAGGAGTATTGGATTACTTAACTAGAAAAGCCCTCAAATGGTGCAGAACTCTGCTAAGCAGTTCATTTCCACTCATGCTTATATTCACATACCGGTAAAATGGGTTAGATTTTGTTGTTTATTCTGGATCAAAAGCTGACGGAGCCTAAATTATGGGGTTAAAAAGGAAAGATTTAAAAGTATTGCAGGAAAATAATGAACTAAATTAATATTAATGTATATTAAGTGGAAACTCAGGCATAAAAAAAGCCATTTAAAATGTATAAATTTAAAGTAATTAACTTATGCTGTGCTATGTGAGATTTTTCGAAATTTTTGGGCTCAGTTGATCCTTCCTGGGTGAATAAAGACTTGAGCCAAAGATCAGTGGAGTCATTTTTCTTGATCCTAATCAGATCTCGAGTTGTTTTTTCGCTCCGCTTGATCTGTGTTAGTGAATAGGGCCCAGGATCGTAGTATGCAGAATGTTGCTAGGACCTGGATCAAACTCAATAGGTATATTATCGACACTATTGTGAGTGTTCTGTATTATTTTTTTTCCTTTCCCTAAGCAATCTGATGACTGATTACGAAGGTATATATACACGTATATACTGAAAGTAACCCTATCTCATAAAGGATCCTTCAGAAAATTTCCCTGAATATTACCCTTGGCATAACATTCTAACTTTCAGCTACTCGATAAGTTCAAAAGACTAATTTTGAATAGGGGCCCTAAGATAGGCTAGATCTAAATAGCCGATTGGGGCATTGTCCATCTAATTATTAATAATGTTGTGACCTTTTTTTATCTCCTTCCAAAAATTGCCGTCAATTATTCCGCATTACTAACCAACCCTACAGAAACACAGTGGGTCCATATGTGCATGATATGTGCATGTAATATAGTGTTTTAATGTTGCTCATCATTTTCAGATAAAACCCAGGATTCATGTGTTCAAAGACGAAAGTTTAGATTTTAGATATTTCATTTCAATGGCTAACGTGGTCTCAGGACAGGAGCTCAGTGTTTCCTAGACGTTGTCCTGAGTTGGGTTCAAACCATCAGCCACAGAAGTGAGGGGCTTGCAAGTGATCCAATGCCAAATTTGTAATAACCACTGAGGCCTCACCCCAAAGCTCATATAAGATGTCACTCCTCTTACAAGATGGAATCAAAATGATCGATTTGGTGGGGGGGGGGGAGGGGACATAAAGCTCATTAAATGTGACCTCTTTGACAGCGTTAAAGATAGCATGCCAGAGTGGGTTCTTGTCAATGATTGAGGTCAACATTTTGGACATTTTCAGAACAGAAACAAAAAATATATAAACCTATTTATTTTTTATTAAATCTTATTAACAACTGATATCTGCTGCTTATTAATGTGGCAGATAAACAACAATTACAGAGCTTTCTCTTACAATTATAAAGGCTTTCAAAGCTAAGGACAGAAAAACATATATAATAAACCTAGTTATTTTTTAGTAAATCAGATTATCAACTGGTATCTGCTGCATATTATATTTTAATGTGGCAGATAAACAACAATTACAGAGCTTTCTTTTACAATTATAAAAGCTTTCAAAGCTAAGAACAGAAAAACAAATATAATAAACCTAGTTATTTTTTATTAAATCTTACTAACAACTGATATCTGCTGCATATTATATTTTAATGTGGTAGTTAAACGACAATTACAGAGCTTTCTTTTACAATTATAAAAGCTTTCAAGGGCTGTTCCATTCTGATGATGGACCTCTCTGACTGGATTACAATCCTGAAACAAGGCCGAAAGGGGTTTCAGTCGACTAGTGCGAGCCATCAGAGACATGAGTAGTGCACTGAGGCGGTCACCAATCCCAGTACTAATGTAGCCCATTGCTGCTAAACATCTATAAAACGACAGACAGTCATTTTGGCCACGCCACAACTTCTGTAACAGACCGTCAGTCATTGTAGCCATGCCGCAATTCATGAAAGTCCAGCGACAAACAAAAAAGTGATCTCTTGAGGCGCAAGCCTAGCTAGAGCTTGCTGCTTAAAATGTTGTCATTCAGGAGAGTTTAGGAGGTTGATCTATTGATTTATGAAGTTCGTAAACCATAATGTTAGTGTTTAGGGGAGGGTCTTGGACCAGCAGGTAAACTTCAAGTGTTCAGGGGTGAATCGTGAGTATCTGCCCTGAATTAAACCTGTTTGAATTTTTTGGTAAACTTTCTGCAATCTTCTATGACCCTTGTCAGATCTAGCATTGGGGAACTGAATCCTTAAGCTGTGTTAATGCTCTTGATGTGAACTTTTCAATTTTATTTCAGTCATAGCAATCATACAGACCTTTGTGAGGTTTGTAACTCATTTGTAACATTTTGGGAAGCAATCATACAATTGGGGAACCAATCAGGGATGTTTCTCTTTTACCAATAATCAGGTTTTGAGCACCACTCCCAACATCGCTTGGAAAGCTATCTTTTGCCATTTTCATTCCATTTTTTTCCAATCAAGGACAAGGTATGCGATATAATCATCAATATGGAACAGCCCTCTTAGTTTTGCACAAAAAATGACATGTGAATTGTACCTTCCATGTCCCACCCACCAACAGGGGGCAAAATGCGGTGTACAATATATGCTCTACATCCCAATATACATGAATATGCTGCAGGAACACAATTACATACTCTATATGGATACATTTTTGTGTTAACATTAGAACTACAAAGAGAAAAAAAAGTTAAAAGGATTATCAACAAACAAGTATATGTAACAAATTTATACACAAGTTTAGATGTCAAGTTTACACAATACACAAAACAGGGTTGGGTCCAGTACATTTTGTACTAAAGCACTAATGTAATAAAGTACAAATTTTGATGTACTAAGACATACTAAATACTAACATTTTAAAACTCTACTGGTACTTGTACTAAATACATTTCAAATGTACTTGTACTAATCTTATTACTTGTCAGTACATCAAAAACTTTTGGTCAGCTTTTTGTGCTGAGCTGTTTATTCAGCTAATGACTAACCTTCAGTGCATATTGATTAACACTGGATTACGAAAAGATGTATATGGTTAAGAAATAATTTTGTGTCTGTGAAAAAAGTACTTGTAAATGTCCTAAATACTTTTCAAAATTACTTGTACTAAATAAATTTCTTATAAAAATGTTCTGATACTTGTATTAAAAGATTGCAAAAGTACTTGTACTAAATACTTGAATTAAGACCAAACCCTGATACAAAAATTACAACATTTGATATTCAGTTACAGAAGTAGTCGTTAGTAGAGATAATTATTTCTGAGCCTGAGGATAGCTAGAAGTTTGGCTAGCAGAATGTTTGCCAAACCAGAACCCTGACACAGAGAATTAGAAGACCTTTGAGCATGAACAACAAGGTATGTGCAGAAGCTCAGTTTCTTATATGTACTAAAGTGTCAAAGGCTATATTAAAGAGAAGTGACAAAACAGGGGCATTTTAAAAAATGACAGTAATTTCATTCCTATCAATACCCTAATATTGGCAACAAATATTACATTTCATGAAATCAAAAACCCCAAGCTTTAATGAGTTCAGTATGTTATCAACAGCAAATTTTATTGAGCATTGATACCCCCATAAAGAGGACGAGTTTAGGAAAAAATGTCCAGGCTTCAGGAAACTTTTTGAACCTAAATCCTCCATAGTAGACCCATTTAAATGTAAGCCTCGCTCCAATCCCTCATAATGTTTTATTATTTTTGACTCTTTTCTTGCATAAAATATTTTCACCAGGAAAAGCCAGTCATATAGTTATTTATTTATTTGTTTTGGGTTTAACATGATCATTTTCAACACTGTACAAATCACGACGGGTAGTTTTATGGGCAGAGGAAACCAGCACATACAGTTAGTCAAGGTTCTGTACTGTAAACTGCCGAACATTGGTATGCAACTACCAACTTTCCCACAGGTCCGGGTATTTTTATAATTTTTTGGGCCTGTGTATTGCTTCCTATTGTTATTGTACTTCCTTGAAAATTATGGGGAAAAAAATTTAAAAACCCCCAAAAACAAAAGAAAGGACAATTCTTTTTATTTAAGGTTGTGACAGATTTCCAGGTTACCCCTAAACCGGCTGAATTCAGGGTAGTGAATCAGGTAACTGAAAAACTATTACAGTATAGATTAAATCAAGTAAGTAAGTAATGTCTTTGATTGGTTTTGTAAGTCTTCTTCCTCCCCCAACAAATCTGCGTGAATGCATCATGCTACTTCTTCACTGGGGCCAGATGGTGTCTGAAGTTTGGAGAGAATTGTTTGAATTTCACCACGGTTACCTGTCGGTATGGTAGTGGACTATTCTTTAGAAAATCCTGCCAAAAAAAAAATAATAACAAATAAAGATAGAAAATACATTGGGAAAAAAAGCAAGCATTCGGTGACCGATTTGGACAGTGGCCACAAATCTTGGATTTCTGTTCAGAGTACTTTTCTTCAGTGTTACTAACAAATTACATTTGAAATCTTTTTTTAGGAATGGCAAAAGTGTAGGAAGGGGGTGGGGGTGGGCGTTTAATAGGGAGGGGGCATTTATATGGACAAATACGGTAAACGGGGAAGCTTGAATCAAAAAGGCGAGACATAAGAAGCTTCCTAATAGGGGATGTTACTGATGGACTGGTTCTTATACATTTATTTATTTGGGTTTTACGTCACTTTCAACACTGTACAGGTCATATTATGGGAGGGCAGAGGAAACCAGTACATACAGTTCGTCAAGGTTCCATACTGTAAACTACCGACCAACGGCAAACGGTAAGCAACTACCAACCTTCCCACTTGAGGTCAGGCCGGGAAGCAAACACCGATCTCAGAGATGGAAGGCGAGAGTGTTACCACTCTGTCATCGTGGCCCCTGATTCTTATACTTGGATGGAGAGTTATTATATTCTTTTGTCCGGTAACGCGTCAAAGTAGGTCGCATTGGTAAGGTAATTCAAAACTAAATAATTTATTCCCAAATTTGTTCCTCTATTTACAGTTATAATTCTTACAAAATATCTGTATTTAATACACTGCACTCCCACGAAATAATTTTCCTAATTTCGTGGTTTCTATGTCACAAACAAAGTTTGTTTTCACTTACAAAGAAAAGGTCCCAGATTTGCCAGACAGAAGAACTGGAGTGTATAATGACTGAGTCAGAAAAAATGGGAAATATGGGATTTGTAGACTTTATAATCAAAACAGGAGACGTGAAGGAACTTAAATTTAGGACAGCTGCATCTGGGGCCATATTTTACAACAATACTTAGAGTAAGAAATCTAAACTTCGCCGGGAATCTAAAATTCGCCACCTCTAAAACCTTAGTTAATTTTATGAAGAAAATGATGTTTTTGTCCAGAAACTGGTATTTTTCAGTTCAAAAAGCCTTAATTTACCATACAGTCAACAAATCTCACCACAATTCATTTATTTTATTAGTATTTTCACATGTGGCGAATTTCAGATATGTGGCGAATTGTAGATTTCTTACTCTAGATTGTTCCTAACTTGGATCCTAAGTTTTTCTCAAGCTTTTATTACCTTAGATCAAAAGGGTATTCATCAACATTCCTAACTCTAAGGTCACCTGAGACCTCGACATAGATTTCAAGTTATCTGCAGAGGTACCTTAGATGATAAAGTGTTTTTAAAATATGTAATTATTGCAGGGAATCTTGTTTTATTGACATTAATCTGTGAATCAATATAAAAAAACCAGTATCTTCCCTGTAGAAAATGAGCTTTTTCACCATTTGTAACAAAGCAGATGATTCAGTAAAAAACAAAGGACACCTTATGTAAGAATTGTTGTGCAATAAGACTCTTCCCTAACTTAGATATACTGGTTTACAGTTACAGTACAAAGTATAGGGAGTTTTCCGAACTTAGAATCTACGTAATACTTAACAAAGTAGAGGTTGATGAATACTAAATCTAAGTAATATTTTGGTAAGTAGAAAACCATTCCTAACTTGGATCTAAGGTGACCTTAGCAAAGTGTTGTTGAAGGTTATTATTATTATTATTATGTATTTATACTCAGCGCAATATCTCCATATAATACAGGACTCAAAGCGCTATTTAACCAATCCGACTGAACAGGTACAGCCCCAACTCACAAGTAACTGACATTCCCTTAACTGGAAGATAGAGGCTCAAGGATGACCATTTATCAACGTCCTTGAGGTTCTTTAACCTGCCACTGGGGATAGGACCCTAATGACAGAGGACCGCCATTTTAAGTGGTCTATGTATCTGCCTGTACCTGGGATAGAATTACGGCCCCAGGTATTTCTAAACAAGGAGTACGGATAGAGGTTTTCACTTAGGTATAATGGTTGTGTATAATGGTCATGTTCTTGAATTTAGTAGGTGATCGGGCCAATTTCGAACTGTACCCTGTATATTACTGGGAGCTGGTGGAGATTTGGACTCAGTGCCTACCCTGTATTTATTTATTTATTTGGGGTTTTACGTCGCTTTCAACACTGTACAGGTCATATCACGACGGGTAGTTGGAAGGGGCAGAGGAAACCAGTACATAGAGTTCGCTAAGGTTCTGTACTGTAAACTGCCGACCAACGGCAAGCAACTACCAGCTTTCCCTACCCTGTAGTGCTGTGACAATGTTTGTAGAAGTTCGCAATAGTTCGCTCGTTTACTGCCCCAATTTCGAGGTTCATTTCAAACGTCTGAAATTTGGACGTTTTGGACGTGCAAAAAACGTTTAGAAATCACCAAGATCAGACCACATCCCAATGGATCCTATTTTCACGAATGTACATATCGTGCATTTTAACGAAAATAAGGTGAAATTTATTTAAAATATCCATGGATTTCCTATTTTTTAAGCAAATTTTTGGCAAAGTGACAAGATTTAAATGTTAGATTTCTGCGTTTTTACAGATTGTGAAAATGTTGTTTTCGATGATCAGACCGGATCAAAGTTCGCTGGCTTGTACAGATACCAAACATCGAACCTGACATTCTAAGCAATCTCACAACACTACTTCCCTGTAGGGTGAATTACACCCCCCCCCCCCCCCCCTCCAAAAAAAAAATGAAAAGGTTAACTGGAAGTATCTCAAAAAATAAAAAATAAATATACAAACGAGTCACAATACTCACATGTCCATATTGCAAGGCGATGTCCGATTCTTCTTTCGTTAATTTCTTATTCAGTACAACAAATACCTCCTGCTGGTTGCCATAGAAACAGATCGGCTGAGAAAGGAAAAAGATCAGGTTATCTTTTAAAAAAAATGTTAAAGGAGTCGCGCAATGATCGATATTCGAAAACAAACTTTCAGCAACCGATGATTTTACTGATCTCACACCGTGGAGTCTGTTGGGGTGAAGACTGCATAAAGCGTTTTAAGGTCACCATGAAAACAGAAAACAATTCAACTTATCTATATGGTATCTGGCTATTTTAAGACCAAAATAATCATCTTGTGAAAACTTGAAAACACACAATATTTATATTAGTTTTTCAGAGCAAACATCATGCTTACTTATCTATGAGACAAAAGCTTAAAGCTTAAATACTTATTCGGATGCTTAATTGTTGTATATCCATTGGACAATAATATACTTACAAGAGTAAAGTCTCGATACTTAAATACATATCAGACGAACACTTAATACTTATATATCAGATGAAAAACTTAATACCGTAGAACCTCCAATATCCGAGCCTATCGCATGAACTTTCAATTAACCCACCCCAAACCTACTCTCCTAAATCCATTTATACCTGTCACTTTAGGCTTTCTATCCCCTGACTTATATATATCCAGTAGAACCTCTATTATCCGACCTTCTCTTTTCCAAATTTTCAATTATCCGACCTCAAACCCACTCTGCCAACTCCATTTAACCCTGTTATTTTAGCCCTTCTATTATCCAAACCAATTATCCCTCCCCCAAGAGGATCGGATAATAGAGGTTATACCGTACTCTTATACCCCTTTCTTATACCCCTTACAGTACGTCCCATGGTTAAAGGAACCGCCTTGCAGGTCACCCCATATTGTCCGAGTTGTTCACACTACAGGCGGACGGCCACTGATTGGACACGCTTTTTTAACCATCGATAACAGTATGATGACAGTACTACAAAGGTTGGTCACCGAGAAGCAATCTCCAGTAACCTAAACCCGCCTCTGGTAGCTGTCGGACGAACATGTGGCACAAACGACCAATACCTCCACTAGTGAGTGGAATCGCCTCAATTTTCGCGGTCAATTATTCGTCCAATTTTCTGACCGATGATTGACCCATAATCGACTTTTTTACTTCACTGTAAGAAAATATATCATGAAACACTTTCCGGGATGAAGTATTTGTCAATCCGGTAAGAGTAACGGTGTTTCCGACATTTAGAACCTACCAAAAGCACTCACTTCCAGTAAATATGGCGGTAGACATAAACAAACCCAAATTCGTGACAAATCTCATTATTTATCAAAGGAAAGTTAAGGAAATTGCTTAAAATCTAAAAAAACACGTGGATATTGAGACACATAAGGATGGGTAAGATTTAATCAATTTCTAGAAGTTGTCAGTGACCGAACGCGATTGTACCATAACGCCGACGATTAATCGAACGTTGGTCTAATCGTCCCTTCACTAACCTCCACCCACCTTATGCCGCCTTGTTACACCAAAGGACAAACGAGTCACAACCTTATGTACACCGTGGACCACACTTTTGGTTACCGCTGGAAGAAATTCCCACACGCACGCACAGAATCATCTGCGCATGGTCACGGTTTCGAAATCACAGGTGGGAATTTTAAACTTTTCAAAACTTCCGTGGGAAGGAATGTGACAGTGGGCCATTGACTCACAAGTTTGCAAACGGCTGCCAGGCAGTGATCCAAGGACAGGGACGTTTCACCAAACGTGGGTTACCGTGGGTGATACGCCTTTAGTCTGAAAAGGGTATTAACTCTGATATATTCATTCATTCATAATTTAATACTTACAGTAACAACTTAACATTTATGCCAAAACTGAAAACTTAATACTTAGTACTAAAAACTAAAACTTAATACTGTACTTAAATCTTAACTCTTACACTAAAAATGTAACAGTTATACGAAAAACTGAATACTTACATATCGGTCTAGTACTTTCTGAGACTGTTTTCCTTTCTTCACCAAATCAAAGCCCATGTTGTACTTGCTCATGCGCTTGTCCTTTGATAACCTGTAGCCAAAAAAAAAGAAAAAAAATATTCACCAAAAATTAAAATATAAATGGATCGATTTAATTATGTAATCTAAAATTTTCGCAAGAATTGTTTAAAAATTTCTTAACAATTGCCATTTATTAGAGCCCTCTTAATGATCCTTCACTGTGCACCATATTTTGTCCATATAGGGGAATATACGGTGTGGGATATATTTTATTTGTATAAAATGGAGCCTCTGTACCGTGGATAATTAGTGTCAACTAGAAATAGGATGTCCACCCAAAGGGAAGCATGAGTTTTGCTCTAAAACTTGGACAAAATTGGCAAGAGTAGATTGCTGAGATACCCTGTGGGTGGAAAATTTCCACAAAATCACTCTATCTCGCAAAAATTTGAAAATTCAAAATGGCCGCCATTTTTGGGGAGAGAAATTTTTTTTTGAAAATTGCCAAAAGTACATTGCTTAGATACCCTTTGGGTGGAAAATTTCAACGAAATCACTCTATCTCGCACGGTTAAGGAGATAGAAGGAAATTTGTGTTTTTGCATTTTTGGGAAAAATTTGAAAATTCAAAATGGCCGCCATTTTTGGGGAGAGAAATTTTTTTATGAAAATTGCCAAGAGTACATTTCTTAGATACCCTGTGGGTCGAAAATTTCGACGAAATCACTCTATCTCACACGGTTAAGGAGATAAAAAAAGTCAACTCAAAATAGCATAATAGCTATATAGCACAGTAGCTATTACTCAGTTAGCTATAAAGTTATTATCACCAAAAGCAATCCCAAGCAAGCTACTGATCCAATAATCCTCCATCCCAAATTTTGTGAACATAGGTGAAATACTTTTCCTTTAAAATGCTTAAAATAAAAAAGCTACTAAAAGTAGCCAAGTAGCTATTACGCAGTCAATTATATAGCTATTATCACTAAAAGCAATCCCAAGCAAGCTATTGAACTAACTATTGCCCATACCAAATTTGGTAAAGATATGTCAACTATTTTTCCTTAAAATGCCCGGAAACAAAAGAAGTACACAAACGTAACTAAGTAGCTATTACTCGGTTAGATATAGAGCTATCTTCACCAAAAGCAATCCCATGCAAGCTATTTTAACCCAATCCACACCCGTACCAAATTTGGTAAACATAGGATAAATGCTTTACCGTAAAATAACTGGAAACCAAGCGTGAAGGACGGCGGACGCCGGAAAAAGCAAAAGTAATATGTCCACCCCCCCCCCACCCACCCCAGTGGAGTGGACATAACACCTGCCTTTTGAAATATGCATTGCCCCCCCCCCCCCGGGTGTTTATACAGATAAATACAGTAGACATGTTCAGTTTTGTAGCAGTTTTTTTCTTGGCCATTAAGTGCGATGTGAACAACACCAGCTTTGCCCTTTGACTTGTCGAAAAAGCAGTTTCTCGGGTATACTTCTTACTTGTGGAGTTCGTATCCTTGGTCTGTCTCTTCCCGTCTCAAGGACGCTGTGTTTTGCTTATGTAAGGTGCTGCCCTCTACCTCGTTATCGCTGCCTTCCTGGTTACGTTTTGCCAGATATGTGTAGAATTCATGCTGAAAAGATGGGTGAAAAAATGTTTCGCAGTTAGAGAAGAGATTACATATCGATCACGGACTATGTGGCTCTATAGCTGGAGTGTTGGACTTCAGAACTGAAGGTTTGGGGTTCCATCCTTAGATAGAAATACTCAAGCAGCTTTATGACAAAGAAAATGGAGCACCTACTATATGGGCCAATGGATTCAGCCACTCAAACAATGACTTATACTGAGACACGGCTCGACAGATTTCATAGCTTGTAATGACACTAAAACCAGTATTTAAAAAAAATATTATTTCCATTTATGATGTCTAATTTAAATATTCAGATCATTAAAAATTCATTCTTTGAAACATTCATTTTGTTTTAGAGATATTTTATAAGATTTTTAAGCTATCTAGTCTTTGTCTATCTTACAAACTGTTTCTGGTTCATCAACATGATAATTACGTAAAAGTTCAAAACTGTCGTCACTTTCCCATTTGACAGCCATTTCTCAGCATTGTCACTTGTGGGAGTGGAACCCACACAGAGGGGACAGCCTGTGATTAGATGCCAAACTTGCTGACCCACTAGGCCACTGAGGACCTAACGTAGTAACATCGCCCTGGGGTGTGAACCCCAAGAATCATGTAACCTAGAAGCTTCTTTTAATATGTCTTAAGTGTACAAAAAAAAATGTATCTGTAATGCTTATATTTGGATAGAGTGTAAGGCTGGTGGTATTAACAAACGAGGAATAGGTTTGAGCCTTACATCTGGGTGGAGAGGCCATGCTACCACAATGTAACATTCTCCCTGACGAACCATTACTTTCCATAGGGGTGGCGAGTATTGAGCAATTAGTGTGACCCTCCCACATTCAAGCCATTACTTTCCATGGTGAGTATTGAGCAATTAAGTTAACCCAACTTTAAACCATTACTTCCCATATTGGGCCAGGACTGTTAAAACCTTATTTTTTAACAAAAAAAAAAGAGAAAGAAATCCTTACAGCATCAGTCTCTGTGTCATCATCCAGGGCTTCTACTGTGGTCGTGTCACAGCCGCGGTCGGCCCGAATTTTCTCCACAAAGCGGGTACATCGAAGGTCTTCCTCTGTGGGCGTCAGATTGCCGTGCCAGATGAACAGCTTCTTGCCCGTATCCAGGAGAAAGGTAAACGCCGGATCGAGTTCAGTTACACTGCAGGCAACCTGTTTAACGATAACGTGGGATTTGATTAGAAGAGGGAAACTTCCCAAATGATACAAAAAAAAATGTCACCAATGAATGTGATAATTTTATCATCCACCACGAGCCATATATAACCTGTATAGCAGGATATACACTTTTTACTGCGCTTTGTTGTATAAAAATCCATGCAGGGATTCATGAGGGATGTTTTCCCTTTATTATCCACCATTTTGTATGATTTAGAGTAAGAAATCTAAAATTCGCCAGGAATCTAAAATTCGCCACCTGTAAAACCTTAGTTAATTTTATGAAGAAAATGATGTCTCAAAATTGGTATTTTTCAGTTCAAAAAGCCTTAATTTACTATACAGTCAACAAATCTCACCACAATCCATTTATTTTATTAGCATTTTCACTTGTGTCAAATTTCGGATATGTGGCGAATTTTACATTTCTTACTCTACAAGTGAAATTCATCCATTTTTAAAGAGAGAATGCTTACAAAGCTTTCATATATAAACATGGGCACCAGTGAATACAAAAACTTCAGTCTTTAACTTGCGATATCTCAATCATTTCTGCATGGACAACAAAAGTGAGCAGAAGGGGTGTAATGAGACCTTTCTGATGATATATAATACAATTTATTATCCACCACACGACGTATTTGTACTAAATACGGGGAAATACAGACCGGGATGTATTTTTTTTGTACACACCGGCGCCCCGGTACTATGGATAATGAGTGGGAATAACTTCCGGTTTTTCAACAATATCTCGGAAAGTATGTAACTTACAAATATGTATAATATATCATTAGAAAGGTGTTCTGACAGCGCTTCTGCTCATGTGAATTACATAAAAATCCATGCAGAAATAATTAAGATATTGCAAGTTAAAGATTGAAGTTTTTATATTCACTGTGGCTACTGGTCTTTGATAGTTTTTTCACATTCTCTCATTAAAGATTCATGTTATTTAACCCATAAATCATACAAAATGGTGGATAATAAAAGTAAAACACCCCTCATCAGACATATACAGAAAAATATATCACTCATGAAGATTAACAATATAATACTCGTGCTACGCACTCGTATAATATTGTTATCTTCATTCGTGATATATTTTTTCTGTATATGTCATTCGGGAAGTTTTCCTATTATAATATTTGTAGCTTATATAGTTTCTGAGATATTGGTAAAAGACCAGACGTTATTGACACTTATTATCCGTGGTATGCAAAGAAAATATATCCTGCACCTTATGTCCCACTATGTGGGATAAATACGGCTCGCGGTGGATAACAAAACCCTGATCCGATGAATATTTTTTCAGTTGTGCATGCAGATAGTATTTGCTGAAGAATCACAGAAAAAAAAATCTGGATTCACAGATCACCAGATTATCTTTTAAAAGGGACCAAATTGTGTGAAAATATGACTGCAATCAGCTATAATATAGCTTTTGAGTTATGCATGTGGTTCAACAAACAAGCAGACATGCGAATGGACAAAATTACAAAACATAGTATAAGTGACTGACCTCTTTTCCGACAATGTATTCATCATGTACGTTGGGTTTGTAGAGTTTCAGCAGCCTGGCTCCGTAAACTTCGTCCAGCACATTTTTCATCCAGTAGCCTTCCTCAAACCTTCCTCTCCAGTATCTGAGCCAAAAAAACAAAACAAAATCAAATAGAAGATAAAAAGAACATCACATGAAAATAAAAGCATCTAATCTAGGACACAAAAAATTAATTTATTTTATTGATTTACTGGCGATTTAACGTCGCTTGCTTTTTTTATTTATTTATTTGGGGTTTTACATCGCTTTCAACACTGTACAGGTCATATCACGACGGGTAGTTGGAAGGGTAGAGGAAACCAGTACATACAGTTCATCAGGGTTCTGTACTGTAAACTGCCGACCAACGGCAAGCAACTACCAGCTTTCCCACTTGAGGTCAGCTTTTTTTATTTATTTATTTATTTGGGGTTTTAACGTCGCTTTCAACACATGATATAGGTCACATCACGACGGGTAGTTTTGTGGGCAGAGGAAACCAGTACATACAGTTGGTCAAGGCTCTGTACTGCCCCACGTGGGTAAGACATTGCACGTGCAAAGCAGTAGATAAGATACTTTAGATTAAATTAGAGTAAATATAAAATTAGGAATGGGTCGGTGTCAAAAAGGTGCACATAGGGAGGCCGCCAATGCAAAAACCATACCGATTTCGGCACTCCGTGTTTTAGTACACCCCAACCAAACATGAGGAGGTTTCTCTGAATGACGTCGCAATAAAAGTCCCCAAATGCACAAAATATGAGATAAGTGTGAATATTTTCTTTAGATGTTTTTTTATATATTTCTGATATTTTAAGTTTTCCTTCCATTTTACGTGTTGACATAAGCGAGATTAAGGTCATAAAGTGTCATTACCAAAACATGGGAGTTCTGCTCAACGTATCGCTACAAAGTCTGCAAATGCACGAAAATATGGGATAAAAGCTTATAATTTCTTCTGATTTGGAGCATATTTCTAATACTTTAGCCATTCCTTCCATTGTATGTGTTGACAAGCGAAGTGGCGGCTTTAAAATCCTGTCACGGTATTTCAGTAAAATGCTCTTGATACCGAGATACCGGGCCTATCAATGCATCCCTGTATAAAATTGACATTAGATTCAATTGATCTACTCACACTATTGGGCAGAAGTACTGTCGGAATTGCCTGGATTCCAGGCCCTGGATTTCTCTGTGTAAAATGCCAGTTCCCAGAAGTTTGTTGTCTAAATGTGATGCCCAGAAAATCCCAGATTTGTAGCCAGACTGAAGAAAAAATATATTAGAAATACAGCACAATTCTTTTTTTTTAAATTTTTATTTTCTCTTTGCATGCATGAAAATAAGACAAGATCGCGACACAAGTACATTTACACCATACAACACATAAACTACAATTAAGGAACACTACTGAATACAGTACTTCATGAATATTAACCCACAGTTGCTGTTTCTTCAGGAAAATTTTGCCGGAGAATTCTATTTTTTTTTTTCAAAAAAAAAAAAAAGACTATGCTTAAATTCCATCTTTGCTACAAATTCTTGTAGATTTCTTGTACTTGTTTTTGAAAATCTTTGAAACTTAATTTGGTTAGTGTTTTGAGATATGGGATATGTATCTCGTTGCTGCCATATATAACAATATTTACAGGTATATGAACCTTGTCATTTGAAAGATAACCTAAAATGATACTGGTATTGACGATATTTCAATTGAAACCAGTTGCTTGTAAAAGTAGTTCCATTAAATTTTGCCGGAAAATGTGAACCCTTTCTCAAGTAGCAAAAAGGTGTATGCTAGCTTCGCTGTGGTGACTGCAAAGTGAACACAGAGGATTATCTAAGTTTTGCCTTAAACCCGTAGGCTTGTGTACCAAGTATATTATTCAAGATTTTATACTGAAACCATCTTGGGGGGGGGGGGGGGGGGAGGGCACGGTGGCACAGTGGTAACACCCTTGCCCCCCATCTCTGAGGTCAGCGGTTCAAACCCCAGACCTTATGTGGGAAAGTTGGTAGTTGCTTACCGATGGTCTGCAGTTTACAGTACTGAACCTTGACCAACTGTATGTACTGGTTTCCTCTGCCCGCAAAACTACTCGTTATGATACGACCTGTACAGTGTTGAAAGCGACGTAAAACCCCCATATAAATCAAATAAAGAAAGAAACCACCTTAAACTGTTATCCTGTATAGTACTTAGAACATATATTGTATGCTTTTCCCCACATATTTGCATTTATCTCGACTTAGTCTTGTAGTTTTTCTGCCCAGGAAGGGAAGGTGGAACTGACACAATTTTTAACCCTACAGAGAGCTACACTTTTCACAAGTCTCATTCTCTTTTCATCTAAATAGTTCATACAAGAATTTTAACAGGAATTAGACCAATCAACTTTTTTGTTAATTTATGAACAACCTTTTACAGTGACAAGTAGGGAAGGGAACATATATCAATATTTCAATATCGATTGATATGTCTTCCTAAATTTCAATATCGATACTAAAAGTATGAATTTCAGTATCGTTTCCAGCACCCACCAGGAAGAATTTTCAATATAGTGTTGAAGTCTGTCAGTTCCATTGCAGTTTGATCAGTAATATTTATGCATTAAAAGACATATTGTGAGATTTTTTTATGAAATTTAATTGCTTTTATAGGCAGCTTGTATTAAATTCATGGTTAGTTTTGTACATCTGATATGCTAGCAAAACAAGTTCCGATAACTGGAGGATCAGTAGGTGCAAAATAATGCATTTTACGGCGTGAAATAATATTCCAATAACGATCGATATGCAAAGGCAAATTACAGTTTGATATCGATATTGAAATTACATTTAAATCCCTACACTAGTGTTAAGTTCTCTCCACTATACCTCAGATGCAGTCTTTCCAATCCACACATGGACATGTCTAATCGGCACATAGTTTGGCCTACCGGCCATCTGTACGAGTGTAACATTCAGCAGGATATAGACATCGGACATAAAGAACTGACCCAACATCTCAAACGGCAGCAGAACTGGGTGGTCTTTCTGTTTGATGAAAAAAAAAAATAACCAAGATATCAGACAAATTTGAAAAATTTTGTTGTAATTTTAATTTTTATTAGATAAATACTTACCATTTCCTGACCATTGCTATATGTTGGTGCCATCCAACTCACTGGCCAACGTTGAGAAACGTTTTAAGAAACCTTAAGAGGCCAGTGAGTGAGTGTGAACTAGCATGTCCCCCTAGTGGTCATGTGACCACGCTAGTAAACAACCTTCATTATTTTTGTTGCAGAAAATACTCCCCTAGTACTGAATCTGCGGGGAGGCAGGGGGGGACTATCCTGGTCAGGAAATGGTAAGTATTTATCTAATAAAAATTAAAATTACAACAAAATTTTTCAATTTTATTGCGAAAAATACACTTACCATTTCCTGACCATTGCTGAATGCAGCCTTCATGGAAGGAGGGCAGTACTAGAATTTAAAGACCCAGTACACCACTCTGCACAGCTATCATACACAGCACAAACCTATAGGCATTCAGATCCAAACTAACCTCCCAGATGAGGCAGTGGAACTGTTGAGCACTACAAAACAACACAGCCTTGTTGCTGTTGCTGTTGCTGTTGTAGGAAGGAAGTAATCATAACAGAGACTCACTACCTAGCCTACAACTAAAACATTATGAGAAGTTTACATTGAAATTTACATGCATACTACAACATATAAACTTCCAACAGTCACCACATACCATACAGATCCCCTAAATCATAGTATGTAGTTGAAGTTCTCACAAACTGACAGTCATTGTCACAGTTGAATGTTGCATCTAGACAAACATCCAACACCCACACAGGTGACACAAATATTGGAAGTGTCATCAGCATATTGTGTAATTCCAAGCCTGAATGAAGTCAACAATTCTGCCTAATAAAAAGACAGATAGTATGACAGACATACAGATGCAAATGTATACTAAAGTATCAAAATAGGTATCACACATATACTTATAAGATTGCAAACTGTAGGACACAATATCAAAGTCTGACCACAAGCAAACCAAGCAGGTGAGACTGAAAATTGGTGAAAAAGTTATGGTTTCCAGTAACAGGCATCTGAAAATTCATATACAGAAACACTATACTAAAACCTAAAGATTCTTGCTTTGACTCGCTGCTGTTGAGAGTCAGAATTTGACTTCTCCTCAGTCAAAAAGCTAGTCTGCCTACAGCAAGATAAGATAGTAGACCTGAAAATATCTGCTGTAAAGCCTTCCTAACTAGGCACAGACAAGACATAATAATTCCTCATTGAATCCTTTGTCCCAAGTAAAAGTATTTCAAAACCTCACAAGACAAAGAGATCTATCTTGAGTAAAACTGCTGTCCCAGTGATTGAGAGCTGGCATATCGACCGGCTTAACTGAAGTAGGCCCATCCAAAGCCAACTGAATCTTGGCTAATAAATGGCCAGAGCCACTTGTGAGCAATACTCATTCAAAGTAAGGGAAGACAAAGCTAACGAAAATACCCTTCTTCCTTTGCCTAATGCCAAAGTCAAAAGAAAGACCGTCTTGAAAGTTAATAACCTCCAAGAAATCTTCCCCAAAGGCTCAAACGGCTGTCTGGTGAGACCAAACAAGACCAGAGACAAAAGGAAAAGAAGGCTTAACCTATTGACTACTGGATTGTCTCTATAGAAATATGTCAACAATCTATACAGCTGAAGAGTTCTAGAGACTTATTCTCCTTCAAGGAAAGCAATCTACCATTGTTATTCTGAAACCAGCAATAGTAGATGGCTTAAGATTCCTTTCCTTAAAGAAATAATTAAGGAAATTTGCTACATCTAGAAAAGAAGTATCTGAGAAGTTCACCACAAAGAAGCCTCAGATGTGCATAGATTTACCAGGTCCCACAACCAAGAACATCCACCATGACCATCATGATTCAATCATGATGAATCTGCACCTGAAGGTGGTCATCTTCTAAATCACCTGAAGAATCCTTGGCTATCCTGGTGCAATCATGATGATTCTGCACCTGTAGGTGATCATCTTGAGTCACCTGAGGAATGAGAACCACTGGAAACAAACACAAAGCTGTCCAGATCCTCCCAAGAAATGAGTAATGCACCTGATCCCCAAGCCCCACAGTCTAAGAAAGGAAACACATACACTGGAAGCTTAAGATTCAGGTTATTGGATACCAATGGCATAATGATTGAACTCACCAGCAAGGGAAGCCTTAAAAAGGAACCTTTGTGGAACAGATCCACCAGATCCCAAAAATAAGACATCCCTAGTCACTCTGATGCAATCCAGATGATTCTGCACTTAAATCTTGGAGTAGCCATTCTTAATAGCTACAAAAAGAATTTTCTTGACTTTCCTGAGATCTTTGACTTATCCAGATAACCTCTCAAGACTCTCACTGGACAAAGAAACCTATCTTGCACCAAAGCATGATCTAAAGAAGGTTCCAAAACAGGAATGACTACAGGTTGAAAAACCAAAGGAGCCTTAGAAGCCAAATGATTCACCTGCATCACCTGAAGAATCAAGGTCACAGGACCAAACAAACTGTCCAGTCCATCCCAAGAAAAGTTGAAAAAGACAAGCTTGTGGTTCAAACTAGTTGCAAAACAAATCCATCATTGGTGATTGTAATCAAAGACAGATTTGATTGAACACCTGAATCAGAATAGAAGATTCAAAAGTCATCCAAAACACATTCAATTTGAATCACCTTGACTCTCATGAACAAAGAATTTGTTAGAACATTTGTATACCCTGGGAAGTGATATGCCTGAATCTGAACCCATCGCATTCGTCCAAGGAATGATTCTTCAGATAAGGAAACACATTCCTGAAAGTGGGTACCTCCCTACCTGTTCAGATAGGAAACCACTGAAGAACTGTCTGTGGAAATCAACAGATTTAGAATCCGAATCAGACTTCCAAATGATTCTAAAGGTAGTAGCACTGTTAATGTGGAGTCTTGACCCCTCATGATACAACAGACCACTGGCTGTTTGATGCCATAATTGTGCATCCCAACCCTAAAAGAAAGCATCTAATAACAGAAGGAGATTGTGCTCCTTCTGATGAAGTAATGGGAGCTCCTGCAAATTTGAAAAGTCGGTCCACCACTGAAGATGATCCCTGAGAACCTGAGAATATCACAAGATCTCTGGAACTCTAGAAGATAGCCTTGACCAAAATGACCCAATGGCCTTGTCTTATCCTATGAAGCCATGCCACCAACCAGAAAAATGGCTTCCTAGAAACCATTAACTGGAGAATCTGCAATTCAAAATAAAAACCCTGAGACTGGGACTTAACTTGATATAATAAATCATGATCCAAACCTGGCTTTAGACATGTACCAAATGTATATAAAGTGGTGACACCGAATGCCTTCTACTACAGCCATCATGTTCACTATCATTTGATACCAGCAGAGCCGAAAATAAACCATTTCAAAGAGCCAGGCAATGAAATGGTCTATATACTGGTAAAACATGATGCGTTCTTATAGATCCCACAGTTTCACCATGTACTGACATAGCGAAGAGACAATGAACTGGTGTGATCTGTCATCAACACTGAAGTGAAGATAAAAATTCGCGTGAATCCGGCTACGAAAGAATGCCACTGTAAGGAAAGGTACAAATACCTCCATTCACTTACTAGAAACAAAAGCAAATATTCCAATATTGCGAAATTAAGGTACATGTAAAGGCCTGTTTAACTGACCTCAACTATTGGTGGTAGCCATCTCTTCCCAGCTTATGACAACCGATAAACTGTAAAATTGCAGCGATATCCCCATCTTACTGGTGTTATCGCCCTTTTGTCGATCATTTCATAAACAGCTCCTATCAAACTGTTGTCTCTCGCCCTTTTTTTTTTTTTTTTTTTTTAACTTCAAAACCCATGTCCACAAATGTTTTCTGCATATGGATCAGAACTACTTCCTGCTACTGTCGCTTCCGTGAAAAAAATGGATGAAAAAAGTCCTGCTACTGTCTGAACAAGTAAGAAATTGTATATCTGCGAAACTGGACATACATTCCTCCTAAACAATTACTCCATTAAAAACATTACTAACTTATATTACTTCTAATTCCCCCATGTCTATCTGAGGAACAGAGTAAGAGGAAGAATTGTCATAAAAGGGACAAAAGTATATGTTGTAGTGCCTTTTATGACGTTTCTAGTCATATGTCAGATTTGGCCCTTCCTAACATAAGAATCCCCATAACATGAGATTACAAAATGAAGTTTTTCGGGGCATCTGACATGTGTCCACCAAGAAAAAACTTCATTAACAGTGAAAAATGCACTCCTTATCCCACTAAAATATTTAAAGAGATATGTTAGAGCACTGAAAGATCTGAAACACTCCTGGTGAGCAAAAATTCAGGATCTTTGAGGACTGTAATTGCAAATATTCTGGTGACAAACCAAGAAATTGCTGATATTCTATGAGAAGTAGCTAATCCTTATAGATCCTTGAAGAAATCCTGCCAGAGGTCCTGCTAGACCACTTCCAATAATTCTTATCCAAGATTTGACATGCTCTCTAGCTGCTGCAGAGAACCAGAGAACATGTACTCTTGAATAATAAATTGACAATGGCTACTAGTTATATGTACCGGTGCCGGTTTCCAGCAGAAAAACCGGTAAAAAAAATATAGACTGAAAAGGCAATTGCTGAGATGAATCACAACTCCGGTCATCTGTCAAACCGATTCCAGACCTTTGAGGAGGTATGGAAACTCGATTGTGTTCGGATGACGTCATTCAGGTATTTTCCTCCGTGAAAAGTTCCGACTGAAGTCCATCGGAAGAAATAAATGGAGAACAGATCAAATCTGCATTCGGAACTTGTCCAAGAGCATGTCTGACCCCAAAGGGGATTCCATCCAGTCACCCCTTCGGCAGAGAATGACGTGGTGAGATATATGCTACCAAACTCCCGGCTAAATGAACCCGACGAGTGAACAGGTTTATAACAATCGAATTGTCTTTCATGGCGACTTCCTTGGTTGCCTAGCAACCTGTAAACTGTCCCTGCCGGAGCTAGTAAGACTGCCGACAGTTTCAGTGTATATTGTTGTAAATCTTCAATCTAGTGGACAAAAAATATAAAAATAAAAGAACTTGGCTCATCTTCATGAAACACAAGCCTTTTGAAGGAAAAATTGAATTCTGAATAGAGGAATCCTCTTCATCCAACAACGAAACATCAATGCCGCCATCTTAGAAATAGTGGCGCTCAATCCACCATAAAATGTCCACAAAAGCACTTTCCCTCTGTGCTTTTTTAATTTCGTCCTGAGAAGACATTGTCAACACAGATGTCTTACCACAGAACTCAAAAAGCCACAAAAACCATCAAACTTAATAAAAATCCCAATAGAAAAAAATACGTCCACACTCTGGGATGGCCAACAAAAATAATGAAGGTTGTTTACTAGCGTGGTCACATGACCACTAGGGGGACATGCTAGTTCACACTCACTCACTGGCCTCTTAAGGTTTCTTAAAACGTTTCTCAACGTTGGCTAGTGAGTTGGATGGCACCAACATATAGCAATGGTCAGGAAATGGTAAGTGTATTTTTCGCAATAAAATTGGAAAATTTAATAGTAATTTAAATTTTTATTAGAATTACTTACCATTTCCTAACAGTAGCTATTTTTTGGAGCCATCCAACCCATAATGGCCAATGCAGAGAGGTGATTTTTTAAGGTCATCTAACAACCTTAACCAAGCCATTGGGTTACAGTAGCCCGTTCTCCCGCCAATTAGGTCACATGACCCCTTTCTTTACTTCATTTTTTCGCTATAAAACTGTTTATTACGGTACGGTAAAAGTACTGCATTATATTTATACTCTGTGCGATTACGCCTTTACTACGATTGGACTCGAAGAGCTATTTGACCCATCCTGTCTGCACAAGTACAGCATAAGCTCTCTGGTGACTAACACTCCCCTAACTGAAAGACACAGGGTCTTAGGGATGACCATTTATCAACCTCCCCCAGGGGTGGTATTCACTAACATTCCTAATCTTAGTCTTATCTTAGTCATAAAATTTATGACCTTTGTCTTAGTTAAGATAGATCCCAACTTGGTATTCACAAAGCATGTCCTAGCTAGGACAATTTTCCTAATCCTATCTTTGTCCAAAGTTGCAAATCTCGTGAGAGTTTGTATAACACATTATAACCACTTAGATTTCATAATGTGATGCAAACATTCTCGTCTGCTTTATGTGTCACAATGGATGAATTAAGTACAGTTGAGAGGAGACAGCCTCTAAGCATTTCCTAACTTTATGACAATAGTTAGTAGTGTTGGGAATCGCCTCCAATTTTCATGGTCGATTATTCGTCCATTTTTCCGAGCAATGATCGACCCATAATCGATTATTTTACTCCATTATTGTTTATTATTTAAGAAACACTTTCCGGGATAAAGTATAGGTCAATCTCATAAGAATAACGGTGTTCCGACATTTAGAATCTACCAAAAGCACCCACTTCCTGTAAATATGGCGGTAGACATAAACAAACTTGAAATTCAGGACAAAACTGTCAGTTTATTAAGTAAAAATACCTAAAATATATTTTAAAATACCTGGATATTGATATAAATCAGGAAAGGTAAGATATAAGCTTAATAATCGATCATTAGAAAACGTCAGTGACCGACCGCGATTGTACACTGTCACTGATGGTTAATCGAGCACACGTCTAATCGTCCATCCACTAATAGTTAGGACTATGATAATAAGACTATGATGCTTTGCGAATACCAATTTCACTTGGAAAATTATCCTAACATATTTTTATGACAAAAATCCTAAAATTGTGACTAAGACTAAGATCGGAATGTTAGTGAATACCGCCCCAGGTTCTTTGGCCTGCGACTGGTTACAGGACCCAGTGACAGGGGACTCCACCTTTGTGATATAACCCTGCAATTCATACTGTCTAAAATCACAAATCTGATACTTAACAGTTGTTTTGACCAAAACAAAAAAGCCATTCATTCTGTAAAAGGGCACATCACGGAACAGCCAAAATCTGTGAGAATTTAGACTACAGTTTTGCAGCCAATCAATTAGAATAGAGCGGCTGATGCCTGTATGGATCCATGACTATCTGTTACAACAGATGACAAAGCTGAAACTCAAATGAGGGCAAACAAGTGGAACATAAGGACAGCCTCTCCTGGTATGACCCTGGCTGTCGAAAGATTGATGTAAACCCTACGTTTGACCTTTGACTTTAGTGGAAATGTACAGACTTACATGTATCCTCCATACGTACACACAGGGGTTGTCTATGTTGACAAACTGCCATGGATCGCTAACTGCCTGGCAGCTTTCTGAAAATGTACCAAAAATGATACTGAAACCAGAAAATCTAATTTTGATCAGCATGTTAAGATATCAATAGAAACTGAGTGATTCTAATGGCTGTAAGCAGAGTTTCAAACCTGCTTAATAATACAAAGAGCCATTTGAGGGGTTGTGAAAGTTTAATATAAGATATTACAATAATTTTTTGTCATAACATTCTGCAGAAAGTTTTTTTTATTGTTGAAAAACTTCAACACAACTATAATTCTTCCACAGGCTTGATATATACTTATCCTCAGAAAGCGGGGTTTTCATTTTTGGTACAAGGACCAAAAATACTGTAAAACAGTCTACATAGTGGGCCACCTGAAGAATTGTAAATAATTTGGAAATCTACAGAAAACACAAGGTCAGGTAATATGTATAGAGGTTTTTATCGCATTACCTAAATGTTCTCAGAATGCAAATAGAAAATACTACGAATTTGTTCTTACCAAGCAGCTGGTGCTGAAAAGATTTATCTCTCAGATTGAAGTTACAGTCCTTCCAACTGTAGGCTGAGTTATCTGGCCTCATTTTGTTTTTATTGGTTCACTTCTGTGTGTACTGGGACAGCTTCTGAAACAGATGAAACCATTCTGTCACCCCAACATTCTTCATTCATAACTCTTTCAGTATTTATTTATTTAATGGGTTTTTAAGTCGCTTTCAACACTGTTTTGGTCATATCACGACGGGTAGCTTTGTGGCCGGAGGAAACCGGTGCATACAGTAGGTCAAGGTTCTGTACTGTCAACTGCTGACCATCGGTAAGCAACTACCAACTTTCCCATATAAGGTACAGAGTTTGAACCTATGACCTCCGAGGTGGAGGACAAGTGTCAACATTTTATCATCATGATATTGAAAATAATTATTGAAAATTAGGAAATGTATTTGGAAGTTTCAAAAGGATTCTAAGCAAATTGAAAAGGTTTTAAATCCAACCCAAATCCTATTTCTCACAAAGGGAATTGAAATACTTTCAAATCCTCCAAATACTGATCTTAAATCCTTTCAAATCCAAATCCTTAAAGGAATTGAACTCAAGCCTGGTAATATAATTTGAATTATAATCGCACAATGCGAAACGGACAGCAACATATCACCAAAATCAATGTTTCATTACTAATTTACACCAGTTTGGACATGGAAAAAGACATACATATATGAGTACATTGTAGATCTACTTTCTGGCAGGATATCAAATCAAAATGTACTAGGTATCTATTCATTTCACAAAACAAACTGTGGAATCCTGTTGAAATATGAAAACCCTAACCTGAGTTTTGTCACCCAGTGAAGTATGTCATCTGTCATATAAACCCTCAAGGGCCAGCAACATTCATGACTAACCAAATGTAATCATTGCTTACAATATTAATGTGTAAATTAATGATAAAATTTAAGCATGAAAATGTTAAAACATTGTCATAAAATGCAGGTGACAAACTTCACTGGGTGACAAAATTCACAGGCTGAGCAGCATCAAAAACTGCTTTTACGATTTTTGAGCAAAATCTACATGTAGAACTCAAATATTCCAAGCTCTCTTATGACTAATAACAGTAATTAGGGTCTCAGGGATGATCACTTGTCAACCTCCCTGGGGGTATTTAGCCTGACACTGGGGATAGGACCAAAAGACAGGGGACTTCTAGTTTAAGTGGTCATCTGAGTCACTGTATCTGTCTCTACCTGGGATCAAACCTGAAAGTGGTTACCTCAGCTCTACTTTACTTACGTGTAGAGCCGTGACACGATCCCACATAAAACTGGAGATTTGCACAGAAAACTTTCCTGTTGAATTAAACTAGGTAAATGGTTAAATTTGACTTTTTGCTGTTTGAACCAATTGATTCTAATGTAAGGATGACAAGGTTATGATATATAAGCCATTTCATTCAACTTTTTACAGTAAAATCTTCAAAAAAATGTTGAAAATGGGTAAATGCCATTTATTTTCACTCAGTTATCTTTGCATGTTGAAGGGGAATATAGGTTAACAAAATAGTTCTGCAAATACTTGGGTAAATACATCTGTAGGTATTTGAAGCAAATCTCCAGTTATACGTGGGGTTGTGCCACGGTTCTACTGACAAGTAAAGTAACCATGTTTAGGATCAAACCCAGGTCCTCTATGTTCCTAGTGGCTTTCATCCAGTAAACGCCCACCTACCAGTAAACGCCCGCCTTATATTTCTTTGTTAGAGGTCAAGGATAAATATATTCCATAAGTCTACAAAATGGGCATTCACTGGTATTTCCGGTTTGCTGTAAAATGGCCGAGAATAGAAACAATTTATTAATATAAAAAAATTCTGAAACAAACAGCACAGAATAGAAACATTTATACAGCGCAAAATTGATACAAAATATGCAAGAACAAGTATAAAGTCAAAATGTTTGTCAGTTTATGGGGTAAAATTATGGAACAAAGTTCCCTCCTCCATAAGTCTAGATTCTTCATTCTTGTCCTTTAAAAGGAATTATAAAAGTTATTTATTATGTGAATATTAGTAATTATCAGAAATTAGTTTCTGAAAACAAATGTATAGGTAAATATATATCATAATATATTATATTTACTCGACATGAAATCTATTTTGTAGCTAACTGTAGAAATCTGTGAAATTTATTTATACAAATAATTTATATGTCATTGCTTATTAAATAGGTTATTACAATCCTGTAATGTATTAAAATTGGTACTGGATAGTTGTGGGAACAGCCTTGATAAGCTTTTGCTTCAGCTGTTTCCTTTTCATGTTTCTCTGTGGTATTGAAATTATGTACATTTACTAATTTATTTACTAATTTATTTATTATATACTACTTTGTATATATACAGAATTATAGTTGCATTAACAGAGATGAAATAAATGTTATCTTATCTTATCTTATCTAATGTGCTCAATGTCAAAAAGGGAAAGTCCAAGGACGTATTAGACCGAGTTTCTGTCCCGTCGCCAATTGTTATTGATATACTGATGGACACAATGGCAAGGGACAGACCTCACATGTACTGGTTTTCAGTGTAAATCTCGAAGTTTTGGAAATTATTTCATTTACTTTGAAAAGTCCTTCTGATGTCTAGATAGCTGTATCTCGTATACAATACATATGTTGTTGAACTAAACTGCTTTTACAAGCCAGGAATTTCTTTTGTAGATAACTATGTAATGTTGAAGGTTTGTTTACATTTTAAAAATAGGTTGAACTATACACATACCAGTAGGATAGGCATTAAATATTTGTGAACGGCACATGTACATACCTTAAAGAAACCAAATAACACTTTATACTTGTGGTAATATGTGTAGAAATATGCCGTTCAAAATTTACACTGAAAACCAGTACATGTGAGCTCTGTCCCTCGCCATTGTGTCCATCAGTATATCAATAACAATTGGCGACGGGACAGAAACTCGGTCTAAGGACGTATCAGGCCGAGATCCAATTAAATTAGTGCCTACCGGGGATATGTACTACGTAATGTTTAAATTTAAATAAATTCAGTGCTATATGTGACAAAATACACTCAAATAAATCATTCTTGTGCATATCATTTGATAGTTTGATCACAGAAGAATGTATGATATAAGGTTGTTAAACTTCTTATATATATATGGTGCACTAGTTTTGATAAATAACTTTTTAAAATTAATTTAACAGTAACAAGTACTCACTTTACAATTAACTTCCGGGTTTTCTTATCAACCATGCATGAAAATGTCTTACCCCCTTTTTTTTCAAAGTTTAAAATCCAATTGTGCGAATTATCTTTGAGACATAAACAAATAACATACGCTTATGTGAAGTTGTTATTTTAATTATTCCATATTTACTGTATTGCAAAGAGTTCTTCTAAAAAAATCACTACTAAAAAGTATGTTTATATTTACAAAGTAAGTACCATTTACCGTAGATTGAGGTATTTCCTTTTGGGGCGAGGCTAAAGTCAAATTTTTATTTGGACAGGTACTTAATATTACGGATGGATAATTTTGGGACATGACAATTGCGGAATAACCTAAGTACACAATGTCTGTAGTAAGATTATTATTGTTATTATTATTTAAAACTTAAGGGTAACCTGCATTAAATATTTACAATTCTCTGTCAGAAACAAATAACCAAAACACAAACAAAACCAATTGTTCAAGTCTTAAGAAGTAAGTTTGTGAAATGTGAAATGAATACACCTAAAATATGAATCTTTCTGAAGAAGGAAAGACCTTTAATACGCCTTGTTCATTGACTGGGCATGACAGTAAGGGGGGGGGGGGGGGGGGGGGGGGGGTATGTGTCTAAGCGAGTGTGTAAGGGGAAGGAGGAGGGGGGATAATAGCTATCAGCTCCATAGCCTTTCCCATTGGCCCAAATCAGCCACAATAACTCCCTTATTCAGAACTTCAACTTTCCATAACATATCAGACTTGTTACAAATCTCAATATCTGTGCGTTTTTGTATACACACATACAATTCATATCAGTGTAAGATGATCTGTAAGAGTATGTAATAAAATAATATCCATCCAGCGTTACAGAACTGGACCTGTTGAAGTGAGGATGTGAGAAAGGACGTTGCAAAAAGTTCTATGAAATAGTTGGCTGGCTTTAACTTTATGTGGTCCCCAGTTATTTCTCTCTCCCATACTAATACTACTAGTACTAATAACACTTTTATAGCGCCTAATCTGTCAAAAGACAGACTCAAGGTGCATCACACCAAAAAACATTGTTTAATATGTATAAGCCAAAGACATTGCAGGGGTGAGCACCATGGAGAGAGAAGAATGGAAAAATTAGGGTGGATATGCTTTTCAAAAGAGGTAAGACTTCAGCCTTGACCTGAAGGAGGCAAGTGACTTTGCAGAGCAGACAGTATCAGGGAGGTCGTTCCAACTCATAGGTGCATCATATGCAAAACTGAGGCCAAAATGCTTTTGAGACTTGAAAACTGAAGCAAAGTGGGGGAACTCAAGAAACATACAATCAGATTGACTTTGATGAGTGTTATATGCACTAAGTCTGGGTATCAGAAAGGGTTCAAAGTATTTGGGGTTACCCCTGTGTAGAAACTTATATACAAGGAAGGCAGTCTTAAAGATAGAGTGATACTTAATCGACAATCAATGTAGTGCTTTTCTAACAGGAGTGATGTGTGAATACTTGGCGGTGTTGGCCACAATTCTGGCAAGACTGTTCTGAACACACTGAAGTTTGCGCAAATCCAGACCAGAGAGACCTCTGAACAGAGAGTTACAGTAATCAAAACGACTTCCGACCGGTACATTGACATTCATTATTGCAGCTTCTCGTGTCATGACAGATGTCTTCAGAGTTGCTTAAGATCCCTGACATGAGCAAAAGAGCCTTGCAGACCTTCATGATATGGCAAGAGAAAGAAAAATTGAAATCAAACCAGACATCAAGGTTCCTAACTGCATCTACTGGTGATACAAGATTGCCAAGTATGTTGACTGGGAAGGAGTGATTAAATTTTTCATGCTGAGACTTTGAGCCAAACACAATGAATTCGGTCATATCAGGGTTTAACTTTAGATTATTTGTAGAGAGCCATCTCTTAACATCATCTGGGCAGTGTGACAGCTTATCAAGGGCCAGGACAACATTTCTATGTGTGAGATGCAAATACCATTGTGTGTCATTTGCATAGAAATGGGACTTATACCAGGATGATTCTGTATGACTTTACTCAGAGGAGTAGTATAAGAGTGAAAAAAAGATTGGCCCCAGGACAGAGCCTTGAGGCACACCATACAATAACTTTTTGGCATCGGATAAAATTGAAGCAATCTTAATGCATTGAACATGGTCTGAGAGGTAAGACTTGAACCAATCCAGGACTACCCCACTGACACCAAACCAAGAGCTGAGAGAATCAAGGAGCGTATAATGGTCAATAGTGTCAAATGTAGCCAACTGATCCAAGAGAACGACAGCAGTAGCCTCACCTTTAGCAAAACACCAGATGAACATCATTTTTCATTGAAAGCAATGCAGATTCAGTTGAGTGACCAAGTTTATAGGGGGACTGACATTCTCTAGTCTGTTTAAGCTGATATGGTCAATCAAGAAGCAACAACACGTACAACAAGTTTCGATATAAAGGCCTGAAATAGGCCTGTAGTTTTTTAATTCATTAGGTGGTACAGATGACTTTTTAATCAATAGGGTTACAATAGCCTTTTTAAAACCATCTGGTACAAAACCTTCTGACAATGAGCAGTTAACAAGCCTTGTTATTGAGGAGAATTGAATATCTATACATTCTTTGACAAGAAAAGTAGGCCATGGATCTAACAAACAAGATTTAGTGGGTGACTTCATGATAATTTTTCTAATTTCCTCCTGAGAAACCTGTTTAAAGCAGCTAAATTTAGGCACATCAGGTGGAAAAAAAAGGATGAATGAGTCACTAGAGTAAAATGAGTTTCTGATTTTGGCTATTTTGTGGCTGAAAAAAGTGGCAAACCGGTCAGCAAGAGCTTTCTTAGATTCATGAGAAGGGAGTACTGTTTCAGGACTCGAGTGCAATGCGGAGCGTTAGACCTGCCATAGCAGGTCATAGCAGGTCTTACATACCATGTTTTATGCCATACTCCATTGCTTACAATATATACACAATTTATCAGTCTGTGTATTTCTATTTATTTATTTGGGTTTTAATGTTGCTTTCAACACTGTATATATATATCACAACAGGTAGTTTTGCGGGCAGAGGAAACCAGTACATACAGTTGGTCAAGGTTCTGTAAACTGCCAACCATCAGTAAGAAACTAATAACTTTCCCACATAGGGTCTGGGGTTCGAACCGCAGACCTCAGAGGTGGGAGGCAAGTGTGCTACTCTATGTATTTCTAAAAAAGCGATATCTTGGCAGTAGAGGAAACAAACAGGTGTGGGAGCCTTCAGAAAGACCATGTAATTCTACACTTACTAGACCAATACAGTGAGTCCACACATGCACATGTAGATACAGCCCAGTATATGATTTCTATATATAGTACTCGTCAAATCACTTCGTCAAAGTGTGGGTGTATAATACTTGTACAGGCGTTCTAGTCTAGTGCACAACAAATAAACAACACTTTTATGAAGATCCCCCACAACACCTATCCTGCACACAGACAACTTACAGTGGCCATACATAAAATTTAACCAGGTTACAGTGATGTTATTTAACACTAGTTCTCACTTAATTATTGGTGGTTACAAACTACTCCGACACAAGGAAATCCCCATTTATTTGCATAAATATTTGTCGTAATTTAATAGGATGTGCTTTTAGACAAATATGTATGCATCTCACTTTATAAACTGTTTGAGATTCTATAAACGTCTGGGCTTCATGTTCAATATCATCTCAACGGCCAAGTTCATCTCATGACAGACGCCCCAGTGTGCCCCACATTGTAACTGCCTAGCTAAACTTAACAGCGCGAGGTCATGGGTTTCCTTCTGACATGAGACTTGTGGGTACTGAGACCTTGACCTCACTTGTTGAATTGGGTATAAATGGTAAAATTGCCACAGACAGAGCACAAAACCCACTGGATTTGTGGGTTCGAATTATGGTCCTGGAAGCATTAAGTGGGTATAGTGTCCCATTGGATTGGCTCAACTAAAGACATCGAACAGACTCAGCTACGCCCTTACAATTTCTTTTTATTTATTTCTGAAATATAACCAATCACTGTAACAATGAAGTGAGAACGTTTATTTGCACCAGAATTCAAGGGGAAGCCACCCATAAGTTAAAAACAATTTTTTTATCAATGTAGGTCACACCCAAATTTTTACTATAAGTAATTTATTTCATTATAAGTGATACTTACTGCTTCAGAAAAAAAAGACTATGTAGATAGAATTGAAAAGTGATTAGTTATTTTTTTCTTTTGTGGTTATGGCGATTTTATAATCAGACATAAATATTTATCTTCCAAATCCATTATAAGACTTTCCTGTTTAAATGCATAATGATGAGCATCTTTGCTTCATTAAAGGACTAGGTATGCGTCATGCAGTTTCTAGTTTATTGTGTCTCAATTTCAGCCCCGTTTAAGACTAAAAATGTGAAAAAGGTATTGGCTTAAGAACGGTGCTAGTTTGTGTGAAAGACCTGAATATAGTTTCATTTGGTCCAGCAAGGGGCTATGTTCCTAGATTCTCCTAGGACGTCTGGTTGTACTTGGTGGCCCAGCCGTTAGCAAGTTTGGCATCTATTTATATTATTTGGTGTTTAAAATCAGACCAAGTACCTTTGTATTAGTAATATTTTGTGATGGGTAATTAGAAGGACAAAAAAACCCCACCAAGCTTCTGTGTTAGAGCCTACCAGCCAATGACAAACAATTTCTAGGTTTCCCATTTGAGGTTTGGCATCTAATCTGATAATGCTGAGGACCTGTCCCAATATGACCCTGGGTGTTCAACAGGATGTAAAACCCCAACTTTGACCTTTGTTCCGCTTGAGGTTGTTTCAGGATTTGGACTCCAACTTTAGAGGTGGGAGGCGAGTGTGTTATTACAACCCTACTTTTGGCCCCATTTGGTATCCAATCACATGCTGTCACCTCTGCGTAGGTTCAACTGCCACAAGTGGCAATGTCGCGGGCCGATCCGAATGGGACCATGGCTGTTGAATGGGATTTGAACCCTAACTTTAACATACTGTAAACACTACAGTAACCATGTTTGACTGATGTTAGTAATACATCTGATCAGGTCAGAATTAATATGGTGATAAAAAGATGTCTTCTGGGTGCAGCAAAAACGGTTTTTATACAATCGAAGGTCAAGGTTGAATCAGTTTCCAACCCACGACCAGTAGGGTGACAGCCTAATGACTAAAAGGAAAACATATAAATCACATGCAACTGTAAATTATAAAGTAAAAACTTCACCTGTCCTCTTTTCACCGTCCGTATCTGTGTCTGCTATTGTCCGTACCCATATTACTCCAGAGATATGTTGGTATAAAACAGTGTAATTATCCATGTCTGCAATGAGGAAGAAATATGTAATCTATTCTTCACCATGGACGTGGAGGACCACACTGTCTTATTCAAAGATATATGCTAACATTCGTTCACTTATTTGGGGTTTTTGATGTCTCTTTTAACACTGTACAGGTCATATCTCGACGGGTAGTTTTGTGGGCAGAGGAAACCAGTACATATACAGTTGGTCAAGGTTCTGTACTGTAAACTGCAGATCATTGGTAAACAACTACCGACTTTCCCACATCAGTTCCAGGGTTTGAACTGCTGACCTCAGAGGTGGGAGGTGAGTGTGTTACCACTGTGCCAACGTGGCCCCCTGAAACAAACTCTAATATATACTACAAATATTTATTTATGCCCTAAATCAATTCCTTAGATACAGACAATGAAAAAAAGGACAGGTGACGCTCGAACTTAACATACATTCTGTGGAGACATAAATAACAATGGTTACTTATCCAAGCCATGAATTTATCATTGTGCAAAAACATTGAATATGACATAAATCTAAAAACACCGTATCTCCAACACACAGAAAAAAATTATACTATTTCAGTGAAACCAAAGGGCTTCCGGTTGAAATAAACCTTCAGTTATTAACGGAGGATAGAATCGGTAAAGATGCCCATTGTCTAAGGCATTTATTTATATGACCATGTGTTGGTGCATACTAATGGCCATATTGTTAGTTAATGAATAGCTATAGCTGTTATGCAAGCACCAGATACACTAAGGACCCTTGTTGATAAATCCCACGACATTTTTGTGGCTAAAGGAAAATTGCAAAAAAAAATCATCAGAAAACGATTAACCCTTTTGCTAGATAAAGTACACACTTCTTTGGCTGATAAAATTTACATTAGCCCTGTGTGGATGTGGGTTTCCAATAGCTCCTGGACACATGCGTGAGACAACCAGAGGATCTGTCTTGATAAACCTCAACACTGACCTTGACTTCTTGGGCAGAAAACTCCATTTAATTTAAATTGAGAAGGGGCTTCAAAGTTTTGACACATAATCCAGGTTATTATAGACCTGAATTTACACTGCTTGAATTTTATGGAAAGTGAGGGACCCTTAGAACTTCATTGCTCTGTGATTGTTGAATTCATTCTAGCTCATGCCAACAGATGGCGTGCATCAAATGTATGGTCAACATAAAGTGAAATAATAAGGATGTGGTCCACAGTGCTAAGAAAATAGCAAAATGGTGACCCTAAACTGCTGCCAAAATGGGAATAATGTGTTTCAAATAAAAACAGTAGAAATACAGGCCAGGGAGTGAATCCTAGCCGGTACGATTGTGACCAAAATGGCTGCCAAAACAGCAAAACTTTGACTCTTCAGCAAAAACAGAGGCCAAAATGAGGCCTAAACTATGGTCAAAACGTGGAAAATGAAGCTCAAAATAAAAGTGTAAAATATGACCTTCAATGCAGTCAAAATAGCAACAACATGACTTGAGTGGTTTATACTGGGTTCCAAAATAAAGGTCAAAGTTGGGGTTTTATGTGCCATTGAACAGCCAAGGTCATATTGGGACAGGCCCTCAGCATTGCCACTTGTAAGGGTCAAACCCACACAGAGGCGAGGTTCGAAAATAAAGCCAGAGCATGAATAATAATGGCCTTAATTACAGTAAAGTGAGGAAGAATGTAGCTCAAATTGTAATGAAAAGGGCAAAAAATGTGAGATAAACTTGGCAATAGTGGGATAAAAAACAGAAAAGCCAGTAAAACATGCAATAATATGGTCTAAATAGTTGAAAATGGACAGACATTACAATCAAGAGAGGCAGAATGTAACCAAATCGCAGTGAAAACTATAAACAAATAGGGCGTAAATGCAGTAAAACCAGTGAAATGTGGCTCAAGATATAGCCGAAACTATAACAAAAAGGCCGCAAAAGCATTTTAAAAGGGAATTAATGCGTCCCAAAATGCAGAAAAACCAGTGAAAATGTGGCCCAAATTGCAGTTAACACGGTAAGGATATGACCTGAATTGTTAAAAATAGGTCACAAATAGGGCAATATAATGAAGGAAAGGGCCTAAATTACAGACAGGAAAGAGAGTATACAGCCCAAAATGCAATGAAAATAGGAAGAATGGAGCCTAAAATGCAGTCAAACTGTAAAATTGTGGCCAAAGTTGTAGTCGAAACAGCAGGAATATTGCATAAAGTGCAATTAAAATGCTAAGAATATAGCCTCAAAAGGTTCAAGGTGGGCCAAAAATGGAATCAAAACTTGAAGAATGGGGTGCAAATGTAAGTCAAAAACAAGAAGAATGGGACCCATAATGATAGGCAAACTGAAAGAATGTTGGCTGAAATGCATCCGAATTACCAAGAACATGAACCCAAATCATCCAAATGGTAAGCATGTAATTGAAAAGGATGGGAATGGGTCTGAAATAGAATTTAAATATAAAGGGTGGAGCCATTACAGTAAGAATGTGAGACAAAAAGTGGTATGGAGATTCAAAAAGATCCCCAATACAAACCAGTAAAATTGGAAAGAACTAAGTAAATAAATGCAGTAGAAATGGCAAAAATGTGAATCAATATGTAGGCAAAATGGTAAGTAAATGATCTGAAATGCTGGCAAATTGGGTAATACTATAGCTCAAATATAGTCCGAACAGTATGTAGCCTAGAATGAAGACCACACACTAAGAATATGGCCAAAAATGCACAAAAAAACACAGCAAACCTTTGCCAGAGATATTGCCAAAATAGGAAGAATATTTGACCTGAAATACTGCCTAAATAGCAAGAATGGGGTCTAAGAGTGAGAGAACACGGGGAATGTTGCAGGTACATGGTAAGTACATGACGTATGACACGTTAAGAACTTGCCCAAAATATAGTCAAAACATGAACAATGGGGCCCTCAACAGGTAAAACAGATGGACTGTAGCCCCAAAGTGCCGATAAAATGGTAAAAATATGACACAAAAGGTTGAGAATGGGCCCCAAAACAGCCAGAACTTGGCATAAAAATAATACCAAATCACAAGTAATGGACAAAAAAGCAGAAAAAAATGGGAAAAAATATGCCCCAAAATACAACCAAAATTGGGACAAGGGACCCATAATTGATTCAAAATATGAAGAATAAGACCCACAATGCAAATATAACGATAAAATTATGGCCCAAAATGCAGCCAAACTAGTAGGGGTATGTCTTAAAAGCTGCAAATAGACACCAAAGTAGCAAGAGTTAAATGCTTAAATGAAGCCAGAAAGGCGAGATAATCTGGTCTAAAAAGCCGTAAAAAACCAGAGAGAATGTAGACCAAATTGTAGTTAAAATGGTCGAATATATCAAAAATAGAATAAAAACATGGACAACGGGCCAAAATTACATGCAAAGTGAAGAGATTGTAACAAAAAATGCATGTAAAATGGTAAGTATATGAATTAAAAGACTGAGAATGGGTCCAAGATATAGTCAAAAACACAAACATGTGAGGCCCAAGTTACAGCCAGAACAGGGGATATGTAACCAAAAACACAGTTAAAATAGCAAAGATATAACTTGAGAATGGGTTCCAAAACAGTAAGCACACGGCCTTAAGTGAATCCATACAGGTTATGAATGGAACTCAAAAAAAGATAGAAATGGGACCAATTTTGTGAAAAATATGACTTATGGGACGTAACTGACACTCAAAAAGGGGAGGATAAGGAGCTAAATACATTGAAAATGGTAAGAATATTTGCTAAACATTGGAGAACAGACCCAAATTGGAGTGAAAACAGACAGAATGTTGCCCATAATGCAATGAAAATGGGAAGAAAATGACTTAAGAAGTTGACAATGGGACCCAAATATTGTGAAAACATGGAGAAATGGACCCAAATTACAGTTGTCTCAGACAGAATGTGGCCCACGATGCAGTTAAACTGGCAAGAACATGCCTTAATAATATGGGAATGGCACCCAAATTGTGTAAATTGAAAATATGAAGAATGGGACCCCAATCACAATCAGAAAGGGTAGAATGTGAAACAAATTTCAGCTAGAACAGGAAAATATGGCCCAAAGTGCAGTTCAAAGTGTAATAATATGGCTTAAAATGTTGAGATTGTGCCCCAAAACAGCAAGAACCTGGCCTAAACTGAAGCCAAAACCACAGGAATAGGACCGAAAAGGCAGTAATACAGATAAAATGTGCCCTTTAATACAGCCATAATATTGAGAAGTGGGTCAAAATAGATTCCAGATATGAATTATTAAACCCACAACATAGAGAGGAGTATAAAAATGTGGGCCCATAATGCAGTTAAAATGGCACGAATATGACTTAAATGACATAAATTTGGTCCAAGTTATAGCAAAACCCCGACCAATGGGGCCTAAATTATAGCCAAAAATACAGTTACAATGGTAAGATTTTGACTTAAAAGGTTGAGAATTTGTCCTAAAACAGCAGGAACATTACCTAAATTGAAGCTCGAATCACAGGAATAGGGTAGAAAAAGCAGTTTAAAATGAACATTATTTGCCCAAAAATGCAGCCAAACTAGTTAAAGGGGACCAAAATAGAGTCCAAACAGGAACAATTGGGTGTATAGTCAAAAGGGAAAGAATGTATCCAAGAAATGCAGTTAAAATGGGGAGAACATGACTTACAAAGATGAAAATAGGATGCAATTAGAGTGAAAACAGAGGAAATGGAGCCCAAAATGTAGTTCAAATGTTCATTATGTGGCTTGAAAAGTTGAGATCAAGACTCAAATACAGTTCAAATACATGAAAAATTCACCCCAAATTACATTCAAAACAGAGAGAATGTGGCCCTTAAGTGCAGTTAAATTGATAATAATAGGGCTTAAAAAGTTTATTTATTTATTTATTTATTATGCGTTTTACGTCGCTTTCAACACTGTACAGGTCATATCACGAAGGGTAGTTGGAAGGGCAGAGGAAACCAGTACATACAGTTCGTTAGGGTTCTGTACTGTAAACTGCCGACCCAACGGCAAGCAACTACCAGCTTTCCCACTTGAGGCCGTGCTGGGAACCGAACCCCGGCCTCAGAAGTGGGAGGCGAGAGTGCTACCACTCTGCCACCGTGGCCCCAACTTAAAAAGTTGAGAATAGGCCCAAAATATAGTCAAAACCCAAACAATGGGGCCCAAATTATAGCCAGAACAGAGAGAATATGGCTCAAAAAGCAGATAAAATAGTGAGAATATGAAGTAAAAGGTTGCAAATGGGCCACAGGGCGAACAATGGGACCCAAATTAGAGCCAGAGGGATGCGACCCAAAAGACTGATTAAATATAGTAAGATTATGATATAACGGTGGAGAAGGCACCCAATATATGGCCAAAACACGGACAGCTAGGGTCAAATTACAACCAGAACAGGAAAAATTGTGACCCAAAATCCAGTTCAAGGTGAGAGAGAATATGACTTAAAAGGTTGAGACTGTGCCCCAAAGCAGCAAAAACATGGCTCAAAAGCAAACAAAAATCACAGGAGAAGGACCAAAAACTGTAAAATGGAAATGATGAGCCGCATATTGCAGCCAAAATATTGAGAAGTTGGACCAAAATAGACTCCAAATATGAAGAATTGGACCAAAAATGCAGCCCAAACAATAAAAAATATGGATCCAAAATGCAGCTGTAATGGCAAGAATATGACCTAAAAGACTAAGCATGTGGCCGAGATGTAGTCAAAACACAAACATTGTGCCCAAACAGAGGGTATAGGGGGTAAAATGCAGTTAAAATGGTAATAATAAGCTTTAAAAAGTTAAAAATGGGCCCATAATACAATAAAATCCACGAACAATGGGGCCAAATAACAACACCAAAAAGGGGAGAATTTGGCCCAAAAGGCAAATAAAATGGTAAGAATATGAAAAAAGGTTTAAGAATCAGCCCTAAAAGAACAAGAGCATGGCTTAAAATGAAGCCATGAACAATTAATCGGAGCGAAGATATAAAACTGTGATAATTTCACTCGTATTAACCCACTTTTGAATCTGTGCATGGTAACTTAGCAGTTAAAAGATATATGAAGCCTAAATATTAACTTTTTGGGCGTGGCAATAAGTCAGTGTAATTTGAACAGAAATGAACATTTTTTCTGTCATTTATTGTCAATTTAGCTCCAAAAACATGTCCATTTAGCTACAACCATGTCATTGAGAGTTACTTCAATGTGAAAGAACATTTTATGCCAGACACAGAAATTTGATTTGCAGATTAAATAGGTATCCTAAATTTTGCACAATTACTATTATTATTATTCTAAATTTCTCTGATTTTAAAACCCTAAATATTGAAATTAAAAGATGTTAAAACATAAACCGGTGTCAAAAGTATATATTAAAGTCTGTCATTTCAAATTATTAAGGAAGTCAGTGTCTCCAATCTATGCAGATTATATATCCCATTACTTTGGCTAACAGCATCAAAAGCAGGCTAATGGGAACACTAGTTGGGTGGATTTAGATCTCTTAGGTACATCAAAACATTACTTAGAAACATATAAATAGAAGTCCAACTGGTTAAACATTTGCTTTGTTATTTATCTGCATTGTTCTTCTACTTGTATTTAATAAATCGGGAAGGCTTGCACGCTCATATATTTTCCTCGAGAAACCTTCCCTCGCACAAGTAGACTTTAGATGCTACCACTTATCTGCGCAAAATTTGGTTTGAAGTTTGAGCTTATTACAAGCATATATACAGCATAAAATTCACGTGTTCATGGTTTATGCCAGCTTCGTTCAATCAACTTTACAAAGCAAGGAAATAAAGTGTATCTTTTTCTAAAACGTGTATCTTTCAAACGCGGAAGTAAAAATGTAAACAAATGACGTCACAAGCGCAAAACGTTACTAAACCTATATCACTTCCACTCTCTACGTAGTTAGTTTTCGGCAATTAAGTTAACGCACAAAATGTTTGGATATACCATGTTTAGTTTGGTGCTCAGGGAAAATAAGTGAGACTGACTGTGGGCCTGCATTGAGATGGCCAGCTTTTGACCTTTGTCCACAAACAGTAATATTCCAGTTCAAATCTTTGAATTGATGAACTTAAAGTTTATCATTTTCTGTGAATATTCATGACACATCAATGCTCACCCATGTTGGCATAAAATGGATACAACTAGCAAAGGGGCCGTTTATCCATTTATTGATTGATATAACCTTACCCTACTTTTTCAGAACCAATTCTGGAATCTCAAAATTGGAGCCAGCCAAACGTTAAGTGCGTTTGTGTCCTTCCTTTTGTAACAAATGCCACAGGGACATAAAAATATGGCTAAAACTTGGTAAAACCCAACCCATCTTCATTTTGGTTAAATACTTTAAGCCACCTGGAATGAACAAGAAGATAGAGCAAAGGGTATCTCATACCCTGTTTATGTTTTTCCAATAAGGCACCCCGTCACAGTGCCCACATTTGGAAACTTGTTTTTAAAGTCTGAGACCATTTCATATTATTTTGTAATTTGTAATATAATCTCACTTTTGAATTTAAAACAAAAGTTACTCTAGATGCTATAATCTGTTGAAAACTAATATGGTTCATATCCAAATGAGGCTGTTTTTTAGTTGGGGAAACGACACATTCCTACATTTTCCTGGTATTGAATCCTGCGATGGTGTTGATGTTCAACCAACATTATTTAGTAATATGTTTTGTTGTTAGAATTACACTAGTTCATGTTTCCATTGTGACAAAACCTAGAACAACTATGTTCTCATTCATATGCAACAGTGTGTGTTACAGACATTAATCCCAAAAGGTTATGCCATAAGGCTATACTCAGCGCAATCAAATCTACTTAAAATAAGGGGCCAGGATATAAAAGTTTGTGTTTGTTATATCTTCCTTGTAATATTCATTTTTGGCTTATAATGCTTGTTCTGGATGTCAACCTTAATGAGCCTTCAAATTGTTTGAAAATACTTAAAAAATTTAACGTGCCCCACAGAAAAAAATGTATCAGATTTCAATGTTCTAGTGCACTTGTTAGGAAACGCAGGTCAAATGTGTAACTCTATGCCTTAACAATACGCTGAGTGTGTTAACACGATTGCTTGTGCCCTATTCTATTTTTTTCTCTGTGCCCACCAAAACATGCTCCAAACTAAGCAAAACTATGGTAGTGCAAATATGGTTAAAAGATAAAGCCATTTTGGGGGGTTTAAAGGTCCACATGGCTTCAGTGATTCAGGTTTCTGTGGGATGAAACAACTCCAGAGTATTTCTGTTACTCTCACCAGGAAAGTAGTTATTGTTGAATCGTTTGATGCACCTGTCACTGATTTACAATTAGAATCTAATCTATCTAATCTAATGCTTAGCAGGCGCTATATATTCCCCTCAAAGGGGAGCTCGCTGGTTATTAGAAATGATCATAAAGGAGAGTCGAGGGGCATTCAAGGTTGGTGACCCGGAGTTATGGGTGTGACCAAGAGGGAAGGAGACTAAGTTGGGAAACTGGAGTTGAAGAGGTGGGATTTAAGGTAAATGATGCAATAGAGGGGATATTTCTTCTTTGGAAGGGGAAAGAGTTCCAAAGAAATGGGGCATAGTGACTGAAATAATTAGAAAAGTGTTTGATTGATTTATGAACTCTACGGTCAAAAGTGGGGGTATGGAGGAACTTAAGTTTGGGGGTGCTTCGCCTTGTATTTCTAGAAGAGGTGTAGGGGTGAATTAATTCTCTTAGGTCCGAGAATTTTGTATGTCATGAGGGTTATTTAAAATTGTACCCTGTATCTGACTGGGAGCCAATGGAGTTTTTTTCAGTTGAGGGGTAATGTGAGAGAATTTGGGGGAACAAGTGACAACCCTGCTGAGTGAGTTTTGGACCCGCTCAAATCATTGAATCAATCAGTGATAGAACCGTCAACTCATAGATAACTTCTCGGGATGTTAGCCTGGCACAGCTTTACCTCCCGTTCTAGAGTCGGTACCCAATTGTACTCCTGGGATCAAACTCTAGACCTTCCCCTATGAAATCCAACATCCTAAAGGCCATAGGTATCATGTGTGAGACATGAAATGGGTAGTTTTTCTTCCTATAGTGTCATATTTCAGCATTTCTTTTGATTACTCAGAGTAATCTGATTGTGACAATTCCCAATGTTTTCACAAGCTGGAAATATGTTCTCTCACATTGAAATTGTAGCCACTTGAGTTTCACTGCTGAAAAGGTACTGAAATATATTCAGTCGCAATAAATCCTTGATGATAAGGTTACCAATAACTGAATTGCTGTTCTGATACGACCTATGGTTGTGTCAGTGAATCTATGGCGAAGTTCTTTGTATACATGTTGGCTATTCTGACAATAACCACATACAATGTATAATTCTAATTCTAAAAGTACTTTTGTAATGCTTAACCTCTATCTAAGACAGACTTTCGGCGCATAATACAGAAAAGCAGAGATCCATAATCAGTTAACTAGAGACATAGCAGGGGTTGGTGCTAGGGAGAAAGACTGGGAAGAAACTCCCACAAATTAGAGTGGATATGCTTCTGCAAAGAGACAAGTTTTCAACTTCTTTCTGAGCGAAGAGAGAGAAATGGCTGAATGTACATCATCAGGCAAATCATTCTAAATCTTCTACATTCAGCATAAACCATACTTTGTCGGTTGTGTCATCAATACAACATAGACACTTCAAATGACTGCCTTCTGTTCAGAATGGAGGCTAAGCCTGTTTCAATTAAGTTATATTAAGGTATTTCCATGAAAAGCACAATGCAAAAAAAATCTACCAGTGCCAATAAGAGCTGCAAACCTGCATGGCTCAGTGAAATATACAATAGGTTTAATGTGAATGTCTAATTTCTAACACGACTTTTATAGTGCTTAATCTCCACCAAAAGACAGCCTCTAAGGCTCAACAACCAAGAAACAAAAGATCCAAAAAAAATCATAGTTCAAAAACGTAAAAGGGGGTTGGGGGATGCACACCACAGAGGCAAATGAACGAAATACAATGAACCTAGGGTGGATAGGCCTTTGTGAAGGACAGAAAAGCTGGTAACGTAGGGTTAAAATGGTAAAAAATATAAAAACAATTTTGCCCTTGCTGTTCCCTGCTTGACCGCAAAGATTATCCGAGTTCCTCCAAAGACAGGCGATAGCCAGTTTACAGAGGAACAGAGGAAGCCATCTTTCTTCATGTGTAAAAGTATCTGTCTCAATGAAGGAAATTCATTTTAGCCTGTAATTCAAGTTCTGGGTATCACTTGTGGCCCACATTTCTATTGTTTGCAGAATGGTTGAATAATTTAACATGTTCGGCCGGATAAATTTAATCCTTCTCGGAACAATGTCGCTGCTAACTGATGTCAGGCCCAATATGTCTTTCTAATTGTTTTCTTTTATTTCTTGTCTACGGTGTACAGCTCAAAAGAGATTGTCATAGTCAATAAATCACAAATTTGCCAAAGAGTTACCGTGGGGAAGTGGGTTTATACAGTCTGTGACTGTAGGCTGACTATTAAATGATACTAAATTGTGATTACTAGATGACAATCACTTAATTCTCTGGCTGGCAAATTCAAAAAAAATTTCTAAGATTGTGTTGTGTTTTGTGCTATAGTATCCACTAATAAATTAAGCGCCATGAATAAACTCATGAGATTACATTACATTGAAAAAAATTACACTTTAATTTAATCCCGAACCAAAAAAATTTCATCTTATTGTGATTTACTATTAATATTTAGGAAAACCCTTTGCATCAGAAATAATTTTAGCCCCCCCCCCCCCCCCCCCCCCCCCCACGAACTCCCCTAAAAAGCTGTAATGGTAAAGATTTCATTAGCGTTTCAGTTACTGCGATTAATGTCAGTCATTTAATGAACCATTTCAGTTTCTGAGTTACTCTGAAATGGCATACCCAGTAGAAGAGTAATGGGAGCAGATTAATGATCAGTGTATCACACGACTTTCAGAAAGGTTGTTTATATGACTTAAACTATCTAATGACATTGGCAAGACTCCTTTAATTTTTGTCCTTTTCTGAAGAAAAAGGGTCTCCTTCACGTTCACATATGACGCTTGAACCCTTTAATTTATTTAAGGTTATTTGTAAATATATTTATGGTTTGTTATGGTGTATTTAACGTGGCAGAAACCCCTATTTGGCCAGCCCCCACCCCAAAATATTACAAATAGTCTATGATACAAATATAAACAGATGTATTTGTAATGTTTCCAGTGTGACCTGAAGTGGTGGATCTTAATAAACGTTGAAATTGCAGTAGAGGTGTCATTCAGCCCATTGGACACTATTGACCGCCTTCAGATCAACATTTGCAGAATGTTATATGTTTGAGAGGGTTGTTTAGGATTAATTTATTTATTTGGGATTTTGCGTCACTTTCAACACTATACAGGTCATATCATAACGGGTAGTTTTGTGGGCAGAGGAAACCAGTACATACAGTTGGTCAAGGTTCTGCACTGTAAACTGACGACCATCGGTAAGCAACTAACAACTTTCCCACATAAGGTCCGGGGTTTGAACCGCCAACCTCAGAGGTGGGAGGCAAGTGTGTTACCACTGCACCACCATGGTCCCTGTATCAGGATTTAAGAGAACCACGGTAGGTCAATATTTAGCCAGTGCCAGACCCCAGCCAAAGCAAATCGACAAATTTATAGTTTAGGTAATATGCTGTCACTTATGACAGACTCATGCAATTTGATTTGCTGAAATAATAACGATGGACTTGGCACTAGTTACATTCATGCGAGACAACATAAATATATCACAGCACTATTTTAAAATGATTCCCTGATAGAAAATGTAGCCTTCTGTAACTAAGGGTTAAGCAATCTAGTGGGGAGTTTATCGTGACGGAACTATCTATGTGGGGGGAATTTTTTTTTTTCAGGAAAGTTGAGCATGGGGTGTTTTGGGGGCACAGTATAAAAGCCAGGTTATAACTTCTTTGAGGTAGACTCACTCACAAAATTAACTGTCTCAACAGAAGCTTTTTTAACTCGGTAGGGTTTTCAGATGTCTGAGAGCTCCCGAAAGATTTCGACTTTGGCTTCGAGATTGTAAAAAGAGTCACCTACAATTTTGCGCAGGCAAAAAGGGGCAAGAGTTAAAAGTGCTTCTATTTTTGCCTCAAGAAAAAGATATGAAAATTTGGAAGAGAAGTGATTGAGTGAAATCAACAGAACAGCCAGAAAAGAAACAGGACGAATTATTATAAAATCAAAAGAAACCATCATTTAAAAACAAAACAAAATAAAACATATTAAAGTAAGTCAAAATGGTAAGAATTCTGTTTTGTTTAATGAACTTGATGCTATTTCTGCCTACACAATGCTTGGATCAAAGGGCGATTGCCGATGAGGATGGCAATTTACTCGATTTGCTAAATGAACCAGGTATTTTATCGGATTTGGCCATCATTTTACAGGTAAGAGTACAAAATGATTAATTGATTATAAAGCAATGGATGTAATGTAGTACTTTTATAGCACTTAATCTCCACCTTGTAACAAATAGCGCTACATCCGCATAGAGAGTAGGAAAATAAAAATCGGAACTCCGAGACATGACAGGCCGATAGATTGATAGCACGATCCCAGGTACTCAACAAATGGGCTATCCTAAGAAATGGAAAATACTCTAACGGGCACTGGTAAAACTGCTATTTTTATTTTAAAAATAAATAGCATTTGTGAAGCTTGAATTTCATTCAGCTCCGTCTATCTAATATTTGGTTTCTCCATACGTAATTCTCATTATTTTCACAGATACTGTATGAATACAGTTTTTAGGTAAAAGAAAACTTTCCATTTTTTAAATAGTTTTTTTCTTTCCATTTTAAAATTTTTTGTTGTTGAAAATATTCACTAGGATTAGTATTCACTAATGGTTGGTTTCTGCTTAAGAAATAAGTATATGTATTTTAAATTTCACTTGGAATTAATCTTCAATGTCTAAGCTCATCAGATAAAATGGCTAAAATTAATACCTAGTGACAATCTCCATTTGTACAGTTTTTGACAATATTAGTTACACCACCAGCCATATTGGAATTACCTGGCACTTCCTGTTGGTAAATACTAAAGATGAAAGTTGGGCATTTCTTATAGAGCTGTTCTATTACTGCGATATATTGTAAATCTGGCTCCCGATTGTGATAATTTGGGAATCAGGAATTGAATCTTATACATCTTAATGATCTTAAAGCCTTTGTAAACATGTAGTGTATGGAAAATACAGTACTTTACAATATATGTCAGATAAGATCATGTACGCAAACTGTCTGAAATTATCGCAAACCTCTCCTGCAAACTAATTATACTGTCATCTTTTAAATCTTATAGTGATCTTAAACTTATCTTACAGTTGTATAGCAGTCTTTTCCCATCTTATGGCGATGGTAAACCGAGCTGTTTCATCGTAAGGGACTCATAAATCAATCTGATGGATTGGAGACAATGAAATCTTTGAGACAATGGCAAGGCCAATTGGGAAGCTATCGGGGAAAATATCTTGTACATCGGGAACACATCCTAAACCGATCTTTAAACTATACGCTGAATCATGCACTTTCACAATTGGGAGCAAAGTTAACCATATATCGCACAAAATGGATCAGCCCCATAAGGGTCCCTTTTAAAAAAATACTAGAATCATATCAGGGTAAGCCTTGAACCCACACCCATAGAGGTGTGAGACGAGTCATTGAGAGCAAAATTTGCTACTCAGCCTTATAAAACCTCTAAAATAAGATGTCAGTCTCAACAAAAATGCAATAAAATACAGTGACTCAGAATGGTTATTAAAATGTGGATACCTCTCCCCACATTTTTGCATTTGCCCGCATTCTGCAACCCTTAAGTTTAAGATTGGTTTAGGCTGGAACAGACTAAGCACGAAGGTGATCTGTCACTCGTTTTAGCTACACAACTTGAAGGCACATCCACGACTTTGTATGCTATTTTCATCCAAAATTCCGGAACTTTGTAATTTAATGCCACATTGTAAACGTAACGGTAATGGCGGAATCGTTGTCAGCCTGGAGGAGGGGCTACTTAAAGTCACATAACCCTCTGACCTCTGGCAGCCAAGCCAGATCTGCATATTTATAACCTGGGGTCATGTGACCTGTTTTCGGCCAATCAAATTGACGTATTTAACACTGAGGTACAATAAACTGTGCCCTGCACCATTACTGTTTTGTAAAAACAACTTCCACAACCACAAAAACACTTCACCCCAAAAACTAAATTCAGCATCAAAATTTCAGCCTCCTCCCCCACAACAAATACCCTTAGAAATAACTATTCAAGAACTATCTCTAGTGGGCGGACAGAAGACTGCATTAATCTCCCCAAAGAAAAACCCCCATGATTTAATTTCAACCAATTTGTGTCAATTAGAACTTTGCCTACTTCAGGAGCGATATTTCACAAAATCAATCTGAATTTTCTGCACTCATAGGTAAAGCTTGGCAAAATCTTACAATTCAATCAGAAAGTCTGCGATGCCCAAGCACTTTAACATGTTTTTGGCATCCACTTGACCCGCATCGCTGTAGCCGTGGGTTCGGGCCCAGGTTACCATGGCAACAGTCATTTCCTATTGGCTCATCTGCGCATGATACACTCGCAAGTAATGTTTGTGTGTTCTTTTAGGTGAAATCAAATCTCAAGAGGTATAGTTCGCAATGGGTGTATTTTAGATTAATTATCCACAATATACTTTGAACCACAAACAGAAGGAGTAAACCCTTCTTTAAAATTGCAGAGAAAACTCAACCTTAAAATGCATGCACTTGTGCATGTAAAAACTTCAAATTTTAAACTTAAAATTTCTCTATCATTTCTGCATAGATGTAAATGCAACAAAAAAGTTAGCTTTAGCTATGTGAAAACTACCTTTCTAACGACACATATATCACACATCTGGAGGTTCCCTAATTTCAGAAACAAAATTTGAGACAAATCGTCACCTGTTGACGAATTTGTATAACTCATTATGCATAGTAAGTGGCGCCGGTGTATACAACATAATATATATCTCAACCTGTATGCCTCCTACTTAGGTCATTTCTAATCTAGTCTAATCTAATCTAATGTGGACTTTTATAGTACTTAATCTCCATTAATTGACAGACTCTAAGGCAAGGGGAATTATCGTAAGTCCAATAGCATAGCCAAGGCCTACTAGAGAAGACGTAGGGCTTACAGGAAGACTATGGGTTATGGTTTATATATGGTTCATGGTAAATACTAAAATATTTACATTTGGTTCATTTCAATGACAGTACATTTTGAACGACTCTTTCCGATGAAAGAACCCATCGTCACTAATGAAATCACATCGTGCTTTCATGGAACTTAATCTCTACACTAAGAGATCTTATAAGGCAAATGTACAGCATGCACAGAATGTCTATAATTGACCTATTTCAGTGATATTTTTATTTTAGCATTTTAGAAGTCTGTAAAAAAAGTCTGTAAAAACCATTCTTGTAACCTTACAGGGTTAAAATCAGAAAAGGCAAATGTTTACACCTTCAGTTAGTTTGTGAGTCCACTATTAATCATTTTTCCCCGCAAAAAAAACCACCCTGGGTTGGGTAATTCATTTTCTTCATTAATTGATGTAAAAGATGGTTTAATTACGGTGTCGTAAACCGATATGGAAAACATGAATGAAGAATATGCAGCCTTTTTTACCCCTCAAGGCCAACTGACATCTAACCCAACAAGTGGGAGTGCTGAGACTTTTCATTTTAAACGAATGCATATTTTTGGCATTTAATGGCTAGGTCACAATTTTTCTTGTTGTCATTTGTTTTACGTATTTGGTTACCCTGGACGACCTGGGCCTCTGTCCATAGAGATTCTTCTTCCTAGAATTATTTATTTATCTGGGGTTTTACGTCGCTTTCAACAGTGTACAGGTCATATCACGATGGGTAGTTGGAAGGACAGAGGATACCAGTACATAGAGTTCGTCAGGGTTCTGTACTGTAAACTGCCAACCAATGGCAAGCAACTACCAGCTTTCCCACTTGAGGCCGTGCTGGGAACCGAACCCTGGCCTAGAATTAGTCTTATTCTTAAAATTTTTCTTAGAAATCGTCGTTTTTCTCAGAAAAAAACTCTAAGAGAAAGAATTTTCCTATTCACAAAGATTCTTATTCTTAGAATCACACTTAGAATTTTTCCAAGAATGGTTTTTATTCTTAGAAGTTTTCTAAGAACAAGAAATTTGTCATTCACAAAACTCTTATTCTTAGATTATTCTAAAAAACTGACTTAAAGACTGGCACATAGCATACTGAGTGTAAGGTAAATAGTTGCTTTGGTGATTATAGTGCAGCAACTGATTGTAAATCGATGTATATAGCAGGGTATTACATATTAAGTTGTCCCTTGTGTGTCCCTTGTACTGTAGTGAAATGCAGCCTCTTTATATTATTTTAAAAATTTCCCAATTTCTGTGCACATAGAGCAAGATCGGTAATCGCAAAGATTCTTAGAATTACACTTTGGTCTAAGAAAAATCCTAAACCTGTGCACTCATTTCGTTTTACTTCTATTCTTAGAATTATTCTTCTCTAAGAGTTGCTTTGTGAATAGGTTTTCATTCTAATAGTCAGAAAATTCTTAGCCTGGAATTTTTTTTCTTAGTCTTAAGTCTAATTTTAGGAGAAATTCTAAGAATCTCTGTGAATAAAGGCCCTTGTCCTTAAGTCTTTGACCCCCCCCCCATACTCTGGTAGTACATGTTAACAACAAGATATCCAATAGATCCATACCAAATCTATTCTTCACACCCTAAGGCCTGTATATTTTAATACAGCTTATGCGAGGTCATAGCAGCTATTTCAAAACATTTAAAACAGGAGCCTCTCGGAGATCGCAGGCCTGCGCCAAGGCACATAATAATCAGTAAATAGACAGTGATCTATATGGGTCTCAAAATTTCATAGGATCTAAGTTGGACCAAGACCTATCTACTCATAATTTAGCTTTCATGAAGATCCAACATGTAGCATTTGCGTAATCCTGCTAAGAATCAGACAGACAGACAAACCCCAGTTAACATCGCAAATGTTTATAAATGTTTAGTAAACGTATAAACATTTTTTAGACCAAACTTAAAAATAAATATTGACAATTATTCAATATTATGCATTTATAAACGTTTCAGCAATATTAGTTTGGTATATAAACGTTTTACAAACAATTTTAAACATTTTACAAAGAGTGAAGAATATCTTAACCTCGTTTTCATTTAGGATAATGTCAGCACAGCCATTTTGAGAGAAAATGAGAAATATTTCTTTAGTAGATCTTGCTGTATCACTGTTGTTTGAAGCCATCATTGAATTATAAGTGGATATATAAAAGTACATTATATCATAGAATGGACTGTACAAGGTTAAATTAATGTAAACAGGGAAATCATTCATAAAATGAAGTTTATTTACATTCTCCCTTGAATCATGCTGGATACTTGAACCTATAAAGGGTAGTGAACTGTACTTAATGTAGAAAACGTTTATAAACGTTTTTAAACAGTGTACAAACATTTAAAAACGTTTACGTATTAGCGTTTATAAACATTTATGCTTAAACGTTGATAAATGTTTATAGGTGAACATTTAGGAGCCCATCATTTTAAACCTTAAATAAACCGTTCATAGTTAGGTTTATAAACGTTTGTAATGCTTACTGGGATAATAATGCAATAATTAATACGATCAATGTGGGCATTTAAATTATTACGCATTCAGTACCACCTTCTTTGATTTATTGAGTAACCTTTCCATTGGTTTGCTTACTGATTAAGGTTTTATGTTGCTTTCAACACTTGATACAACGGTCGTATCATGACAAGTAGTTGGGGGGGTTTGGGATAATATTCTTCTGCAAAAAACTATGCACAATACTATAGGAGGAGGGAAAAGAATTGCTCAAGTCATATTGCAATGCAACAAATACCTCATTTATCTTCTGCGAATCAGAGGACATCTCACTTCATTCACTTTAGCTGAGATGCCGATGCAATAGATGTCAACACCTTGGGCCTTGGCATTGTTCGCAGATGGTATTGTCCTAAACATAAAAATATTGCAAAATTTTAAGGCGATTACAAAGACACAGTGGTTCAAGGGCCTCCATTTGTGTAGCTAACAGATACAAACACCGGTCACAATAAACAGGTTTGTACACAAAAACCTCCCTGGCAGAGGTACAAACGTGGTCCTGAATGCATGTCAATCTCCATGATCTGTTTAGGATGACCTACCCAGAATCTAAATCTCGCTGAATCAAACTGAAGACCAAAATATAAAAGCAGACCATACCACAAGGAACCACCACATGGAAAAGTACACGTATCACTCACCGAGATTGTAACCATATAAAACTCAAGCTAAACAGTCGTAAATATTGCCATGTTCATTCGTGATATATTACTTTTGTTTATTTACTTATTTGGGGTTTTACGTCGTTTTCAACACTTACTGCACTTACCAAAAAATTGGTCAAGCTTCAGGAAACTTTTTAAACCCGATCTTTTTAGACCCATTTAAATGTAAGCCTTGCTCCAATCCCTCATAATGTTTTATTACTTTTTGCTCTTTTCTTGTATAAAATATTTTAACAAAAAAAGCCAGTCATATATTTATTTATTTATTTATTTTGGGTTAAACATGATTGTTTTCAACACTGTACAGGTCATATCACGATGGGTAGTTTTGTGGGCAGAGGAAACCAGTACATACAGTTGGTCAAGGTTCTGTACTGCAAACTGCTGACCATTGGTAAGCCACTACCAACTTTCCCACATAAGGTACGGGGTTTGAACTACCTCAGAGGTGGGAGGCAATTGTGTTACCAATGCGCCACTGAAGCCCCTTATATTATTTTTGTACATATCATTATTTTGTATATATTTGTGTACATGATTTATATATTAGTATTTGGGTATATTAATTTTGTGTGTGTTGTTCATGAAGAATTCTTACTGTACTATCATAGTTCAGAATACCACATGGATTTCTATGAAACAAACACGACAAGAAGCTCTATAAAATACCTTTCTAAAGATGTATGAATTACTTTATAGCTAATATAATTAATAAAATACTGACAAAAATTCAGCAATTGCTGATGAATTTGTAATGCTAATTTTCCACAGTAAGCAATAACGAGGAATACAAAAAAATATTACCCAGTCCATATGTCCTGGAAATAAGGTCAAATATGGTGCATAGTGGTTAAATAAACACTGACTACTTATTATGTGGTAAGCAAATCTTTTCTTGCGAGCCACATAAAGCCTCTCTTACATCCTATCATACGTGTCACTTACGTACTGGTTACAGAGAAAAAAATCGGCGAATTTGCGAGGGACACTTAAGCTACACGTGTGATTTCATAACAGAATTACGCGGTTGCAGGGACCCTGCAATAAAAATTGGCTTTCACATTATTCTCCTAATTTCATTGACAGTGGTGCTCCTCACTTACTTGCACGGTTTGCACGTGCGATATGATACACTCACGTGTACCTTGCAAGTATATAAACCCACTGTGCGGGGGCCTGTAGCTAATAGCAGGGTGTTCTTTGATTTTCAAGTAGTGACACTCTTGCTGGGAGAATTCAGCTTATTTTTACGTGTAATTCTCTACTACCCCACTACCAGGCTACCCCATATGTTTAAAACAATATTTGGAGCACACTTACGTGTGTACACATGTACAATGGGATGTAAGAGAAGCTTTAGCAGTGGTCACACATTGAAGGAACCACAAGATCTAGCATCATATTATTTTTTGTGTTGCAGAATGATAAAACTGGGTTGCCCTCAACAGAACTGAGTGATGCGGCTTTTGATGCAGCAGTCGCGAAACCCAAAACATTTCGGCTGTCGGAAACAAACGGGCTCTTCGCACTGACAAACGCCCCCCAAGGAGAAACAGATGGGAAAGGACTGAGCCTCGTAGACATACTGAAGAAGAGGCCGGGCGAAAACGAGGCTCTGGAGGAAATCCCGAGGGGCTTTTCCCCGAGCAGGGGCAAGAGACATCACTACAGAGACGTCCCATATGTAAACTGGATTGTCAACCACTTGCTTACCCTACGGAAAAACATGAGTAATTCATACCAGCGAAACCGCTTCAACTTTGGCAACAGCCGGGGACCGAAACGATCCAAGTTTGCACCACCCAGGGGATTTTCTATATCCAGGGGAAAGTAATAGGCTTACATATATCGGGAATTCATGTAAAATATGTTGGATGCGTAAATATGTGTGGCGGTTTGTCAGGTTTTTAATGACAGTAACTAGTTCATGCCAAAATTTCACCTTATACACAACCTCATATGAAAAATTTCTTTCAGTTAGATAAAAAAATGCCCTAACTGTATATTGGGTTATTATTTTAAACTAGTTAAAGATGTTAGATCTCCTGGAAATGATATATTGTTCAGCTATATATGTTTTTTCTCTAAACGTATTTGTTTTAAGCCAAGATCAATTATGTTGTGTAAATGCTAAGCAGCATACTTTTGATGATATAGAATAGAATAGTGCTTCTCTTGATGGGACACCAGCCAAGCTTCAGGTTTAAGTAAGACTGGTTCCCAGTTTTGTCTACTAACCTAAAAAGACTTAAAAAAGTAAAGTGCCAATATTTTTACAGTATATCTCCTGTTTTTAAAAAGTATATTTTGGACACAAATCAATTATTGTGCCTCTAATATGTAACTCTGAAATTCTTTTAACAAAAATCTGCAAAGACAAAAGTGAATCTTGTAAATAAATTTGGTGTAGCTTTACCAGTAAACTAAATCGCCTTCTAAATGTTTTCTTCAGAGGTGATAAAGTAATCTTTATACTTGAAATTGGTGCCCTAAAACGACACAAACCAATCAATACACAGCTTACATAACTTCATTTGTTTTGTCCAAGTGATTTCGATTTGTTAAAGATAGCAGTTATATATTATGCAATTCCTGTTTCTGTTAATATGAGATATATGTTTAATTAGCACTAATATTATTTATTTGGTGTTTAAGTTACTATTGAAACGTACTAAAGTCCCATTTATATACGATGAGGAACTTTGAAACGACCTATAAAAGGATCCAAATAAATCTTTAGAACTGTGGTCTTGATTATTTTTCATGTATCATTTCTGTACACCATTGGGACTGACACGAATATTTGTCATGTGACCTTCTGTAGGCCAATGGAACTGATATGGCGTTTTGTCACGTGACAAATATGACTCGGTCTTATGACATTGCCAGGATTGCACAACTGCAATGGACCACAGGTGTTTGAAGAGAGCGAGTTTGTTGAATAACACATACACTCTGGTATAAGAAGTGAGTTAAATAGTACAGACATTTATATTTTCAAATAGAATGTAAGTCAAACAAAATGTCAAAGTCAAACTCGGGGTTTTACGTCCAGTTCAACAGCCAGGGGTCAAACAAAATGTCATATATGTGTGGCTACCTTTAGTGGTAGGCCTAAATGAAACGTCACTCAGACCAAATCTCAAATGTGGAAATGCTTCGAGCAATTTCCTTGTTATAAACTGAAGTTTCATCTATCCACTCAAAAATCTGCCAAACAGTTTGGAATGCTCTTCCTGACGGGATCCGTGTGTCCCCCCCCCCCCCCCCCCCCCCCGCTAATGCCTATTTCACAGGAACAACCTTATATCCCACCTCGTCCGAGTCAGTATATATCTGCCTGTACCTGGGTTTGAACCCACATCCTCTGTGTTCCAAGGTGAGGGTGTTACCCAACCAGGTCATAGTGGTGGATGTGTGTACAGATACTTGAATATTACAGTAGACCAAAATATATTTTGCATTGTAATGTGTCACCTTATATTCGGGTTGGAGCTTTAAATTGTCTCGGTAAAATGGGTACAGTTCTTTGGCGGGGGCAACGTCAGTGAAACTCGGTGAGTCAGTCCTATTTTGGACATTTTAAAGTTGTGACGTCATAAATCTAATCTAATCTAATGTGGTATTTTATAGCGCTTAATCACTATCATAGACAGCCTCGGAGGCACAACTGAAGAAACACATTGTGAATAATCATAAGGTCCAATAATATAGCCAAGTCATACCAAGAAGACACAAGCGGGGGACATGGAGGCTATGGCGGATAGGCTTTTGCAACCAGGTAGATTTTGAGCTTTTTCCTGAAGGAGGCAAATAGATGTTGCACTGCATACATTATGAGGAAGATCGTTCGAAATCTTGGGAGCATCAAAAGTAAAACTACGTCCAAAGTGTTTAGCTGACTCGTAGAGGGAGGATCGGAAAGGAGGAACTGTAAAGGTATTGACTAAGCCTGGTACTGTAGGAACAACTGCTAAGAGACAAGGAGGGTTCAAAATAACTCGGAGAACCACTGTGGGAAAATTGACAAAACCAATGTTGCTGTTTTGCTGAGAAAGGAAACAGAGATCATTTAAGTTCCAACACGATAGAACCTATTACTATGGTAGGTGAAATGTCAGTATTGTATACTGGCAGCCGATCCCTGGGGCTCTAGGGAAGTCTCACTAAACTGATAATGGTGCCCAAGAGAGATTGCAAACCCTCACCTAGGGTTTCTGGAACCACATATTGAGGAAAAATCCCAAATCAATTCCACAGTCCCAACGGACATCTGGGACATCTTTGGGGAGGGACGGACGGTGAAAATATGACTCCAGTGTAACTTACAATTTTTAAGTTATACATTGAGACGGGCCGAGCTATACGTAGACCCTCGCCTTATGTGAAAATATGACTCCAATTTGACTCACGACTTTTGAGTTATGCATACAGACAGACAGACAAATGGATGCTATGACAATGTCCAGCCAGGTTTAGGGTGTGTGCTATAAAAGAAGTCAACAGTTTTAGGCATCTTTGGGCTACGGATCAGAAATTTAGCTGATCATAGAATGATGTTCAATGGTGTTGAATGCCCAAGACTTCTTTAAAAAAACGTGGATACTTCCAGAACTTATCGGAACTGTGTGAAAGGAGAGTAACTGAACCAAACTTCAAAGGTCTTTTTCAAACGTTGAACTGAAAAGCGATTAAAGCGTTTCACACACAGTAAAAATTTATATTGGCAGACACATGACAGAGTGCAAAATATTTACATGTATTTATAAGCTGGAAGTTAAGAAAACATGAGAAAAAAAACATTAAGCCTGGGTTTCCACAATCCCGACTTCAATGTCCCAGTCACTGCTAGCTAATGTTCATTCTACAGCTTACACTGATTTTGTCCAATAGTTTACCAACTTGTATTAGTGAAAGTACTTGTGGTTTAGCAATGAAGCTTTTTCAAGTTGGATCTTCTTAAATGTGAAAACAAAAACAAAGAAAATATTCTTCACAAATACGGAATCTTTATTTGAAGTTAGTATTAATTCTAATTCTAATTTGACTTTTATACCACTTAATCTCCACTGAGTAGTGGACTCTAAGGCGCAACAAGACAATAGCAATATGCAAATTCAAAGTCCAGGGACAGAAGTAGGTCGGCACCACGTAGAAGCCATAAGAGAAAATGAGCTAAGGAGGATATGCCTTTGCACAGAGATAGGTTTTGAGCTTCTTTCTGAAAGAGGCAATAGTGGGTGCTACACGAATAAAAAAAACTTTGTAAATAGTCTCTAGTTTGTGGAAACAGAACTTTTGATGGCCATAAATAAACTTCAGATGTTTTTGGTGTTGAACTGAGAAGAGATGAAATTGCTTTCCACACAGACAGGAAACTTTTATATTTGCAGACACAGAGTGTCCATTATCTACATAATTATCACCATATCCACATAATAATACCGTATTATCAAAGGTCAAAGTTGGGGTTTTATGTCCCATTCAACAGTCAAGGTCATATTGGGACAGGTCCTCAGCGTTTGCTGCTTGTTGGGAGTCAAACCCACACGCAGAGGTGACAGCCTGTGATTAGATGCCAAACTTGCTAACAAACTAGGCCACGAAGGTCCTTGGTCGGCATTATCAAAACTCAGGCTTAATATTGCCTTTGGCAAGACATAAGACGGGCTTGGTCAAAGCGTATGTGACAGAATTCTGTGTTTTTTTCAATGACACATTTGACCGCCATATGTGACCACAACTGTATTATGGTAAATTCAGGATAATTACCGCTTTACAGTAACCTCGTGAAAATGTGCAGCCCATGTACATAGTCACATAACATGCAGTGCTAGCGGCTGGTGGGACCAGTTGTAGACCTTTATGCTAATATCAATAAACTGATGTTACTTACAAGATATATATTTATGCCATTTATCCAAGATAATATTGTAAACGTTTTATCAATGTTGATGGAATGACGTGGCTTACAAGATATATATTTAGACCTTTTTTCCAAGATTGTATTGGGATAATCGTAAGGTGCACTCCATGTATTGTTACAAGCAAGGGTCGAGACCTGAAAATGGGAGTTAAAATAAAGCTAAAACAATAGAAATCAGCACCAAATATTGCAAATAAGAGAGAATATGGCCGAAAATGCAGCTGAAACAGTAAGAATGTGGCCCTAAATGCAGCTAAAACAGTAAGAATATGGCCCTAAATGCAGCTAAAACAGTAAGACTGTGGCCCTAAGTGCAGCTAAAACGATAAGAATGTGGCCCAAAATAGAGCTAAAACAGTAAGAATATGGTCCTAAATGCAGCTAAAACAGTAAGAATGTGGCCCTAAATGCAGCTAAAACAGTAAGAATATGGCCCTAAATGCAGCTAAAACAGTAAGATTGTGGCCCTAAGTGCAGCTAAAACGATAAGAATGTGGCCCTAAATGCAGCTAAAACAGTAAGAATGTGGCCCTAAATACAGCTAAAACAGTAAGACTGTGGCCCTAAGTGCAGCTAAAACGATAAGAATGTGGCCCAAAATAGACCAAAACAGTAGGAATGTGGCCCTAAGTGCAGCTAAAACGATAAGAATGTGGCCCAAATTAGAGCTAAAACAGTAAGAATGTGGCCCTAAATGCAGCTAAAACAGTAAGAATGTGGCCCTAAATGCAGCTAAAACAGTAAGAACGTGGCCCAAAATGTAGCTAAAACAGTAAGAATGTGGCCCTAAATGCAGCTAAAACAGTAAGAATGTGGCCCTAAATGCAGTTAAAACAATAAGAATGTGGCCCTAAATGCAGTTAAAACAGTAAGAATGTGGCCCTAAGTGCAGCTAAAACGATAAGAATGTGGCCCAAATTAGAGCTAAAACAGTAAGAATGTGGCCCTAAATGCAGCTAAAACAGTAAGAATGTGGCCCTAAATGCAGCAAAAACAGTAAGAACGTGGCCCAAAATGTAGCTAAAACAGTAAGAATGTGGCCCTAAATGCAGCTGAAACATTTAGAATGTGGCCCTAAATGCAGTTAAAACAATAAGAATGTGGCCCTAAATGCAGCTAAAACAGTAAGAATGTGGCCCCAAATGCAGTTAAAACAGTAAGAATGTGGCCCTAAATGCAGTTAAAACAGTAAGGATGTGGCCCTAAATGCAGTTAAAACAGTAAGAATGTGGCCCTAAATGCAGCTTCCAGGAATGGGGCCCAAAATGTAGCTCAAACAGCAAGAATGTTGACCAAAATACAGCCAAGGCAGTAAGAATATGGCTGAAACCAAGTAAAATTGGAGTGAATGTGAAATAAGTACCCAAAAATGTTTTCAAATAATTGACATGGAGCTCAAACATTTGTAAAAAAAAAACCCAGTAAAAATGTGTTATGAAAATGGTGTGAAAATAGGTGAAAAGGGACTTGTAATTCAGTAGAACGGGTATGAATGTGGCCCAGAATATGTAGTGAAAAACACGATAAGAATATGGGCCAAATCCTAGTCAAAATGGAAAGAATGGGGCCTGAAGTACACGTGTACTAAAGATTTTGTAAATGTTTGCCCAATTGCTGGTGTAAAATGAAGGTAGAAAAGTGTCTAAAATGCAGTCAAAACAGCAAAGATTGGCCTCAAAATCCAGCCCAAAACAAGACGAATTCGGTTAAACGGGTAAACAGGCAGCCCAGAATACAATAATGTTTACAAAACGGTAGTAAATACAAAATGATAACAGTGGGGTTAAAATGCAATGAAACCAGCTGACATGTGCTCCAGAGGGTGTAGATATGGTCCAAGTGGTGTGAAAATGGCTAAATAATCCGAATACAGAAAATGTAGTCCAAATGGTGTTCTCAACATGCAGGGAAAAAAGGTTAGAATCTGAAGATAAACAGTTAAACACGTGAGAATGTGTCCCGGAAATTTAGTCCCTAAAAGTAGCGAGAAATGGACACAAAGGGGAGTCAAACCAGGCATAAATGTGGCTCCAAAATGGTGTGGAAATGGCTGGACTATGGCTAAAACTGCAGCCCAAAATGGCGAGAATGTGACTGGAAAATACAGCCCAAATACTAAGAACAGGGGTCCAAAATGAAGTGAAAACGTTAAGGATGGAGTCCAAAATGTCTCCAAAATTGCAAGAATGGGGTTAAACATGAGGACAATAGGGAAAGCTTTTGCCCCGCCATAAAAAGTGATTAAAACAGTAAGAATCTGGTTTTAAAATGGTTCACTGTGATCCAGAATGGTGGAAAATGGCATCTCAAAAGAGACGGAGATCAAATCCCAACAGATCCGTGTCACTTTCTTTGCAGACGAAAGTTCAACCTTTCATGACCAACCCCCAACCCCCCAAGGCTGGATACCTGAGGCTCATAGCTTGATTTTGAGTGTTGGACCTTTTACTGTCAAAATTCTTACATTCAAATTTAAGTTAAATCCCTTGAAGCAGGCCAGACGTGATGGCCACCTGGTCATAGCGTGTTCATGGCACAATATGGCGGCCTTAAGTGAAATATGCCAGTATTTATTGTTTATTGTTTATCTATTTGACTTAAATACCCGGATATCTATATTTGGCGCGCCCCCCCCCCCCCCCCCCCCCATCGTGGACCTGTTAGTGTGACAGATGCACAAACAAGTGTCAATATTTCTTTTATAAATACCTCATTAATAGTGTATGTTACAGGTATTGCATAGGTTTTCATAAGAAAGGTATTTCTGCAGAGCTCCTCCTTGCTTTTGTTGTCTTGAACTCTGCAGAAGTGGCGGAGAAATGTCAAATTAACAATTGAAGTTTTTATTGTAATTGTAATTGTCTTTATACTCAGCGCAATATCTCCATATACTACAGGACTCAAAGCGCTATTTAACCAATCCGACTGCACAGGTACAGCCCCAAATCACAAGTAACTGACATTCCCCTAACTGGAAGATAGCGGCTCAAGGATGACCATTTATCTACGTCCTTGAGGTTCCTTAGCCTGCCACTGGGGATAGGACCCAATGACAGAGGACTGACCAGCGCTGTACCTGGGTTTGAACCCACATCCTCTGAGTTCCTAGACAAGTGTGTTACCCGCTAGGCCACAGTGGCAGATAAATATGCACTGATACACAAAACCTTTTTTGGTCAAAGGTCAAAGTTGGGGTTAACGTCCCGTTCATCAGAAAGGGTTATATTGGGACAGGTCCTCAGCTTTGTAACTTGCGGAAGTTGAACCCACACACAGAGGTGACAGCCTGTGATCAGATGCCCAACCCACTAGGCCACTGAGGACCTATATTTCTTTTGGTAAATGTGGGCTTATTTTACCGACTATTGAAGCAAAGTGTTGGATAATAGAACAACCCTCTTGGTTAATACTTTTATATTTTAATCACTTGAAAAGACAAACCAAACCATCCTCCTTCATTCAGACTCGTATCGAATCGTCAGCTGCGTCATAGTAAAATCTAGACCGAGTTTCTGTCCCATCACCAATTGCTATTGATATACTGATGGACACAATGGTGAGGGACAGAGCTCACATGTACTTGTTTTTCTGTGTAAATCTTCAATTGCCGGAAATTATTGCATTTACATTAAAAATTCCTTGATATGTCTACATAGCTGTATCTAGTTTACAATACATGTGTTGTTACCCTAAGCTGCTTTTACAAGCCAGGAATATCGTTTGTAGATAGTTTGGTGTCATGTTGAAGATTTGTTTACATTTTAAAAATAAGTTGAACTATATACAAAGCAATTGGATAGGCATTGAATATTAGTGAACGGCACATGTACATACCTAAAAGAATGCAAATAACACTTTGTACCAGTGAGAATATGCGTACAAATATGCCGTTCAAGATTTACACAGAAAACAGGTACGTGCGAGCTCTGTCGCTCGCCATTGCGTACCGTCAGAAATATCAACAACAATGCGCAACAGGACAGAAACTCTGTCTAGGTAAAATCTAAAAATATGCACCATTTAATTTTCATAGTTATGTTCTGCTCAGCTGCACTAAATGAAACAATCTTAATGCTTACAAGAGCTCACTGGCCAGTTGGAAGAGACATGATAGAGCTCGGTGGAGAAGCTAGGAGTTTTGGTACGGTACGCCCTGATTTTTCAGAAAGTTGTGGTTATATGCAATATTTTGTTTGGGGGATGGGAGCGTTGTACGTTTCATAAAAGATTCTACTAACAAAAATGGTATGCCTGGGCATACTGTCTCATACATAAAGCTACACCCCTGCAGCCTACAAGTGGGTCACACAGCACAGGCCTCATATGAGCTTGGCTTGTTTGTTGCTCGATGCGTTTTAGTAGCAGCCACATAGGATTCACATATTGTACATAAGTCTGGATTCACATTCAGGTAGGAGGTGTTTACCACAACATGGAAAGCTTTACTAGCTCATTACGATTTCAAAAAATGCTTGAAAAACCTGCCACGACCTCTCATGTGTTTATTTGGGTTTTTAACGTCGGTTGCAACACATTGTAGAGGTCATATCACGACGGGTAGTTTTATGGGCAGAGGAAACCAGTACATACAGTTGTTCAAGGCTCTGTACTGTGAACTGCCGACTAAGGGCAAGCAACTACCAGCTTTTTCCCTCTTGAGGTCGGACCAGGATTTGAACTCTGATCTCAGAGGTGGAAGAGAGTTACCACACTACCACCGTGTCCCCATTCAAGACCTCTCATGTGCTAAGTTAAAATGTACATGCAAGAGGGTGACCAAAGAGGGGGGGGGGAGGTATAATGGCTACATGTTCAAACATGTACTACCAACAAACGAGTTCCATTTAAGTGGTTGCTCATGGACTGAAATTCAAATATGAGTTTTCATGGCCACACGAAACGGTGTGACAGTAGAATTAATATAAATGGCCGTGAAGTGTGATTGGCAGGACAGGCAGTGAAGCCCACCACTCACCTCCAAAATGTTCAAACAGATGGCAAACTTGAACCTTTCTAATGACGCACTGAATCTCTGGAGAAATCAAGGATATCAAGCCGAGTCCATTTGGCAATTCAACAAAGCATTAATCATCTCGCTCGTTGACAACTCTTCAAAGGAACAACTGTTCCAGCAAGGACAAATATGAGATCACCCAGCCAACATAGACCCCCATCCTTTTTCAAAAGCAGAAAAAGAGAAACTAAACCTCAAGCCAGAACAACATTGGTATAAATACAGGGTAGCACTCTGCCTCAAACCACAGAATTCTGAGTGACGGGAGTTGAAATCACCAATTATAAAATTACTTTCTTAAAACTGTACAGAGTCCTGGTTTCTACAGACAAGAGAAAATGAAGACACTTGTTGTTGGTCTGGCTTTAGTAGCGGTTGCCTTGTCAGCTGGCTGGGAAGGAAGAAGGAATCCTGAATATCCCTACAAGAAGGATGATTATGGTTATGGCAAGAAGAACTTAGGTTATGACAAGAAAGTTGACTATGGCTATGAGAAGAAGGTTGATTATGGTTACGGAAAGAAGAATGACTATGGTTATGAAAAGAAGGTGGATTATGGCTATGGAAAGAAGGATTATGGTTATGACAAGAAGGTAGATTATGGCTATGGAAAGAAGGATTATGGTTATGACAAGAAGGTGGATTATGGCTATGGCAAGAAGGACTATGGTTATGACAAGAAGGACGATTATGGCTATGGAAAGAAGGATTATGGTTATGACAAGAAGGACGATTATGGCTATGGCAAGAAGGACTATGGTTATGACAGGAAAGACTATGGCTTCAAAAGAAGTGAAAACTGGAGTCAATCTGGGTAATAGTAAAATCAAGCCAACACAGACAAATTAACTTTATACACCTTGGAAACTCTGAATATGTGACCGTTAATTGCGATTGATCAACAAGCATGGAAGTTGTTATCCATATATGGACTTCTTGTACTCCAAATTTGGCAATAGATGGTATTAGTACACTGTAGTGCATAAAACCAGTCAGGTATTTGATGTAGTTCTTATTTAATCTTAAGTGTTCCATTTGTTTATATTAAATGTATGTATATCTAGGTGTATGTATGAGGTCTTTAAAATCAAATGCCTTGCCATTAAAGGCATCAAGAGACTTAATAGATAACCCAGGTAGTTTTATCAGGTAGAAAATGTTAAATCTTTAAATTAACTTTCAATTTGTTTCTCCCCGGGAAAGGTTTATCTTATGTATAAAACACAAATGCTGAATTCAGTGTAATGAAAAAAAAAGTTTAAAGAATAAAGTGAACATTAACATTATATACGTGGTTTGATTTCTGCTAGAAATTTACTGTCATTGTCAATAGTATTCATTTTATTTTGGGGTTTTACATTGCTTTACATTGGGCAGAAGAAACCAGTACATAAAGTTGGTCAAGGTTCTGTACTGTAAACTGCCGACCATCGGTAAGCAACTACCAGCTTTCCCCACATAAGATCCGGGGTTAGAACTGCCGACCTCAGAGGTGGGAGGTGAGTGTGTTACCACTGCACCACTGTGCCCCTCACCCATTGTCGATAGTAACACATAATTGCAGTTAACTGACTATTATGCTAAATGCATATGTTTTCATTTAGAAAAAAAAAACGAGAAGAAATTTTAAAGTGGCTTTTGAGTACTTTCTTTACACATGCCTTTTGCCATATTTTCACGAAAATCTGTTGTTTGTAAATTTACTGGAAAACTCTGGGTGTTTGTATTATATCCAGTAAGACTGCTGCATTTTCACATTTCTTAAGTGGCAACCAACAACACATACCAACAGGGCATTAATTATTTCATGCTGATAGTTATTTTCAGAACAAAATCATGTGCTGATAAACATCATTATTTCGTTAAGGCTAAAGTCGTTCTTTGGGCCCCCACATGGCCAATGCTACTTTTACCGTTTATAGCATACACACACCCGCCCTGCCCCGAGAAATTTTCAGACCATGGGCAGTCTGTGGCGGAGCTAGATCTGGCAACCATGCGACCAATGCCTGTGATCATGCAAAAGATAAGTGGCATACCAAGTTCCACTCATGAGTCATAGTGTTGTGCTGTCTTCGTGCCTAAAACTACCTACAGAAGACCGGCGTTTCATCGGCACGTCACTTGAAAGTTGACCCATTTTTTTTCCCCGGTGGCCAGCATATAGGAACATGTAGAGTGGGATGTGAGAGAGGCTCCATTCCAGGTTTTCTGTGGCACAATTTGACTCAGAGCATTTCGACTTCCCTGAACAGGATGCTAGACTGTTTCAGGCTTCCCTCCCGAACTAGTGTTTTGCTAAAGCCTCTACGTACGTCCTGGTTACTGAGAAAAATCGGCTGATTTGCAAGGGACACTTAAGCTACATGTGGGATTTTTTAACAGAAGTTCAAGTTTGCGGAGACCCCACAATGAAAATTGGCAAGCACATTATTCTCTGCGTGTTCATAGCATGGGTTACAAATGCACCAACGTCTCAAGGAGAATTTACGAGGGACTTCGTCTCATGTGTTCTCCTTGCTAGTGTTGCACGTCCTCCCCAGTTACTTAAAAGGGGTTTGCATGTGCTGCATGATACACTCACGTGTACCTATACAAACCCACTGTGTGGCCTTTAGCCAGTTGCAGTCTGTTCTTGGCTATGCAAGAAGTGACACTGTTGTTGGGGGAATGCACCTCGTTTTCACGTGCAAGTCTCTACTACCCCACTTCCAGGCTATGCCAATATTTTTCAACAATATTTGTAGCACACTTAAGCGTGTACACATGTAAGATAAGCGTTATACCCCATTTCTACTTGTGGGTGAAGAGAGACACGTGTGTGTCGTACCATGTATATAAGAGGTACAAACCTCCAAAGGATTGAACCCTAGACCTTTTGCACTGAAGTCCAACACACCCGACCATGCAAGAGAGCACACGGAGACCACTGTAATCTAATCTAATCTAATGTGGACTTTTATAGCGCTTAATCTCCATCACTGATGGACTCTAAGGCGCATCTAAACATAACGCAAGGCAGTTAGCGTTAATCAAGGGACATGGCCAGGTCGTACCAAGGAGACACAGATGTGATGGGGGAGGCTATGGTGGATAGGCTGTAATGATATTTTGTATGCTTATGGTGTCAACATCCAAGGGGTTAAACGGCCAACTTGCCAGGAAGGAACTAATCTGGGCCCGCATTCACCAAAGGGATCAAGCTCGAGTTGAGCCAAAAATCAACTCACATTTACTGTGGTTTATACTAAACTTGAGCTGATTTTTGGCTCAACTTGAGCTTGATCTCTTTTGTGAATACTAACCCAGCCGGGTGAAGATTTAAATCAATGGCTCAAAGTAATAGAAAGTAATAGAGAAGCAACAGATGCTATACATAGATTGTTCACATGTTGATTACTTTGTGCGCAGTGGGAACACACTCGCCTCCCACCTCTGAGATCAGAGTTCGAATCCCGGCCCGACCTCAAGTTGGAAAGCTGGTAGTTGCTTGTCGTTGGTCGTCAGTTGACAGTAGATTCATCAATCTGTTACTTTTCTGTCGCATAAACTATGTTATTCATGAGTCTGACAATATCATCAGAAAATAAAAAGAATAATTTTTATAAACTTTCACTTTATTTGCTTGTCTTTAACAGGAGTTTAAAGTTTATAGACATTAAGTGCATATAATTTTAATGATAGATCTACATATCACACCACTTTATAATCTTACATTTACACGTCATGATAAATCAACCTTTTTGACGGCCTTTTTAATTCTATGAGCAAACTTTCTAGAGAAAGTAAGTATTGAATTCTGTCGAAAGTTTGTATTGTATTCTACCGAAAGTGTATTTCAAATGCTGTCAAAAGTATAGGCCTATTTTTGCTACTTCGAGAAACACACAATTTCAATAACATAGTAGAAAGAAAGTATGGAATTTAACTTTATCCATTTTCAAACGTGAAATTGTTTGAATAAATCAATAGCCAATGAACTGTTGTATAAACGTGTTTTTTCTGAATGCATTTTTGCATCATTTTGATATATGTACTGTTTTTTTCTTAAGTTTTACCCACTTAAAAATGTGCAAGCGACCCTAAAAAATGACCTTTCAATACATTATAATTTCTGCAATAGTGTTACAACCCTTCTTTTGTGAACTTTAAATCACAGTATCTCAAAGTATAAACTAGTAACCTCTCACATAATTTGCATCATTAAAATAAGTTTTTTTTTTCAAATTTTTTCTTTATTTCATTCCAAAATAATACAAATTGTTCAGTTATTAAGCAGTTTTGAATATATTATCTTAACATTACTATACCTTGCCAATCAGCAAAAAAGATGTAATAACTCTCATCCTATAAAGTTTAGTTCTGCCTGTTACAGAATAGCAAAAAAAACCCCCAAAAACAAACAGCACACAAAACATATAACTTTATCATATCTACCTTAAAGAAAAAAGCTTATGTATACATCCACTTTCCATTTATGATGTCTATGATAAGTTAATGAGTCACTCTGATGTACTTAATAACCTCTGAAGTCGTTGTAGCCTCCGTGTCTGTTGCCATAGTAGTCGTTGCCGTGGTAGCCAAGGTCTCTGGATCCATACCCGTAGCCCTCGTTTCCATAACCCTCATTTCCGTAGCCCCTGGAGTCGTGGCCGTATTCCTTTTTGCCGTATCCGTAATCTTTCCTGTCGTATCCGTAACCCTCATGGCCGTATCCGTCATCCTTCCTGTCGTATCCGTAATCTTTCCTGTCGTATCCGTACTCCTTCTTGCCGTAGCCGTAATCCTTCCTGTCGTATCCGTAACCCCTCTGCTCATGGCCATAGCTGTCATGTCCATAGCCGTCGTCCCTGTACCCTCCGTAACCCTGGTTGTCATAACGGCGGTCGTCACCATAGCTGCCATAGTACTTCTTCTCGTAAACCTCCTTCTTTTTGTACTCGTCCTTGCCATCATAGCCATGGGGTTGCTTATAGCCGTCTTTGTCGTTGTAGTATTCGGTCCTCTCGTAACCCTTGTAGTAGCCCTTTTTGTCGTCGTCATACCCGTAGCCACCTTTGTTTCCATAGCCGTCACGGTTGTATTCCTGTTCGTAGCCGTATTTCTTCACCTCCACCTTCTTGTAGCCTTCCTTCTTGCCATAGTCTTTTTTGTCATCGTATCCGTGAGGTTGGACAGCGTAGCCATCTTTCTTGTCCTTCTTTTCGTAGGAGTGATACTCCTTGACCTTGTAACCTTCGACCTTTTCCTTCACGGGAGGAGGGCTTGCCAAGGCAACAGCCACCAGGGCTACAGCGACCATGAGACACTTCATATTGTTTGAATTCCAAAAACAAACTGATGTTCTGTTTATAGGAGACTTCAACTCTTTGTCTCTTTCTTGATTTTACTAGAGACTGTGATGCTGTTGATCTGATGGTTTCTAAGCTCTGCTGGCCTGCTATATATACACAAACTCAGATCCTTGGCTCGAATGGTAGCTTGAGAGAAATCTGTATGTGAGCAGTGTGTATGCAAATGACCCCCCCCCCCTGAACAGCAGACGTGATGCAAAGGATTGGCCAGATTCTGGTACGCTCAGGAATCTCTGAATCTGCCATTGTCTGTGTACAGTTGTTGTTAATGACATGCGAAAAACAATGGCTAAAGCTGTGTAGAGTAGCCAAACTGTAGTATTATAGTGTACAATGTTTGTGCACTGAGATGTTTATGTGCTAATTAGCCTTGTCACTGGACTGTGATGTGGTTTAGTGGAAAATGATATACAGACGAAATAATATCATACAAAAATTGTGAAAGCTCTAAACAGCCAAAAGTGGGTGTTCTATCTAGATCATACTGTCCTGTGCAGGCCTCAATGAGCAACATACGAGTGTGAAATGTTTAATTTGTCAGGGCTCGCTTGTGGTTCGACGCATTTCGCATTTTAGTTGTACCCATTAGGTTGTTTAAGGCGGGAGTCATATTTTAGTAGGATGCGTAAGACACTGAAGGGAAAAACCTTTTTTTCTGAATGAAACAACTTTTCCAAAATATTTGAAAAACCTGCTAAGAGTCTCTCATGTGCTATAAACTACAACGTATGTGCTGGACAGATGAAGGCAGGGCAGAATGGGTCTACAGGATGGCTCATCCCGTAGGAAAATTTATTCATTTGGGGTTTTACGTCGCTTTCAACACTGTACAGGTACATATCACGATGGGTAGTTGGAAGGGCAGAGGAAACCAGTACATACAGTTTGTCAGGGTTCTGTACTATAAACTGCCGAACAACAGCAAGCAACTACCAGCTTTCCCACTTGAGGCCGTGCCGGGAACTGAACCCCAGCCTCAGAGGTGGGAGGCGAGAGTGTTACCACTCTGCCACCATGGCCCCATCCCGTAGGACAAAGTTGTGAACCAAAATTCAAATGTGTATAATAACTATATATGTAATCTATACATTCAATGACTTTCCTAAACGTAACTATCCTCATTTTAGGTACAACCAGTAAGAAACTTGGCATATTTGGCTATATCTTGTTTTCAAATAGTAGTGCAAATATTGTTGTCTTTAAAACCCAATAAAATCAACAACACATTGCCAACGGCTACAAAATCTTCTCCTTTGTATGAACAACCGTAGATTTTGATAGTTATAACTGTATTTTACACATCATGTGACAAAACTTTACACCAACTGGGCAGGCGGGGGGCTCCCAAGTGACAGTTCTTTGTATATTTATGCACGTACGTGTGTATGTATATGGTTTAAAAACTTTGCAAACTGTAACCATTACTACAGCCTTGAAACAGGCTAGTTTGATATGAATGAACTATTGCTTTTTGTGTCACGTTTTACATATTTGGCAATATGCTTGTTTTCACTTTAAGGCACAGGAAACAATCACACACACACACACATACAAAAAAGACAGATTGAATCGAATAGTTTATTCTATTGTGCGTGTTTCAATGTTTACGACTTACGATCGACGACTACAATAACTTAGTCTCTTTCCAGAATGATAAGCAGATCCATTGTGGGGTTCTGCCTGTCAATCTTGAGAAACAGCTTAGAAATCATAAGGGCTTTGTGAGCATATATGACTGGTACGGTGCGACCAAATTTCAACACATATGAGAAGGCAAAATCTTGCATTAGTTTGTGATGAAAGGGAAGAAACATATATTTTTTTGTAAAAGAGACAAACTATAAGCTATAATAATCACACATCATAGTCTGCAATACATTTTCATAGGCCTCCTCCTCTCATGCGCATTTAAGGGGGTTCGGTGGCGTAGCGGTTGGAGTGCTTGCCTTTAACCCCAGAGGACACTGGTTCGAATATCGGCCCCAGCACTTTATGTTGGAAAGTTGGTAGTTACTTGCCGATGCCCGGTGGTTTACACAGTGCAGAATCTTGATCAGCTAGTATGCACTGGTTCCTCCACCCGTAAACTACCCATTGCAATATGACCCTGGCTGTTGAACGCAATGTAAAACAAAAAAATAAAACTAAATCTTACGTGTATTTATGCTGCATTCTTTGCAAGGTGTGAGCTGGTGTTTACCACTCGTGTGTTCGTGTCTCTACCACATTCTTTAGTTATTCACGACCTGTAGCTTTCCATATATTTCTAAACAAATGGAAAGAACAAGGGCAAAGAAATTAAACCAATGACATTGATTCACTACACATCATGCCAAACATATGTATTTCATTTGACATACGTTTTCCGGGGTTATTTACAAAAAAAATCTAAAGTATTAAAATCGTTTTATCTCACAGTTTACTATAGCTGAAGCACAAGTATTCTGAATCCCTGTTGTCATCACAGGTGAAGGTCACAAAGTGGAAAGCTCTGAGAGGTACTCTACTCACGAGTGGTAAATAACACACGTGTCACAGTTCTTTGCATTTTGACAGGCCAGAAAAGCGTATATACCAGTCGTGAAACGCATAAAGAATGCAGCATTAATCTCTTGGCAATGAAGGGCCTGGACAAGTGTCACTTAATCAACCGACTTCTAATCTTTGCCTGTTCCATGCCACTTTTGTAAACACGTAAAATGCCACACACGCCATAGTTCGATTCCTCTCCCACCCTCCTAAGTAATTCATCTCGCCAGAATTCATCTATCGCTAAAAAGTTCTGTGTATCATATAAACTGAACATAAGACTGTCATTACTTTAATATAACATATGGGAGATTAAAAGATCAAAGAACAGTTGGTAAAAAGTTGTAATAAAAGCTACATGGCTCTCTAAAAATTTCGAATTTTTTTAGATAGAAATATATGTGTTGCACCAGTAGCAGCCACGCGGCTTATTTGTAAAAGCAATGAACTACTTGGATTATTTTGGTTTTATTTAGCCATGTCGCACCGTGCCATGCCATGCTTAGATACACCCGGCTGCACTCTGCAGTCAACAGCACAAAATGGTTTCGACCGTCGCAGGCCACAGGACGCACACATTGGAACGAGCATTAAGATTTCGCAGCAATTCACTGGAATGTAACTGCCATTATGGGGAGAGATTTGCTGCTTATTATTAATTATCGCTTCATTACATGTTTCAGAAGCATGATCGGTGTGCCCAATAGATGTATGTTTTCAATTACACTAAAGTAAAATAATTTGGCAATAACTCAAACATTTTCGACAAAGGGCATGCATTTTCTATATTGTGTTATAGCTAGTAGCATATAGCAGTAAGTAGATCAATCTGTTTGGAGATTTCAAGTTTTAAATTTTAGGTTTGAAACAGAAGTATTTACCAGTTTATAAGGTTTTCGAATCACATTCACAAATGTACATGACTTGGAACAAAAATCAGGGCTGTAAGGTTTTGAAACTTTTTTTGACATTTTAACTCAGAAGATTTCTCAGAAAAAAAGCCATCAAAGCTGGGCGTATCTGCGTCGCGTCAAACAGCTATGGGAGTAATGAAACAGTATCGGTTTAAAGGTATGTAAGAAACTCAGGTTAAAACAAAATACTCAAGTTGATGCATGCGTAAATAAATAAACAGATATTTACTTTATTGTCCACCATGCGAGGTACTTGGGTCAAAATACTAGGAAATATTTTTTATATGTGATCTATCTTGCCGATTTCACATAAACACACATTTTAAAAGTTACGCAACCTATGAGTATGTTAGTTATATAATGAGAAAGGTATTTTTACAGAGCTTCCGCTCGTGTCTGTTGCATTCAAATCCACAGAAGATTGTGGAGAGATCTGAAGTTTAAAATTGAGGTTTTTATAGTCACTGGTGCCACTCACGCCATGGATAAGCTTTGTGGCTGACCTTTTGAAAAATGTCTCAAAATTATATTTCTTAAGGTAAATATAGAGTTACCGTTATTATTATTATTATAATTAAAAAGTTGGATAATAAACATATAAAATAACCTTTGTGATGTATTTTACATGCCAAGACCCAAAAATAACATTTTTGTTTTGGTTTTAACCGACAAGGCTAACACTTGTTTAACAATTTTCCTATTATATAATATGAATGGAGGATTGAGAGAGCATCAAAAGGTATGATGACATCACACTTATCGGATTGTATACAGAAAAGTATCAACAACTGTGACGATTGGCTCAATAGGGTGAAGACTAAACTCAAAATTTCACGTAAGTTAAATCTTTTCATTTGCCCCCTCCCCAGCCTCAAAGAGTTCAAAGTTGGGGCTTTTACGTCCTGTTCAACAGCCGGGGGGGGGGGGGGGGGGGGGGGGGGGGGTGTTGTCATAATGAGACACGTCATCTCAGTATTGCCACTTGTGGGAGTCGAACCCCACACAGAGGTGACAACCTGTGATTAGATGCAAACTGTACTAACCCTCTAGGCCATGGAAGACCTAGTAACAGTAATATTAGTATAACTCTTCCAGGAAGGGTTAATTGTGGAGGGTTTTTTTTAATGTTGTCATGAGAGGACCAACCTAACCTCTCCCAACTAGCTAAACTATTTCATGCAGATAACTTGTTATAGTTTATTTATTTATTTATTTGGGGTTTTACGTCGCTTTCAACACTGTACAGGTCATATCACGACGGGTAGTTGGAAGGGCAGAGGAAACCAGTACATATAGTTCGCTAGGGTTCTGTACTGTAAACTGCCGACCAACGGCAAGCAACTACCAGCTTTCCCACTTACGGCCATGACGGGGATCGAACCCCGGCCGCAGAGGTGGGAGGCGAGAGTGTTACCACTCTGCCACCGTGGCCCATAACTTGTTATAGGTTCATCCCAATATATCCACTTTAAACTTGAGAGGTGTATACATAACCCATCGACAAATATTGTTGCTATATCCTTTCATGAGGTACTCTCTAAACATTTTATCGGGGTATTAATAAAAAGTCAAAGATAAAGTCTCTTTTGAGAGGAGTGTCATTTATTTGAAGAACAAGCGATCACTTCTTGTCACCTTAAGCGCCGGCTACACTTAACAGGTTGGAAAACAGCCTAGGTTTGTTTAGTTTAGACCACATGCAGAAAACTGGACTGGTACTTTACTGTGCCACCGAAACACTGATGGCCCAAGAGAAATTTTGTTTACGATCGATTGTCTCAGGGACAACCGTTTATCAACGTCCCTGAAGATGTCTTTAGCCTGCCACCAGGAATAGGATTCAATGATGGAGGCCGGCCATTTTAAGCCTCTACCTGGGTTCAAACCCAAGTGTGCTGGGTTCCTAGGCGAGTGTTACACACGAGACCAAAGTGGCAGACTATACTTTCGGCCATGTTAGCCCCACAATGAAATCCTCATTTCCACAGTCAAAGCACTTAGAGAGTTCACGCTTCTGCCAAGACACAGAACAATAAATGGGTAAATTTATTTTTTTTTGTCCGGGCAGTGATTCAGATTCGTCTCAAAATTTGATGGGATCTAAGTTGGGCGAAGACCCGTGTTCTCATTTTTTAATTTCATGATGATCCAACTAGTAGTATTGGTGTAACCAACGAACAGACAGACACACGGGGCCACGGTGGCAGAGTGGTAACTCTCTCGCCTCCCAACTCTGAGGCCGAAGTTAAGTTCCCAGCAAGGCCTCAAGTGGGAAAGCTGGTAGTTGGTTGCCGTTGGTCGGCAATTTACAGTACAGAACCCGGACACAAACTGTATGTACTGGTTTCCTCTGCTCTTCCAACTACCTGTCGTGATATGACCTGTACAGTGTTGAAAGCGACGTAAAAACCCCAAATAAACTTTAAGACAGACACACACAGGGTCATGAATTGAAGACCTCCCTGGCAGAGCTAAATATGGACACAGTGACGCACGACAGTTTATTTTCTTCAGACCAATGCGAACTCCCTAATCTCTCCTGCCCCAGTTAAAATTTTAACCCATGCAGAATTTAAACGGATGGATCGTAGAAGTAAGTAACAGAAACGTGCATAAGATAATGGTTAAAAGCTGAGGGTATTATGTCCCATTCAAGAGACAGGGCCATATTGAGACAGGCCCTCAGCATTTGCTGCTAGTGAGAGTCCAACCCACACCAATGTGACAGCCCAGTTTGCTGACCCCACTCAGTCTCTGCAGACCTTCACCAGTAAAGTTTCTCCTACATCCCATCGTACGCCTATATACACGTAAGTGTGCTGCAAATATTGTTGAAAAATATGAACGTAGCCTGGTAGTGGGGTAGTAGAGATTTGCACGTGCAAATAAGGTCAACTGTCCCCAGCAAGAGTGTCACTACTTGGATATACAAGAACAGCTTGCGACTGGCTACAGGCCCAACACAGTGGGTTTATATTCATGCAAGGTACACGCGAGTGTATGATACAGCACGTGCAAACGCTGGAAGTAAATGGGGAGAACCTACAACACTAGCAAGGAGAAAGCACGTGCCTAAGTCTCTCGTATATTATCCTCGAGACATGGATGCATTTGCCATGCTGCATGCACGCCGAGAATAATGTGCATGTCAATTTTCATTGTGGGGGTCTGTGTGATCTTGAAAGTCTGTTATAAACTTGCACATGTACCTAAAGTGTCCCTTGCAAATCAGCCGATTTGTTTCTGTAACCAGGACGTACATGCACGAACAAATGGGATGTAAGGGAGGCATAACAGGCAAGTGTAACTGAAGCTTTAGTGCAGAGCGGTGGGGGGAGGGGGGGGGGAGATTCAAACCCTGCTTGACAAAATAAAGATCAACCTGCCATTATCTTCTCAGATAACTGTGGGTTGCAAAAAAAGAGAAAAAAAACACAGTTCTCGCGTAATGATAATTAATATAAGGAGTTGGCTACTTAGGTTTGACACTTATACATACAGGCATAAATGTAAATATATCTGTGTAAGCATAAATGTGTAATATATATCTGTAGGCGCCATTGTTTGAAATTAGTTTATGGCCTCTCTAACATGTCATAATCGATGGATCTGATTGTGCGGGTATGCGCGACAAACTGTCAATTTATTATGCACATTTGATGGATCGGGAATTTTGGATGTTTAGTATGGTCTTATATTATAAACAGCCAATTTAAAAAGAGACACACACCAAAAAGTTAAACCTGACTTGTGGAGACTTTAGAAAGAATGTTTACTGGCGTTATAAACCTATGTTAATAATCATAGCATATCCATAATTATAGATTGGATTACTCACTTTAAACACTGGATAAAATCAAGAAATAAATATAAAAATGTGTATTGAGAACAGGGTTAATTTGAATTGGGTTGGATATACAAATTGTAATCAGGATTACTTACAAAAATACTACCTGGGATAATTAACAACTTAGAACTTAGGCGTAAGTTAAATGAAATACAAGAAGTGCCTGGAAGAGCGCAGACCATCACCAAGCGGGATCGGGGACCAGAAAATGGTAAAACAAATCCCGTCTGGAGTCTCAATGTGAATCCGGACAATCTTTGAAGAGGACCCGGGCAGGTGTACACTCCACCCTAGTTTGAAACTAAGACTCCCCCAACACGATTATTAATAGTTTCGGTGTTACGGAGCAGATTTCGACCAAGAAACCTTCACTAAAGAATTCTGGAAACTGGAGTGAAAACTATACGACATATAGCTCACTCCTCCGCTGTGACAATCTGTATCAGGATCCAGACTGCAAGTTGAGCATTTTTTTTATCCAGGGATTTTTTTCTCAATAATGTCTGTTCCATAACTAAAAAGCTATTAATTGCAGTGGGGTCATATCGTCAAGCCGCTGGACCAGTCCACCTCAAAGACTATTCAAAGATCTCCATTGGGACTTCCTCAGCCATATTAGTAACTATTTTGTTTAGCGTGTATGCAAGATATCTTTATAGCCCGGGCATAGGGCAATTACACAGTGCAAAGAAATCCACAAAATAACCACAAATAAACTATTCATGGGTTAGTTTTTACCAAACCGCCTTGCAAAATGCTTTAAATTTTGCAGTTTTTAACACCGTCTTTGGAATCCGTAGTGACCCAAATTGTCTGCCACAACAGTAAACGAGTCCCTGCAATATTTAACAGAGCTTCACAATGGGATGAATAGTTCATCAATCTATGTTTACAATCTATAATGGACATTAAAAGTGGTGCTAGTAAAACTCAATGACACAGTCATTACAAAACAAAATTGCCATTGGGATGGAGTGTTAATTATTTATTGACCCAAGAGTCATTAAAAGCACTTTTGACGTCAACAAGCAAAAACAACGGAGTGGCTGGGAAGTCTGAATTGTGTATTGTATTTTGATGCCCGTCCTAATTCGGCAGGACTTCAACTGCAAGATCATTATATAACAAGCTGTTATAGTACATGCATAAATATTTAGAGATATTAGGAAGACGTTCTTGAAGCATATGGACTGACTTTATAAATATAGTGAAGACTGACGAACAAACTGCTGACAAATGCATCAAAGTGGGATTTTAAAGGGTGGATATTATAACTGACCTCCGACAAGGAGGCATATATAATTGGCAGTGGTTTCTTTTGTCTGTTTGCAAAACAACTTGAAAAGTTGTGTACGACATTGGGTTGACATTTTCAGAATGGATTAAAGTTTGGTAGCAATCTGGATTAACGTCTAAATTCCAGGAATTTTGCACTAGCACGTCATATTCAAGGTGTTGGCCCTTGGAGACGGTTTGGCACTCTACGAGTGCTACTCTAGTATCTACATGAAATCCTCTGCCTTGAATCAGCACACGACTAACTGATGTACAGCTAACACTGTTTTATGTTTTTTTTGTAACAGTGGTTTTGATTGGTTAAAGGCTGAAGCAATTGTTTTACTTCCTGCCAGTGCCAATATAAGGCGTGCTCTGAATTGCAAAGCAGTTTGCTGACAGCAAATGTTTAGAATGTTTCAGAGTATATTATAATCAATAAATATCACGTCAAACTATATTATAGATGAAGAGTAGATTCCCTTGGATTTACGAAATGTTGCAGTGGATCCATTTAGTTTAAACTAAAATCATACAAAGCAATCTTAAGACTATAAATAAACGAAAATAAAAAGAAAACCAGTGTTTGCAAACTTGTTCGTGAAGAGTGTTGAATTTCCATGAAATAATCCTCCAAAATCAACTTCAGATTCCAAAAATGAGTACCACAGAATGTGACAGCCAACATGGAAGAAGCTCGCTAGCAAAGAAGTTGCAGAAGCATTTCACATGGTCGGCAAGTGGCGGCCAAAACCCACCGAAATTAGAGTCGCCATCGAACAGGGAAAGGCAGCATAAAGCCAGTGTGACTTGCAGATCTCTTGGCAGCAACAAATCATTATCCAGAAGTCAGAGCGTGATGCTATCCCACCTGGATAGTCATTTATCCAACACTCCCACACTTTCAGGGAGCTTCAGCTGCCCGAGAACAAAGACGAAACAACAGCAGAAGCAACATAAAGATCACCATCACTCGACCCACAGCGGCAGCTCCTTCGAGGATGTGTATGGCTATGAAAACTATCTGGAAGAACCCGGCAACTTGGACAGCAGCGAGAAAGGCACGAGTTCCCTTTGGGGGGAATTCGAAAACCACATCCTCTCAATAGACACAGATTCCGTCCACTTTCAAAACAAGCCTTCCACCTGGAAAGGGAGCGTGAAGTTCCGGGAGGCTATGGAGGAGGAATATAAGCTGAAACAGGCCTTTGGGAAGACAGTGGGCACTGTTGTCAACGTGAATAGGTTCAAGGACAACCTCAGCTGTGCCATCTTGCAGGAGGAAGCGGAGGAAATGACGTCAGAGGGGAGTGACGCCAGTCTGACGTCACCAGAGGCCTCCAATGTCACCAATGCAAGCAGATGCTGGAACAAGGTCAAGATTGATTTGCAGGTTCGTTTTTTTTTGGGGGGGGGGGGGGGGGGGGGGGGGAGGGGGAGGGGCTTATTTTTGTGTTGTTATTTTACTCTAAATATTAATGCTTAAGTTGCTCAGCCAGTTTCTTGGAGTTCCTTGAAACAATATGTTGTCATAAATATGGTGAAAACGTAGAAAATCCCACTTTAAAATGAAGACTCCCAATGTGATTAGCAGTTTTTAAGCTATGGAGCTGATAATGTCAACAAATCCTGAAAAAAATTCTCAAGTGGATCATGCTTGAGGAAGACTTATCCACGGATTTTTGAAACACAAATTTTGTTTTTGTTGTACACAAAGTGACGATGATCTCAACAGTTTGAGCAAATAAAATCACGTTACATCCACAGAGCAGAAGATATCCCAAAGGACATTATCAAGAACTTTTGCCCAGAGATTAGAACTAAATATGTCCACAGGACCGTAGCTCTGAAAGCCACACATATGTTCTAGACAAAAGTTCATCATTAATAGACTTTGATAAGGCATTTGACTAACACTCGATTGCCACGGATCCCAACTCACAAAATCATGGCCAATATTTACAAGGTCAAAATGTAGGGTTTTCATGTCCCTTTAAACAGCCGAGGTCACACCAGGACAGGCCCTCAAGAAGTCCCCTATGTTGACATGATCTTGACCCCACCCCGTGACACCCGGAGTTGAAAGACAAGTACTTAAACACCAAACTTGTTTATCTACTCTGCGATTTACATCCCCTTGCAATCAACCCTGGTCCATAAAATAATAGTTTAAACATGCCTCTTGAAATAAAACATGAATTATGCATAGCAAAGTGAGAGACACAAAACTCATATTGAGGAATGATTACGCATTTAAAACAACGTGGAGAGTGCATGTGTTATTGTTAGGTCAACCTAATTTACATCTGAGAGTTTTCTCTTTTCTTAAAAGTGTCCCTAGATTTTTTCAGTAATGGACAGTGGTTTTTCTCAGGGATTATGACCATATATGGAAGCCCTCTGACATATATTTCTGATGAGGCTTTTTGACTTTTATTTCAACTAAAATGACCATAAAAACTGAATACCCTAACATTCATACTGGAAATATAGAAATGAAACATAAAAATTACAGATTAATGTAGGGGTGCAATTGAAATAGGATTAACAGCTTCTTGAATTGGTGTCTGCGGTACTTTGTTAGCAAACCATTATTATCAAATAATGGACACTTACTAGGCAATTCATCTGAGGACGTAGCACATTTTCATAAAACTTTTCTGGGGTATTCTAGAAGTGGAAAAAAATATATTTCAAAAGTGCATTTGCAAATTATCACTAGCCACTAAAATCAGGTATATCAGCCAACTGGGCAAAAATTTAATTTTAAAGTTAAATCTTAAAATATATCAGAAATCATCTCTTCAATAGCATTTGACTGACCATTTGTAAAAATTAAAATCCATTGAGTTTCTTAAAATACCGATTTAGACTGCAGATCAGGACATGGCATACATGTAAACAAACACTCGATTTATGGTCTCGTATCAAGTGTGGCAAAGTGTTTATATATGTAGGAGTGATTACCATCTTAAATGCCTCGTTTTCTACTTCAGATACAAGGCCATTAAGGAAGAGATACCATCTCTTTGCCGGTATCAAACAAAAACTTACACCAATTATCTCGTATATATTTTTGAAGTCTGATTAATTTAGACAACCTTATGGGGCTTTCACACTTAACTGGGTCAATTCCTTCTAATTTATCCAGCTTAAACAGGGGAGGGACGGGTCTGAATGTGGGTAAACAAATCAAAATTCAACTGGCTGTCCAGTGAGTGCTGCAGAATGTTTCATTACAACCTTCTCTCTCAATAAGCTATCAATCCGAACCAACCTCCATATCTTTCATCTCTCAGAAAAACCTAGCGGCTTCACCCGGGGCAACTGCCGTATCTTTCATCTCTCAGAAAAACCTGGTGGCTTCACCCGGGGCAACTGCCCTATCTTTCATCTCTCAGAAAAACCTAGTGGCTTCACCCGGGGGAACTGCTCTATCTTTCATCTCTCAGAGAAACCTGGTGGCTTCACCCGGGGCAACTGCCCTATCTTTCATCTCTCAGAGAAACCTGGTGGCTTCACCCGGGGCAACTGCCCTATCTTTCATCTCTCAGAAAAACCTAGTGGCTTCACCCGGGGGAACTGCCCTATCTTTCATCTCTCAGAAAAACCTAGCGGCTTCACTCAGGGCAACTGCCCTATCTTTCATCTCTCAGAAAAACCTGGTGGCTTCACCCGGGGCAACTGCCATATCTTTCATCTCTCAGAAAAACCTGGTGGCTTCACCCGGGGCAACTGCCGTATCTTTCATCTCTCAGAAAAACCTGGTGGCTTCACCCGGGGCAACTGCCGTATCTTTCATCTCTCAGAAAAACCTAGTGGCTTCACCCGTGGCAACTGTCATTCTCTTTCCTTGACCAGACCCAATGGCAGCTAGAGGACATGCACTTTTTCCCGTAGCCGCTAATACTGAATGGAACAAACTCCCTCAAGCCAACAGAACCCAGGCTAGTGTCTCTGGGTTTTAGACGACTGTTGAAGGCTTCCCTATTTAGATTGGCCTAAACACTCTCCAGATCCTTTTTCCCTATCAGACTCTAATATACGGAGACGGATTCCTTCTACTTCTGGCTAGGGATAGGTTGGTAGGCCCGGTATCTCAGTATCGACAGCATTTCACTGAAATACCATGACAAGATTTTAAAACCACCTCTTCGGTTGTCATCGCATATAATGGAAGGAAAACTTGGAAAATACTGGAAACAAACCATAAATCTGAGGAAACAACACACTTTTATCCCATATTTTCGTGCATTTACAGACTTTTATAGCGATATGTTGAGCTGAACTGTTATCTTTTGGTTACGACACTTTATGGCCTCAATCTTGCCTGACAACATATATAATGGAGGGAAAACTTAAAATATTGGAAACACAATAAGAAATCCTAAGATATTACAAGCTTTTTATCCATATTTTGTGCATTTGGGGACTTTTATTGTGATTTTGTTGATGGGAAACGTCCATGTTTCATTGGGGTGTACTAAAACGTGAAGTCCCAGAATCGGTAAGGTTTTGCATTGGCGGGCTCCTGATGTATACATTTTTGATACCAATCCATCCCTACTTCTGGCGGAGTACCGCTACATCAATTAGGAACTTAACAAATAGCTCCTTATTATTACTTATTTCTAACTTCAAGTTGCAATGTCACCGTGGAAAAGTGCAGATGAAATAAATTCTAACATGATAGAATGCTCCATATTTACAAAAGAGATACCCGAATGCACTCGGATTACTTACATTTCATAATAGGGACCACAGGCATTTGCCACTGTCAAACTAACGGTGACATTTAAACTTGCATATTAACCGTGTCGTACTAATTAAAGGAAATAAACCGTTTTTACTGCCATGATGCGAATATTGATTTTCAATTATGAAACATTTATGAATCTCCTTCATCCATGCAGAACTTCTGTGTTGCAAGATTTAGATTTATTTTTTGTTTTACGCAACGTTCAACAGCCAGGGTCATACTGCGATGGGTAATTTACGGGTGGAGGAACCAGTGCATACCAGTTGGTCAAAATTCTGCACTGTAAACCACCAGGCATCGGCAAGTACCTACCAACTTTCCAACATGCTATGCCTGGGCTGAAATTCGAACCGGCAACCTCAGATGTTGAAGGTAAAATCAACTTCATAGACTTCAATGAGGCAGTTGACTCTGTTCTGTTGCCAATGTTTCCCGATGTGCAAAATCATGCTCAGTAGGTGATACCCACGTGATTAAATGGCAGACTTGTCAACCTCTTTACTACTAGCACATCAGAGCATTGTGACAATGGTGACAAGCACAACTTATCTGCTGAACTTAATTCATTTAACGTTTACAAGTGGCTTTATATAATAGGTTGTCATTTGTTATCGATGTTAATATAATTGCGATAATGAAGGGCTTTAGTCATACTTCGTTCAACAGTTACCTCCAGACAAATAATCTATTTTGACAAGTCTATATGATCAATTGACTGATTTGGGTTAAATGTCACTCTCTTATTTGTTTAGTGCCTTACGCCTCGTTTATTACCTTAATTGTATTGGCTATATTGTGATGAGTAGTATTGTAAGGGCAGAGGAAACCAGTAGATACAGGTGGTCTAGGTTCTGTACTGTGAACCGCCAACCAATGGCAAGCAACTACCAGCTTTTCCACAAGAATTCTGAAAAACTGGCTGCGAGATGAATGCTTATTCTGGAGCACCAGTCACAACATATGTAAAGTTACTTCTCTAAAGGTTTATCTTAACCATAAGTGGTTACTTCAGTTTTCCAAATATTTGTGAAAAATAGTTTTCGGGATGTCAGGCCAACATAGACATAGTATGGGGCACTGATGTATTTGGCAAAATATATGTGTCAGTTTGCAAGTCATATATGATGTTGCAGCATCTAATAAAATATAACTTAACAGGAACTATTGATATTGTGATTGAAGGAACATCATTTGGAGAACAAACTTGCCGAGGAAACGACTGGATGGAATCTAGTACAAAGGACAAACTTCAACATCAACAACCCGAGTGACGTTCGCCAGGAGTTGTACAACAAATACCTGAGGCGTTCGCGACAGTGGTGGCTAGGTGGACTCCAGAATTACGAAAAGTACAAACTCTTCTTCGAGGGGCATGGCAGTTCGGCCAGCAACGCTTCTTCAGACAGAAAGAAAATGGTCACCTTAAGCAGTAAATCAGCTGGGCATCTGCAGGAAAGACACTGGTTCAAATCTCAACACAAAAGGCCAATGACATCTAGGTCAGGTTACAGGAAACCCGAAGCTAGTGGCCTGGATACAAACAGACCAATGACAGCTCTAGAAAGTGTGTCATGAGCGATAATAGAGGATTCATGAGAAAACATTTGTTTTGGGATGTAAAGTAAATTATTGAGGCAGCAATTGATCACACAAAACTATTGACTTTGGGGGTTTCCTTCAAAAAACTCCACAGATGATTGTTGATAGTTATCTTGCAAGGAATTCTATTTGTTTTGTAAAACTTTCTGTGGTCAGAACTATATCTTGGTTTATTATTGCACGGGTTGTCATATTACAACAAGTAATAAGGGATGGGGTGGCTGTTTAACATCTATCTGGGGAATACTAAACTCATTATGTAATATATACATGGAATAAACCTTTCACCCCCTTGTAAAATTTGACACAGTTTTACATTCTGTTGACTGATATTTAAGGAACAGTGACTGTTATTTATACGTATGTGTACGATATTGATAATTACACTTTCTCCCATACACAGTAATAAACATTCTGTTTATAATTGCTAATTCCTTTTGTTTGTTTATTGAACATCCATAGAGCCCACAGAGCATATATACCTGCTTTTGTTTACACCTAACGTCATTAAACTACAAACACCTGTTTATTCTGTTTTATCCATGTTCTAGATGTATCATCCAAAAGGTGCATATATTTTACATCTAAAAACATCTTCAAAACATTTCCCCTCGATGAGACATCAATGCACAGTTTCTTAATCTTGTAAAGGCGCTTTTCATACCCTCATATAAAACACCCACTAAGGTTAAAGGTTAGGATGATTTTACGTCCTTCCAATGGCTAGGGTCATACCAGAACTGACTCTCAGAGCATCCAGACTGTTGTCATGAGTCGGGTTAGACTCCAGAACCAAATGCCTAAGTTGTTGACCAATCAAGTGGCTGCATGAGGGGTCTAAACATGCTTATAAAAACTATCACCCCTTATGTAAACATGAACTCGTTCATTGAGCTGGGGTATTAACAAATAGACGATAGTCAAGTCAGCCTCTAGCTGTTAACCATCAAGTGACTGCATAAGGGTTCTAAACATGCTTATAAAAGCCATCACCCCCTTATAATATGTGAAAATGAACTCGTTCACTGAGCTGGGACGTTAACAAATAGATGAGAGTCAAGCAAGCCCAAGTTGTTGACCATCAAGTAGGCGTATTTCACAACCATAATCCGTCGAATCTAGATTCAGATTTGGATTCATGGATTAGTTAGATCCGTGAAATGCAATTTTCTGTAGATCTGAATCCAAATTTAAAACATAAGATAAACCAACATATATATCATATATTATTACAAACTAATATGCCATAATATAATATTATAATTTAACAATATAATAAAAATTCCCCAAATATTAAAATTTCCTGCCACATGTTGCAGCCATTATTTTACAAAGAATTATGGGTAATCCAAGGTCACTGAATCTGTTGATCTACCTCTCGAGATCAACGGATTCATAATCCAGATTCAGATTCAAGTCACATCACAAGCGAATCCGTTGATCTGACGAATCTAGATTCGACGGATTACGGTTGTGAAATACGCCTAGTGACTACATGAGCGTTCTAAACACGTGGGTCCTATAAAAGCTGGCATACCCTTATAATTTGTGTATGTTAATGAACTCGTTCAATGAGCTTGGATGTTAGCTTGACCTGTAAAATCTTCTTATATTCTTCTCCTTAATGTTACTAACGTGAAAGCTATGGTTTCTACGTAACTTCCAGCAGCTAAGGACATATCAGACAGACCCCCAGTGAAGCTGACACGTTGCCATGAAATAGACTTGAACCTACGTCCACAGAGTTTAGGGAAAAGTGACTACATGGCAAGCACTATATTAACCCATTGGCAACAGTTCTCTGCTACCAGGGAAAATAAGGCAGCCACTTCCTTGGAAGATGTGTAATAAAAGCTAGCACCCCTATAATGTCTACAATGAACTAGTTTAATAAGGTGGGCACTCGTCTTTAATAAAAGCATCCTAGAATCTAACTCCTATAGGTTTTTTAGTGTTTTTTTTAAAGTTTTCCAATTTCATAAAACTGGAACAGTTTAATTGTGGCATCTGCATATTTTATTTTATTTTCTTTTTTAAATTATTTTAGAGGTGCATTTTTTTCAAACATGGTTATTTTTTGCAATGTGATAATCAACTCGTGATGATGTGATATAATCTTAACATCCTTCAAATTGATGTTTCATGATTGTCAAATTTCAAGGCCGTGAGGAGTTACAGATACAAAAGTATTTTTTTACAAAACACAAACAACTCTTGACTGGGGCTAAGCAGCAAAGTACGAAATAATATATAAATGGCTATCGACTGGGAACATCCATCGGTACAGCCCGATAGAAATGGCTGTCCACTGTGAGTGACAGTATGGTACAGCAGAAAATAAACATCTATGGACTGTGGTTGGTAAACATGGTAAAGCATTATGTAAACAGTTATGTACTGTGGTTGAAAGACATGGAAAAGCATAACATAGATGGTTGTTGACTGTGACTGAAAGACATGGTAAAGCATAACATAAACGGTTGTGTACTGTGGTTGAAAGACTTGGTAAAGCATAATGCAAATGGTTGTTGACTAGCTGTGATTGAAAGACATGATAAAGCATAATGCAAATGGTTGTTGACTGTGACTAAAAGACATGGTAAAGCATAATATAAATGGTTGTTGACTAGCTGTGATTGAAAGACACGGTAAAGCATAATATAAGTGATTGTGGGGTGGGGTTGGCTGACATGGTAAATCATTATATAAATGGTTGTTGGCTGTGGTTGACCCACATAGTACAGCAAAATTTAAAATAACTGTTGATCATTGTTGAAAGACATGTTGCAGCATAATAAAAATACCTTTTGGCAGTTGTTGGTGGTAAAGTAAAATATAAATAACTGTTAATGGTTGTTGGCAGACATGGTAAAGCATAATATTAATAACTGTTAATGGTTGTTGGCAGACATGGTAAAGCATAATATAAATAACTGTTAATGGTTGTTGGCAGCCATGGTAAAGCATAATATAAATAACTGTTAATGGTTGTTGGCAGACATGGTAAAAATATTATAAATAACTAGATATGGTTGTTGAGGAAATGGTAAAGCATCATATAAAGTTCTGTGGTTGACAGATATACACAAGAATAAAGTGATTAGTCATTTGTATTTTTTTTTGTCATTTTCCAACGGAATTAAAACGGCCGACGTAAATCAAGGCAGGCATCCATTGGTATTAAACTAGGTCAGAGACAAATTGGACCAGTTCAAAATGATTCATGCACAGGGGGGATAGCTTTTTAAAGAAATACATCAGGGGAAATACAAAACATAAAAGAGGTACATGTAACAAACCTTTCACCCCCTTGAAAATATAAAAAGTGCCAAACTTATATCTTTATATTAAGTTATTTTTTTAACCTCAAGGGATATACTGTGTGGGTTAAAATTTCTAAATTTTCATACCTGTCAATATCTTTAGAAGGGTAGGGGGCGATAGGTTTTGACATGTCTGTTTATATCAAGGCTGCTACGAACAGGAACTTAATTATTAAGGGTTAGTAAGTGCAGATTAAAATTTAACAAAATACACGTGTTTACAGATGGGTGAAAAATCAATGCGTCTTACCGGGAGAGAGTGAACGCGGTTTATGTTTTGGACCTAATGACTGTACCGACACATTTAAGTATATCCACCGTTTTGAACAGAGACAAATTAAAAATAGCCTATCACAGATCAAATTGATCAAAGTGGCATTTGATGGGTCTAGTTATTACTGTCAACTTAACAATGAATAATGACTTAATGACATTCACTACCTCTGTTTAAGGAGGTTGTGTAATTACTACTGTGCGTTTGTCTGTTTGTCTGTGCCCAAACCAACTGAAAAGTTATGGGACAAGTTTTTATGTAACTTTTCAGGAAATGCCGATAATTTTACAATGAACAAATGGTGAAATTGTGGTGGTAATCTGGATTAGTGTCTGGATCCAAGATTTGTTTGTACTGGATCACTGCACTCATAACTGATATTGGTGGTGTTGGCCCTTGGCAAAGGTCTGCAATCTCTCAGTGCTTGTTCTTATATTGTCTTTTTCTGATATCGATGATACAGCGTTTGTGGTGTTTAAGAAATGAAGACGCGTGAAACATGTATATATAAAACAGGAAAAAACTGCCCGAGTGACGCATGTATTTTTGTCAATTTTATCCTGAGAGGCGACAAATACATAAAATCTGAGGCTGTAACTCTAACTGGTGACATACAGACACGGAGAATGACACAGAATGTGGCGGAAAGGCAGCAGAAGAACTACAGGAATGATGCAACATCCTTCAGTTAGAGGAGGTTATTTTTCAGTGACCTTCATACTCTCTATGGTAGACGCAAATTTTGAACAGTTTAAAAAACTTTTGTGTATCGCCACAGAATAGGGGGTGGGGGTCAGGGTGGAGGACCTGGGGTGGGTATGCCACAATGGGGAAACTTCACTGAAAGAAGTTTTGCAGTACACGGAGGAATGAGAAGTTACACAGATGTAGGCAACCCCACCTGTAGGCATTACTCATGCGAAAATTTAAAAATATAAAGGTCACTCGGGCACGTTTCCCTGTTCAGTGACATACGGACATCTGTGTTGCGTAAAGTTGATTAAACCTTATTCTTAAGGACTTTTCATGCAACGACAACACTCCCAATTAGCTATGGCAGTATATATCTGACAAAAGAAAAACAGCTTTAGAACGAGTGCGTTTCTTTTCTGTGAAATTGCATCGACAGTTCAAAGAGGAGGTGGAAATTGCTTTAAAATATTAATTTTTGCTTACACGTTTAAAAAATCGACAGCCTAACTTAGAATTTTGATCAGAACTCAGATTATACTTTATAGACTATTTCACGGTCTGTAGTACAGCGGTTTTCTTCTTTTCTTTTTCCAAAACGACAGTGCCCCCCCACATAGCTATGGCAGTATATAATGAGTACCTCGTAGGTACCTCAAATTAATAATTATAAATTTCTGTTGAACAAAAAAAAAAGACATTAAAACATACTACTGCAAAATAGATTTTCAATTTAATCCAGATAAGACACAAAAGTTTAAAATTATCAATTTACGACTGCTTTTGAAAGAATCTTTGAATCTTTACTTAAAGAGAGCTAAACGTTTCAAACCTGTGTTTTATGTTGCCAAGAATCTGATTTTTGAAGTACCCACAATGTACCCATAGACAACAGGTACCTTCTCATGACAAAAATATGGTCTCGTTAGAATACAACTCACTCTACATTTAAGACCTTAAAAGCTTGACAATACCCTTAAGCCAGCTTTGGACAAAGTTTATTTCACCGGAACATGGTTTCAGTTTGCAAATATCTTATAAATTAGGCGTGGCAGACTTCTATTTGGGCAACTGGGCGTAAAATATATAACATACTCAATTTGTTCAAAATTATAGTTAAAAATCTCAGAAAATTCTTGCAAACCTAATAAAGGATACGGACTTCTTTCCAAACTGAACTATACTGTGATGCACTTACCAAAATGGTTAAGGGACATGTAAACAAGTTCCGTATATACACATATGTCCATTTAATCCCACCGACACACAATTATAGAGCATTTTATAAAAAAACAACTCAACAATAATAGTTCTGTTTAAGTTATATATGCACCTTCAAAATTATACTTTATCTGAACACTATTGTTTTTGTTGATGTGGTATTGAAAACATAAGAATGTAAACACTGGAATCATGTGACTAATTATCAGAACAATACTTTCACCTGAGAATGGGGGTTTGTCATACAGCTGCTCCACATGCACGGGTGATCTTAAAAGCTCTGAGTTTGAGGTCAGGTTGCTGCTACACAATGGGCAGGAAATATTAGTATTTATTTGTATGGCTTTGTCATTTATTTGGGTTTTAATGTCGCTTTCCAACAATGTTCAGGTCATATCACGGCGGGTAGTTTTGTGGGCAGAGGAAACCAGTACATACAGTCGGTCAAGGTTCTGTACTGTAATCTGCCGACCATCTGAAAGCAACTACAATTTTTCCCACTTAGAGTCTGGGGTTTGAACCACAGACCTCAGAGGTGGAAGGCAAGTGTGTTACCACTACACCACCGAGGCCCCCTGTATGGCTTCGTAAATCAGGCCTAGTACCTCTGTGATGGGTAGTTAGAAAAGCGGAGGAGCCCAGTATATACAAGGTTCTGTAAACCAAAGGGTCAACGATGGGGCTTCGCATCACGTTCAACAGCCAGGTTATGCAAATCAACAGCAAACTACTCCGAGCTTTCCCACTTGAGGTTAGGCCGGGATTCAAACTTAGATCTCAAAGCTGAAGTGAAAAGTAGTGAAATGTCATATGGGAAGTAGTATGTCTGACAAGATTACGCCCTCGACTGTCCTCACAAGGATAAGTTTTTTTTTTTTTTAAAACAGTCACAGAAACTGTGAGAAATTCTGGGAAATTTCAAGACCTACGTTTTACAGTTATTATGTGTATATATGTATTCATAAATATATCAATTGGTCATAAATTTGTATATGTGGATATAAAATAGATCTAATATCTACTGGTATATATAAACACGTAAGTATGTTACTTTATAAACTATATATCCAATTTAAAGTATAAGGTAAATTTGTATATGGGTAATACGAGCCGTATACACTTCGGTTTCTGAGAGAGATCCCGAAAAACACTCGTGAGATAATGACCCACATAATTTGGGGCTATAAAGGGAGGACAGGTCAGGACAATGGGACAGGGGTATCAGGTTGAAGTTAGACATATTTGGCTATAAGGTGAACAAAGTTATCAAAAGAGGACCTCCCACCACTTTCTATTTTCTCAACTGGGGAATTCCACATATATACAATGTTTGTGATTATAAATCAAGGCCTCTTTTTTATCCACCCTGAGACCCAATTTACACAGAGTTTTAGGTATTTTGCAGTAGTTTTAAGGGATGTCCCGTCCACTCTCCTCCCAAGTGGGGAATTCCAAGTAGTACTGTGGAGAACTACACATAAAATATTCCATGGTAAACCAGGGGCGATAAAAAGAACTGTCACCTTTGGGGAAAATGACCAAATTAGGAAGTTATCAATAATTGTAGGAAAGTGTTTTCCCTCCAATTTCCCTCATTGCAAAAATGTCCCTGGCATAATCCATTTTTATAGTATTAAGTTTTTACAGTATTAAATTTACTGTGGTTTAAAAGGTTAACTTCTGTTTCTCTTTTTAATTGTCTTGAAAATTGACAAATTTTAAAATCGTACCCAATTTATCGATTTTATTTGATCGCTTTCAGAGTCTTGGTCATCTTTTTGTAATGGCCAGCCTCAGCAGGCATGAACCCCAGCCACACACGCATGGAAGGCATTTCATAATCTCCGAACCCCGGCCTTGGCTGGCGTGTGATAAAAATGTAACTGTAGTAACATTGGTTTAATAAAGCCCATTTTTCAATTAAGAAGTTTAAGACCAAAAAGTATTTAAAGCGTTCCCACGGCAAAAGATGTTGTCAGATTGCCCCCCCCAAAAAAAACAACAAAAAAACAACAAAAAACCCCAACCTAATCAGCTCTAGATCCTCTTGGGCTAAACATACCCTGAAAATCTGGTGAGAATCCGTGCATGGTTTTAGCCTGTGGAAGATCCACAAGCTTTATGCCCTCTGCCACCGCTGCCGCCCTGATGACACAGGGGACGAATATAATCCCAGCCTTTATGGGCAGAGGATAAAAATTCAAATTTATTTATTGCCCTAAAAACTCGCGTAGTTTTCAGTAGGGTATTAGCCATGAGAGCAGCGATCTTAAAAGTTACGATTAAGCTTTGGGACTTTAAGGCTACCATAAAGTGGGCATTATCCTGTGGACTGAGTACACCCACATGCCAGACATAAGTGAAATCCACTGCGTAGTTTTGGAACAATTTTCTAGATAACAGAACATGTGAAACATTCACGCAAGCACGCACGCAGTCATGCGGACCTGGCATGACCATCACAATATGTCAACAAGTTTATCAGATGACATTCAAAATGCAATCAAAAAAGAGAATAAACAACAACAACAAAACAAACAAACAAACAAACAAAACAAAACAATTATTTATTTTAAACCCAACTTATAATAATAATAAGTAACACAAAATTATCTGGCATTCAACAAAACATAATACTGATATTGTTACCTTGCATTTTTTTCAAGGTTTTTAAATCTCTGCTCAAGTCTGGTCATAACATTGTCGAAGGCCTTTTTGAAGTCTATGAAAGTTCATTGTATGCAGATGATATCACATCGCTGTTACCGGTCTTTGCTCGGGTGGACCATCATTCATCCCCTCTTCGAAATCCAGACTGCTTTGCGACGCCATTCGCCTGCCTGCACGCAGACTCGTGGCGGGCGTAGTTTTCGGCCAATACTTCTGCTGTATCCTGTCGAAGAGACTCGGGGGTTTGACGCCAAGGTTCTTCCATCTAAATGCATCTTTCTTCATCAAGTCGGCCTCGTTGAAGATGTACTGGTACTGGTTGCAGGCCCTCGGCGACAGGCCGTGGCGCCAATTGTTTGGTCGCTTTAGGTACCTGCAAGTTAAATACATTTTTCGTTAGTCTTATGCTATTTTTGGAGTGTGATGTTGCTTTCAATCTAGCCAGACTTTTGTATTTGTATTTACACTCAATGCAATATCTCCATGTACTACAGGACTCAAAGCGCTATATGACCCATCCAACTGTACAAAGTACAGTCCAACTCTTAAATTACTGACATTCACTTAACTGAAAGACAGAGACTCAAGGATGACCATTTATCAACGTCCTTGAGGTTCTTTAACCTGCTACTGGGGATAGGACCCAATGACAGAGGACTGCCATTTTAAGTGGTCATCCGAGCCACTATGTATGTGCCTGTACCTGGAATTGAACCCACGTCCTCTGTGTTCCTAGGAGAGTGTGTTACCCACTAGGCCACAGTGGCAGATTTTTGCTTAATACTGATGCTCCAGTCACACTACTGGCAGTACGATGTAGACTTTATATAATACGAATCCTAATTACACTTTTATAGCGCTTAATCTCCACTCCACATAAGACACAATATCACCAAAAAATGGTCAACCAATATCAGTACTCGGGCCCAGAAAGGGGTCCAAGCACCACGGAGAACAACCAGGGACATTACTCGGTCATCTTTCAGCGTCATACGGCAACACAAGGCAAGTGGAGGAAAATGGATGTTTTACCACCGTGACACAAGGTCGCTTTGAAACTTCGGACGGCAGCTGAAAGACTGGGGCGTTTTGCCATATGCCTATAACCACGAGTTATACTGCGTGTAGTGTAAATGATGCACCAAATCTCGGAAGGTACGAGGCGGTTCTGCCTGCCGAGTAAAACCTCTAACCGTGCGACGTACCGCAAGTAGTGTGAATGAGGCATTGGGGGAAGTGAAAAGGATCACGTACCTCATGTACAAGAGCTGGCGTGTAGAGGTCTGGTTGCCCATGGCGGACATGGTGTGGGCCAGGAAATCCCAGCCCTCCAACTGGCTGGCGTGTATCCTCTTCAGGTGCTGATCCTGCGAAGACAGGCAGAAAAAAACACACAACACAACGGCCATTAATGAACGCTGTCCCACCGTCACACTGAAATGGTTTTTCAGTGAAATGACAATCTTGTAAATCAAGGATCTCTTTTTAAAAAAATACATTTGTTACCTCAGTGTTTAGGTATTAACTACTTTTAATCAGTTTCAGACTATAAGCCACTGCAGATTACAGAAAACCAACAAAAAAACACCTCTGTAAAATGCAGGGAAAACTTTCCCTCAAACATGTCTCAATTTACAGTGTTAAATCAGCATCTCTCATAAAGATACACATGTGTTTTATTGTTATATATTTATCTATTTTCTCAAAACAATATCTCCTTGTATTATAGGGGTGTTTTGAATTGAAAACGAAATAACTCTATATAACTTCTATTATTTATGACGCTTTTAATTATCTGAACAGTTAAATAATCTCCCTCTGACAACCTATGTGGATAATAATAAAACTCACCTCAAAGTCTGCCCGCACTATGGTCCACTTGCTCTGAGGTTTACTGTTCTCCATTTCACCTTCACCTTGTGTGCCCCCCTCCACCTGAGCATCATTCTTCCTAGTATGACCATGCTTTGGAGCGAAGATATCCTTCATGTCATTCCCACAAATTGTGTGCCGCCTTTCGCCCACAGTTTTGCTACTCGGTCGGCTACCTTCCTGACTATGGACGTCATTGCTGCGTCTTCTACTATTACTGATGGTGTTAGCACTGCTACCTTTCAAGTTCTTGGTCGCTGGATTAGCCGCCAGCACTGCGTCTTCAGTTCTCTTCATACATTCCCCTTTGGCCGATGAACTAACAGCCTCAATTTTGCTGCCTGTTACCAGGGTGACACCTTCTTTTAAATTCACCAGTTCCTCTTTAAGTTCTGAACCTTTGTCAAGATTGTTTGTAGCTTTCAACACCTCGCTGGGTCTTTTGGCGTAAGGGGGAGGAGCATTCTTTCTCTGCCGTGTACCGGTCTTGGGAGCCGATTTGCTGTGGAAACTTTCACCCCAAACCACATCCTTGCCTGCGATCTCTTGCACGACCGTCGAGATATAGTCCTCACTTGGGTCTCTCGAACCAAACACCATTCGTTTCTTCTTGAAGTCTGCGATATCCGAATTGATCGAGAGTATGTAGTCGATGAACTCCTTCCAAATGCCCGGCTCCTTGGGGTATTTTTTTGCCTTGCCTTTGCCTTTCACCAAACTTTTGCTCCCCGACTCTTTACTGTCCGACAGGGATGTACTGCTGCCCCCGTGTCGGTCCTTCTGTTGCTGAAGGCCCGCCTGTATCTCTGGGTCGCACAGTTTCTCATTGCTGGCGTAGGTTATAGCTCTACGAAGCACCACCTTGGGCGGTGTCTGCAATTTCTGGGGGTCCGCCGCATAGCTATGCCGTCTCTTTGGCTGAGGTTTTACTGCACAGTCCGCTTTATTCACTTGTGTCTTGTTCTTATTCATTTTGCCATTTTTTTGCACGTACAATTTCACAATAAGACTTTATATCATTTTTTAGTCATTTTTAAAAATTTTTTTGGGGCGCACAGCTGTTTATTCACAGAGTAAAAAGACCTAGGAATAATACATTTCTAAAGCTAGATACTAAATCAATTTATATGTCTAAATATACAAATATCTAAATGTATAACAAACACGAATGCCATGAACTAGTTACTAGTTCTCTATGTCTCAGTAATTAATTTGTGCATATTCATGTCTGTATTCTTTATTGACACAATTCTGGAGAGGGTGGGATTATACAGTAAATTACGTCAATTTATGCCCCCTGTTTATATTCTCCGCCTATGCTGAAAAGAAACATCTATGGTTGCATCCACCAAATGGATAAAGTTATGCTAGAAATTAACTTAATTTTTTGAGAGAGAAAAAAGGCTTAGCTAATCTTTAAATAAAAGTGGTATTCACAAAGTTAATCTAGTTTTTGAAATGAAGTGCAGCCATATTTAAACAAAAATTTATTCCCCCTTTGATGGTCGGGTGAAAGTTAATACAAAAGCTAATTCATGGCATTTAGTGAATATTCAAATATCTAGTAGCTATTTCTGTAATTTATGTGGCTTTGTTTATTATACAAAACCCAAGTTGCTCTTCAACTGCCCAATATTAATCGGAAACGACGAGCAATGACTTCTTACTAATGTACATATTTAAAATTTTAAAATTAGCCGTTACAAAGGTGCATATTTAATTACATCTCGTGCTCTAAACAATTTTTATACGGGTCAACAACTAAACTATTAATATTATCCATTTTCTACAAAAACCACTAGGCCCTGTTTTGCATTGGTAGTTTTAAAGTCGTAAGATTTCTCAGGAACTTAAAAAAAAATTGTCATTGTAAAATTTTCATTTTTTTAAAAAGAATTTTTCTCAGAAAAATGGTTGTTTGCTTAGGAAATTCTGAGAATGAATTTCAAAGTAACTACATTTAGAAAATACGCATGTTTAAAATTTCACCATTATAAAGAATAATATACGAATATATTTTGATGGCAAATACAATATCGATGCAACAAAATTGTTAGCACAAAACAAATCTTACAGCAACCACATTTAGTAAATATGTTCATTTAAATTTCACCATTACAAAGAAGTAAAATACCAACATATTTTAATGGCAAAGAAAAAACTTAGGAGACAAACTATTAGGTGGCACAAATGAACACATTTACCGTATGACCCTAATACTGTCCATTATTAAAGCCTTTTTTACTTGGCGTTAATCGCAAACTCAAACGGACTAAAAGGAGATAAAGACCCGTCAATGAGTAATCCCTGATCCGGCGACACTGTAGGTTTTGTACTTTTGGACGGAAAGGAAAATAAAAGTGCAAATTTGAAAGCAGACATTCCCTTTCTATATTGTATGCTCAAGACTCAAAGTAAGTATTTTCCTTTAGTTTTTTTTTGTAAGCAATAAAGACTTACCTATCACAACTCCTTTAACTATATAAAATAAAGATTATTATTTTATACACAGTTACAAAGGTGCGAGGTTTTATGTCCATAACTAATGTGCGAGTTTTTTGCAAACTAGGTTGTCTAGTAAAAATGACAAAACAAGATGAATTATTATAATCCTAATTGGACTTTTATAGCGCTTAAATCTCCCCTTTATATTAAGTGCACTCTAAGGTGTAACAGCACAAGAACAGTGCATAAAATTTCAGTATCCAGGGATGGAAAAAGGGTCAAAAATAATATCTGTTATTTATATATAAACTCCCTACAAAATAAATAAGGAGCATCAACAGATCTATTTTTGCACATAAAGCGCATGTTTCCACGAACTGGGGCTGCGATTTATTGTAAAAAAAAACAGTCAAAAACTTTCATTAAGATTGTTACTGGGGTACACAGCAAATATTAGCAAAACTCTAAACGAAAATCTTTCTCTTGTAGTGAAAATAATCAATTAAATATCATGAGAATTATTAAAAATAACTTTTTTAAACTTTGACAGAAAAAATTGCAAGCAGACCTATCATATTTCTGTAACTATTATTTCCTGTATATCTGAATTTTCTGCACATTTTTGACACTAACACGTAACAAAATCCCCCCGCCCCCTCCCCCGAATAAATTATTGACCAAATATGGACAAGACAAATATGGATAAAATGACTGTCGCCTATCGAGGATCTCCTGCATCAAAACATACCTTAAATCTTGTCCACTAAATACGCATTAATAAAACTAAATAATGTACATTATCATAGTGTACAAGTCATATATACATGCATAACAAGACAAGGATTAACCCCCCCCACCCCCTGAGGGGGGCAGGATGGGGGGGAGGGGGGAACTTGGGACAATGGACCAGTCTCCAACAGAAATAATACCGAGCCAGTCGAAAGACTATAACAATACACGGTTTAACTCTAGTAGATCAGCAAGGTGAAAGGTGTCCTTATTGATTTATTATTTATTTATTTATTTACCTATTTATTTATTTATTGCAGACTCTTGGTCCACATGTAAATATACAACTGTGTAACATAAAAGAAGTAAAACTAGTGGTCAATATTATTATAGATAAAAATTGTGAATTGGGGCTTCAAAAGTACTACATTTACTTATATCTTCAGCTGGTCTATAGAACCCTTAGCAAGGGCAATTTTAATGGAAAAAACGACATGTGACATGTGTTATGCTATGGGACAAAATGTTTATTAAAGTTGGACAATATGCTGATGATACTTGTTTTATTCCTCGATGGGACTGAAAAATCTTTGAATTCTAGTTCAGCCTTATTTAATTGGTTTTATCAGTGCTCTGGCCTAAAGCTAAATTTTGACAAAGAACCTCGGCAGTTTGGCCCGGGTTGATGAAAGGGCCAAGGAAAATTCTTTGCCCTAAATTCAATCTTTCTTGGACAGATACATTTCTATTATTGGGAATCTATTTTCACGCAGACGTTGAGAAAATGACAGAGTTGAATTATAAATGCAATGGCTACAGCATTTCAAATGGTGTTTACAGAAGGGGTCTCAGCTGAGACCAAGCTTTCCAAATAAACACAGTGGTTTTCTTTGTCATGTGACCCCTTTTTTATAGTCAAAATATTCTATTGAATATGACATATATGTTCCTTGTTTGACACATCTCTGGTCAAATGCTATTTTGCAATGGAAAACCTTGTAAACATGTAAAAACACCCAAAGACTATCTGATGAGGTTGTTCTATATATTTGTACCTTATTTTCAGCCATTTTAATTTTTTAAGGGGAGAATGAATTATGCCAGCCATATCTGAGCCTCTGTTTACAAAACTTAAGCCCACTACCTACCAGTCTCAGCATTAGATCCAGTGGCTCAGACTTACCCATGGGCTTAAGAAAAATGTTCCAATAATTTGAGACAAAAGTCTCAAGATTGAGTCTGAAGTAGTTGTTGGGTGTTTTTACATGTTTACAAGGTTTCCCATTGAAAATAGCATTTGACCAGAAATATTTCGCGTGAAACAAGAAACATATATGTCATCAGTAGATTATTTTTACTGCAAAAAAGGGTCACATGACACAGAAAACCACTGTGGTTATTTGATAAGCTTGGTCTCAATTGAGACCCCTTCTGTGAAAACCATTTGAGACAAAGACTTAGCTGAGCAAAAAGGCTAATATTTGAGCCAGTGGCTCAGCCTGAGACTGGGCTAAGTCTGTGACCTTTCTAGTCTACGAGAGATTGGGACAATATGGGCGAAGATATATTTTGCCACAAAAAAGTGAAAGGCTGGACGAACAAACGATTGCTTAACGAAAAGATTTAAACATCAACAAAAGCAAATAAAAACAAACGCTTAACTCTCCCTTTTACCAGTTTATTTACAAAAAGCCTTAATAAAAACTTAATTACAACGACACTATCTTTATATACAAACAAGAGATTTAGTGTTTAAGTATGTGCTATGTTTCTGTTCATACACAGGAATCTTATCACTGTTCTCATAACATTTTGGAGAATTTCTGCAAACACTCTGCACCAGATTACATTTACAATCTCTATTTTCCGACCTTGCTGGGCGATTAAGAACTGTGTCCAGATGACAGAAGGTTTTGTAAAATAGAAAAAAAACTTCCCGAATAACACATATGAAGAAAATATATGTATCACAAATAAAGATGACGCTATTATACAAGTGTTTAGCCTGAGTATTAAAGCGTTAATCTTCATGCATACTACACTGGTTTCATATAAATGATGTCTAATGAGGAATGTTATTTTTTACTATCGACCATTTTGTGCGATTGATAAGTAAAATAAATCCATATTCAAAGAAAGAATGAAAACAAAGGGCTGTCATGTATGTAGGGGCACCAGTGAATATGTAAAGACTTCTAATTTTAAAACTCACGATTTCACCCCCCCCCCCCCACCCCCCCACCCCCCACCCCGCATTTCTGCCTGGAAATTAATGCAACAAAAACGGGCAGAAGTTCCGTAAACATAGCTTCCTTATGATACATATGACATATTTGTAGGTTACACGGTTTCAGAAATATTTATGAAAGATTGGCATTTGTTGACGAATTTGTAACCCTAATTATGCATTTGTTGGCGAATTTGTAACCCTAATTAGGCATAGTAAGCGCCGCTGCGGTATACATAAAGAAACATGTCCCTGTTTGCATGTCCCCCTATTTGGGACAAAGTCCGAGTGTTTCGGATAATATCAATAGAAGAGTAATTTTAGAATACAAACACACAAAAAAGGAAACACAATTTTTTGAAGAGTTGAAAGAAGTTCACAAAAAATGATCATTTGGTTAACAGATCGTCGGATAATGGAGATTGTAACTGTACGTGTTACCATAATTTCTGTCAACCATGAAACTTGGGGGGGGGGGGGGAACTTTAACGTCCCTTTCAAAAACCAACTTCACGATAATCTATTGTATCATTATAAATTACTTTATTTAGTGTAATAAGTTTGATAAACCCATTCTATGTACAAATAATAAATATAATGACTCAAAGTTACACAGACTGTTTTAAGCAGATATATATCTGCAGGGCAGAGCTATTGTATTCAAGGTTGATCATAATTAAGCAGGGCAGAGTTATTATGATCAATGTTGATCATAATTAAGCAGGGCAGAGTTATTATATTCCAGGTTGATCATAATTAAGCAGGGCAGAGTTATTATATTTTTGATATATATTTCCATGAAAATATATTTTCAAATAGAAACATTTGTCATAACTATTTAAAAAAATTTGGGGGGCTCGATCTTTTACCAACTTCAAAATATGAATATCAAAACTACACAAACTGTAATCAAACATCAGATTTGGGGGGGTTATATATCACACTTATAAGCTAAGATCTGGTCAGTTGATCAACCCTCCCACTAAAGCTTCCCAAATGACATATACAGAAAAAAAATACATCACGAATTAAGAGGACAAAAAATATGAGTTCACAGCACGAGTAGTATATTGTTAATCTGCATGAGTGATTTATTTTTTCTGTACATGTCTAATGAGTGATGTTTTACTTTTATTATCCACCATTTTGCAGGGTTTTACGAGTTAAATTATACCCATATTTTAAAGAGAGGATGTGCAAAAGACTGTCGTATATGCAGGGGCGCCGGTGAATGCAAAACACTCGATATTTAACTTGCGATTTCTCAGCCATTTCTGCATGGATTTTTATGCAACTTAAACAAGCCGAAGCGCTGTAAGAAGACCTTTCTAACGCTATATAATACATATCTGTAGGTTACATAGTTTCGGAGATATTGTCTCTCGTTGATGCTAATTATCCATGGTACAGGGGTGTTGGTGTATGCAAAAAAATATATCCCGCTCTGTACATCCCCCCGATATAGGGCATACACGGCTCGTGGTGGATAATAAAACTGAATATTAATTTAAAATGACATTCAACCACAAAGAATTGCAATTAAGGTATCCTACACAAGGAATTCACTTCAATTACATAAACTTGGAATTATATTACACCAGGACAAAATACTTTCAGATAACAATATGCTATTACTTTTGAGGATAATTAATCGGACATAAAATACGAATTCAGGACAAAATCCCGGTGGACAAAATAACGGTGAAAACTTGCGTCCACCTGGCCTTGAAACTGACTGACATTTTTTCCACCCATGCATATTTGACTGGTATTTTGCCCACTGGCTTTTTGTCCACCAGCATTTTGTCCGCACACCATAAAATACATGAAACTTTATGCAGATACTCACAAAACTGACACATTTTTTTCTTTTTGAGGTTTCAAGAAACACCCGAGCAAAGACTTTATGATGAATAAGTAACACCCGAGCAAAGACTTTATGATGAATAAATAACACACCAAGTAGTTCCAGCTGTATCGATATATACCGTCTTCATGCGAGTATAGCTTTAAAACTAAAAAAACAAACCTCTTCACAGAAACCACTGGGAATTCTTGGAAGTAGTTGTTGTATTTATTATTGTAATAAATTCTGTATGGTTTACACGTATCTAAGCACGGTGTCAAAACATTTATAAAAGTGTATTCAAGTTAGAATATTACTGTACAAGTACAGGAGAGCATCGTTGTACAATGAGCAACAGACACTCTGGTTTCAGTGAGAGAGAGGAGGATTTCTTCGTCAAACCATACCTTACGATAAAACATACAGTTACAAAACAGTTCTCTCTAATACATAGTACACAGATTTATATTTATTTGCTTAGGACACAATCGAAAAAGCAATTTAAGTGGTTCTCTGTTGAGTTACTTCCCTCTTAAGTAGACTTATCACTTATAGGGACCACGGGCCATATTCTATAACAATACTTAGACCATTTCTAACCTTAGATTTTTTAAGTATTACTTACATTTCAAGTGGGAAAATATTAAAATGAACATTCATAATTTTTGCTTCATGCACCCGAAGTCCAAGAAAAATCTTCCCTTACTTAGATCTAAGGTCATCTTATTATCGAAGTATTATCGTAGAATATGTCCCCTGGAGGGCCTTTTCTGATGATATATCGTAACCCCCTTTGTCTGGATATGCTATTTACTGCTTGGGTATATTACTCTAGTTTCCAGAGATTTAGACTGACGGGCAGGAAAACTGAATGTTCCGACAATGGAGTGTTTGGATAATCGAGCTGTTGCATTGACTGGGCAGTGAATATAAACTAGACGAAGGTCAAACATCTTCAGTTGTTAAGACAGATCTTGAGGCAACAGAGAAACACTTCTCCTTATGGCCTGTTCCCACAGTGCCATGGGGTTGTAACAATTCGTGTTATAATTTTACCTCACGGCCTGGGGTCGGTTTCACAAAAGGACTTAGAATGGACTTTGGCTTCAAATTAAGGCTTGTGGTCTTAAAATGAGGCTGAGTCTGTGGTCTTAGAGGATTTCACAAAGCTGCTAAGTCTAGGCTTCGGCTAAGTCTACCCAAGAGTGGACTTAACTTTTGTAAACAAAAATTTAAGTATGGCCGCCAGATATTTTTTCTCACTTCAAAATATGAATTGCTTCAAATTAAAGAATGAATATAAAGAACACCTCCCTGAATTAATCGTTATAACCATATTTACGTGGCTACAAGGCTTTCCGTTGAAAAACAGCAAACTGACCTGTTTATATTTTGAGTTAAAAAGACAATTCTATTTAAGAGGGTTTCACTAAAAGAGCCTTGAGTGTAAGTTACAACACAAGTGTATAAAAAACAAGAGGGAATGCCTTTACACGACTGGTCATCAAGAATCCAAACCACATTTACAATATACACGATCATATATAAATATACAATTACTGGTGTCACGATGGAATATAAACAAGTAAATAAAAAATAAAACAATAACAAAACAAAAAAAGATAAAACAAAGAAACAGCTTGAATTACTGGAAAATAAAAATTGAATAGTTATTATATTCAAGGTTGATCATAATTAAGCAGAGCAGAGTTATTACATTCAAGGTTGATCATAATTAAGCAGCGCAGAGTTATTATATTCAAGGTTGATCATAATTAAGTGGGACCGAGTTATTATATTCAAGGTTGATCATAATTAAGCAGGGCAGAGTTATTATATTCAAGGTTGATCATAATTAAGCAGGACAGAGTTATTATATTCAAGGTTGATCATAATTAAGCAGGGCAGAGTTATTATATTCAAGGTTGATCATAATTAAGCAGGGCAGGGTTATTATATTCAAGGTTGATCATAATTAAGCACGGCAGAGTTATTATATTCAAGGTTGATCATAATTAAGCAGGACAGAGTTATTATATTCCAGGTTGATCATAATTAAGCAGGACAGAGTTATTATATTCAAGGTTGATCATAATTAAGCAGGACAGAGTTATTATATTCAAGGTTGATCATAATTAAGCAGGGCCAGGTTGATCATAATTAAGCAGGAAAGAGTTATTATATTCCAGGTTGATCATAATTAAGCAGGAAAAAGTTATTATATTCAAGGTTGATCATAATTAAGCAGGGCAGAGTTATTACATTCAAGGTTGATCATAATTAAGCAGGGCAGAGTTATTATATTCAAGGTTGATCATAATTAAGCAGGGCAGATTTATTACATTCAAGGTTGATCATAATTAAGCGTGGCACAGTATTTTCAACATAGCTCTGTTTTTAAAGCCAACTAATGCTTTCTCTTTAAGAAAAAAAATGATCAAGATATATTTACACTTAAAATACTTAAGAAACAATATACATTAGATTTAAAAGGAACTTCACATAATTAATATTTAAGTAAGTATATAGAATACCTCCAATATCCACAGAATTCGGTTTTAATTATGGTTAACTTCCAGTATGTACAGTAGGCTCTGTATAACTAGAACCGCCAATATCCACAGGATTTGGTTCCAGTTAGAGCTAACTTCCACTATATACAGTAAACTCTGTATAATTAGATCTAGTTACGGCTAACTTCCCCTGTATACAGTAGACTCAGTATAACTAGAACTTACAATATCCAAAGGATTGGGTTCTAGTTATAGCTAACTTTCATTGTGGGTTAAAGTTAAGAAGAAAAGTGCATTACTTAAAATACAATGGATTATTTTATACATTATGCGACCAGTAAGGGCTTGAACTAAAAAATGTACGTCTGGGAGCTGAGACACAGTTTAGCAGTGTTAGAAATACCTTGTTTTTGCCCAATATATATATTTCAAGTTAAAGGTACCAAGGTAAATTCTGAACATGAAAAGGGGCTTAAAAACTCAAAAAGTTTTGTGCGTGATACATGTTTGTAAAAGGGGGCATATATAAAAATAATAAAAAGATGTTAAAGTTAATAAATAACCACTCTTGTAGGTTTTCTTTTGAGATACTCCCTCTGGGGCGTTAAACCTGTACGAAAAATGGCCGACCAAATTGGTAACGTAAGGTATCTTGCCGCGTGCTTGTAATTGAGTTCATCTACTGCAAAAACAACATTTATGTACATTTTATAAATATTTTACGATATTTATAAGATGTACAAGATGTCCAGATGAAAAGACTGTAAAATTTACATTTATCTTCGGGTGGGCTTTTTCATCAGTACCGTTAGCATAAATATCAGATCCCGGTTCGCTCAAAATTGTGATATATAAAGCGTTGGGGGCAATAATTGTATAGAGGGCATTTATCACAAGAATTACAGCAATCGAAATAAAAGTGTGAAGTTTAATTAAACATAGTTTTACATTGAAAGAATTTAACTGTCCGGCCAAATGTTTGCATTTCAATTAAGCAATAAAAGACTCCCATATAATTCGTACATTGTTTTCGATACTACACAAGATATATGAATACATAATATATATATATATATATATATAAAAAAGAAATATTATAATGATGAAATGAGGACCGTTTAGAATATACAAACAGGATAGTACAAAAATAAAATACATAATATTACGTAGAAGCTGTAACATATTTTGACAAAAATATCCGTCAAAATTGATGGTAGATTCTGTTTGCAAATTCACATGACGCTAGAAGAATGATTTTAAAATTTGAAAATTCGGCTTTTTACTAAATTATAATAACTATGTTTTGACTACTAACCTAGCCAGTTTTTTCCCGAATCATATTTCAATTTTGTTCCTCATATAAATATTGAAATAATTTCTTTTTCATGTCTAAGCTATTTACAAATGAGTGCCCTAAATGTCATGTTTTACAATGACGTAAACTCATAAAAAAAAGAACCTCAATCAGAGTGTAGATTTAAATTAAAAATAAACACGATTTGTTGACAACTTTGTAATGGATTTTAATTAGTACTACATAAACACAGCACTGGAGAAATATCCAATTACAGTAGAACCTCCATTATCCGACCCTCCTGGGAGGGTAACAATTAGGTCGGATAATAGAAAGGTCAGATAATGGAAAGCCTAAAATAACAGGTTTAAATGGAGTTGGGAGAGTGGATTGGAGGTCGGATAATTGAAAATTCGGATAATAGAGGTTCCACTGTACTTGTACAGAAGAAAAGTACCCATACATTACAGGTTACACACACAAGAGACACTTTGTAGTGTATTGTCTTGGTAACCCTTTTGCTACGTCGGTCGCCAGGGCTGTCAGCCGCATGTCAGTTGCAGACAATGTTACTATAACTTGTACTAAGTTTATTGACATTAGTGAGCAACCCTTATGTATTTCATTAGACTGCTTCAGGACAACAGACATTTCTGGGCAGTGTACGAAGTTTACCGGAAAACAATCCAGGTCCTACTCAAAAAATGCTACAGTTCCATGGCAAAGGTTGCCAAGTAAGTATTTTTTTTATGTGCTGAATTAAATCGACATTGAATTTCAAAACTGACCACAAGTGGCAAGTGCTAAAGGATGACGAGTTTAATGTCATTTTCTATAACGGGAAGAAAAGTATAAAATCTGGTCAGTTTCGATGATGAAAAGACATATTAATATATAAACAGTTTTCTAAAGCTAGTCTGGGTTGGTAATCCAAAACCCCATCGAGACCATCTTTGAGAAGGACCGAGCCACAGTTTTAACCCCCCGACCTTGTGTAAAAATGTGACTCAGATCTGATGCACAGTTTTCAGTCTAATGCAAGACACCCTCATACACATTTTAGGCCGATGTAATAACGTTAAAATCTTGAAAACTATAACTTTGTTCCCACTACAGTAAACTGCCCTGAAAAAAATGCATCTTACAACTACCGCAAATGACCGATTTAGCGCACAGTGCGCTAAGGAAAGACTATTTTTATTCAATATTTGGTGGGGGAAAGTACCCATCATGAAACACTTTCCGGGATGAAGTATAGGTCAATCCGGTAAGAATAACGGTGTTCCGACATTTAGAAACTACTAAAAATATCTACTTTCTGTAAATTCATGGCAAAAATGTCAATTTATTACGTAAAAAAAATGTACAATATATAAAAAATATGTGGATATTGTGCACTGTCATCGACGAAATTGCCGGGAAAAAGAGATAGGGTGCGGTTACAAGGGCGGATGCTCTAAATAGGTCATTTACGGTATGTACAATACTTTAAAACAAGGTCTAACAAAAAAATGTTTTTTATTCAAACATCTCGAGGGGAACAGACTGTGCTGACATAGCAGAAGGTTTTATAAAACAGAAAACGTTAGGTTTTATTTCCACACATGTTGCCAATTGTTTTAAATGATGAGCCACTCGTCCAATGTACAAACAAATTTTTTTAAACAATTGATTTAAGAGGAAAAAACAATTCTGGCATGCTTTAAACATAGCATGCAAAAATATTTCATGCAGGGTATTAATGAAACACATTAAAAACCGACTGTATCAAAATATCGTTTAACAGAAACTTTATATCAATACATTTATATTAATCCAATCATGTACCAATAAACCCTAATTACTTAATATGTACATAACCTCTTTTCACTAATATGATCACGTAGTTTTCTTTGCAGAAGAGTTGTTGTTATAATAACAGATAATAAAAATATTTTATTCATTAGATTTCGATTTTCGTAAATACACTGCTAAATAAATATAGTTTCCTTCCCGGATACATTATTTAGTAGTGGGTAAATCGTTTGGCTGTGTAGACATCAATAATGAACGTAAAAATATTTCAATATCGGGCGATACCGTGGGGGAAGGGGGGGGGGGGGGGGGGGGGGGGGGTTATATTGTCTACTAGTCAGTCTGAATTGAGGAAACTGAAAGCATTTTACTTTTAGCATATCTCCATTTGAATGAAAACCAGAACAGGATGTAAAATTAACCGAATCAAAACATGGCAGTTCTGATGCAGAACGCTTAGAAATCTACAAAAATATGAGATAAAAGTTTATAATTTCTTCAGATTTTAGGTTTATTTCAAATATTTTATGTGTAAGTTTTACCTTATACATCAGTTGGCAATATTGATGTTGGCGATGTTTCTACATCGATCTCCTAAAACAATAGCTATCGGCATGATCGATAAACGATTTACCCACTAATTTCACCACATTTCTCGGTGACATTAAAAAAATGCAGAAAACTCAATCCAGCATGGGTTTGGACGGCTCAAAAGGCAACTGTAAACGGCACTTGAATTTTCACCATGTATATATATGTATAAAACAACCTGACAACGGTACAGTTTTGAAAAAAAAATAAATAACTGATTTTCTCTATTTACATTCTCATATTAGGTGTGCGAATTCTCGGCAGGGCAAACCGCTGGGGCTTCTCCGTCAAAGAGATGTCGTCGACTTTCGGCCCCCGGCTGCGGATTTTCAGGTAGAGCAGTACAGCCAATACCATGAAGAAGAGGAGCATGATCACGAGGATTGTGATCAGTACAGCGAAATCTGTCTTACTGATTACCATAGAACCTATGAAAAAAAAAATGTGAGATATATTAAATATTACGCAAACAGTACGGCGAAATCTGTCTTACTGATTACCATAGAACCTATGAAAAAAGAAATAAACAAAAAAAAAACATGTGACATATTAAATATTACGCAATCAGTACGGCGAAATCTGTCTTACTGATTACCATAGAACCTATGAAAAAAAGAAAAAAACACACGAGATATGTTAAATATTACGCAATCAGCATGACGGGGCCACGGTGGCAGAGTGGTAACACTCTCGCCTCCCACCTCCGAGGCTGGGGTTCGGTTCTCGGCCCAGCCTGAAGAGGGAAAGCTGGTAGTTGCTTGCCGTTGGTCGGCAGTTTACAGTACAGAACCCTGACGAACTGTATGTACTGGTTTCCTCCGCCCTTACAACTACCCGTCCTGATAAGAACTGTACAGTGTTGAAAACGACGTAAAACAAATAAATAAAAAAAGCAATCAGTACGGACGATGAATTAGCCACATATTATTTTTTGGTCCAAGAGGGTGTTTCTGCAGTAGTAAAACGAGAAAAAAAAGCTATTTACTCAGTTTGCTCACTGTTAAAAACAGAGAAAAAGCTATTACTCACTTAGCTATTAAGATGGACCTCTGAAACAGGAAGCACCCTTTTTTCAGTACAGAGAAAGTAGCTGAGCAACATAGTTTAGCGAAATGCTCTAGATGCAGTCATTTTGGAGTTATGCGCAATTTATCCAGAGTAGCTACTAGTGCTATTACTCACTTAGCTTACAGACCTAAACTCTTCAAAAGCAGCCAGAAATATGGAGGACACATAGAACACTAAGCAATCATTGTTTAAGCAAAATGACCCTTCACTTTAGAGACAGTTGCCGGACACGTACATTTGCAAAGTTTAACATTTATCATAGCTTTTGTAAGCTATCTTATCATCTGGGACTTAATGCCATTCTCATAATGCCACTTGGGGCTCAGCCAAACCTTAAAAAAAAGAGTTCTATGGTAGGAGCAGATAGGTCAGGGCGCTAGAGATGGTTTGGATGGTGTGACGCATGTGTACTTCTTCCTTCGAGTTGGAATGTACCCCCCCCCCCCCCCCCCCCCGGCTGTAATTTCAGCAGGGTGGTAGGGAGGGACTCCCAGGGTGTCTATGGTAATGCATCTATTTCGTAAAATTGTGGGACTTGCACCAGATATACAGATATGCAAGCGAGTACTATATCTGCCACTGTGGCCTATTGGGCAACACAACGTGCCCAGGAACACAGAGGATGTGAGTTCAATACCAGGCAGAGACAATAGAGGCTTGGATGACCATTTAAAATGGCGGTCCTCTGTCATTGGGTCCTATGCCCAGTGGCAGGCTAAAGAACCTCAGGGACATGGAGAATGGTCATCCCTGGGCCTCGGTCTTTCAGTCAGGGAAGTGTCAGTTACTAGAATGCTTGGGCTGTACTTTGTGCAGTCGGAATCACAATTGTGTCCGGTTCATAATAATGTCCATTTTTTTTATTCATATTTTTTTTTCAAAATCTTGCAACCAGAATTTTGAATGTCTTCTTTTTTTCAAATTATTCCCTTTGAGATCAATTTTATTTCATGAAAATTTTAAAAATTGAACCAAACAAACTGTAACAAATTTTATTGTAATTTAACTTTTTACAAGTTAAATACTTACCTTATCCTCACAAGTGCTTGTTTGGTTTTGTGGAGCAAAACGTATCGACCGACAAGAATTTTTTAAGGAATATTCTTGTCACAAGAGGTGACCCCTTTGTCTGCGCATGTCCGCGCTTGCGCAGTAGTCGTTGTCGACAGACGATTGTCGAGAGATCTTCATTGTATTTTTGGTCCCCAGCAAAACAAATTATGCGGGGAGGTAGGGTGGGTTTATCCTTGTGAGGATAAGGTAAGTATTTAACTTGTAAAAAGTTAAATTACAATAAAATTTGTTACATTTTATTGCGTAAAATAGCCTTACCTTATCCTCACAAGTGCTTGAATACAACCATAACAGGTGGAGGGTATTTGTTTTGGCCACACTGTTAGATGATTGTCAGACAAGGGGTCACCAAATAAAGCACTTGATAAGAGGATAAGATAAGCTTCCATTCGCCACATCTTAGGTTATATATATTACTTCTTCATCACAGATAAGTAATTTGCTAACCTCAACAAGAGATCCATGATGTGGTCGTCATTGTTGCTGCTGTTGCTGTTGTAGACAATTTTACAACAAATCATATAGCAGTATTAACCATCACCCGGTATTGGCCGGAGATGTCTGCATGACTCCCGAAACAAGATGTCATCATCTGACAATGAGAATATCTCCAAGCAGGCAAACTGAACTGCATGAACTGCAGATATGGGGCCATATGTAAGTCAGGAAAGACATATGTCAGTGACACAACACTTGTGTAACTGGAGAGAACATAACTATGTGAGTCATATCAATAACATGTAAAGATACACAAAAATTGACTACATGCCGAGGTGAATCCACAAGGCCCAATTTGTTCATGGACTGGTCATGGGATTGCCAAGCTACTTCTTCAAGTAGAATGTAGTAAAGAATTGTGGGTCTTTCAATAACAAGAGTTTCATATCTGCTCAGGTAATACCCCACTCTTGAAAACTAAAGAGGCAGCCATGGATGTAATATGTGCCTCAATGTATGGAATCTGAGAATCAGAATTAAAGGACTGGCAATCTAATCATGCAGCCAGATTGATCCAGGAAGAGATAGCAGAATTCAAGATATCTCCATCAAGCCTTCCTTAAAAGATATGAGCAAGATTCTTCCCCTCCTTGAAGTACTTGTACTGTCCTGATAGTAACTAAGTACTGAAAGAGAGCAGAGTGTCACAACATCAGCTCAAGAAAGGTTTGTGAGCTGGAATGACCACTGGTTTGAGCCATCTGGGACATTGTAAGCCAACTGATTCTTGCTAAAAGGCAGGAGAAGGAGACTTTCCCTTTTGTCCAAGCAGTAGACCTGTCCAAGAAGGATGTAAGTGCTGTAGAAGGACAACGAAGCATGTGTCCAGGCAAGTTGAGTTCAGGAATGATCTAGAGCTGAAGTGACCACTGGAGGCAATCTAGACCAACTGAGGCTAATAGTTCCTTGTTGAAAAGGTAGGTAGGAGTGAGAACTGTAAACTCCTTCCTATGAGGCTTGTGTCTGAAGGAGCCAAAGTCCCAGAATACACTTCCAATGTCATTGCAATTTGCAACAGTCTTGCAAGTCAAACTTTTTTAGACTGACCTCCTTTTAAAGGTTAACAAGAAGCCTTTTGTGAAAACCAACAGAAGCAAAGCCAAATCCCTTGATGCTGTACCTCTGTTAGCAGTGGGCTTCTCTCTATAACACTTGCAATAGGCCTATAAAGATGCAGGCTTTGGTTCAACTCCTGCACAAAAAATGTAAATGATCAGCTATGGCTGCTGCAAAGCCAACAATAGTGACAGGTTTCAGATTTTTTGCAAGTAAATGGATCAAAAAATCTGGTATATTTGAGACCGTAGGCTCTGAGATGGCCACCTTATTCTGTGGGTACCAGAGCTCAAAATGGCCCATCATGACTCATACATTCCAAGATGAGGGTCCTTGAGATGCCCTAAATCTCTCTATCCCTTGCCCAGAGAATGATATAAGAGATTCTGAGTGGTGTTAAGGTGCCAAGCATGAAGGTGCCAAACTGCCAATGCAACTGATTCAGATGGTATTTCTGACTGAATGGCTGTTTCTGAGACCAGTGAAGTAGCTGTAATGGAGGTTTGGTTGAATGACTCACCAGACAACAAAGCCAATGCATCATGGGCCACCAAGGGGCCACTACAATCATTTTGCACCTGGTGTTCACTTGTTCAATGACTTTTTGGAATAAGTGGTATAGGACAAAAGGCCTAGCAGTCCAAAACCTCCAACAAGATGTTTAATTCATCTATGTTCAGAGCATTTGCATCCGGGACTGGCAACATAGAATGGAAGCTTGTAACTCATATTGGTGGCAAACATCTGTACCATTGGTATTTGACAAACTATGTAAATCAAAATAAAATATTAAAGATGAAGACTCTCCTGTCTGAATTATTTCGTTCTTTGTGGAGAGGCTGTCATGACATCTAGGCAACCCTGAATATATCTGGCTCATATGAGAATATTTCAGGGATTGCAGTAGGCCAAGATGCAGCATACCTGCATAAAACACCTATTGTTGATTTGTGCCAAACTTGCACGTTGTCTAGAACCATAAAGGGAGTAAGAATCATTCTGTACATATTACTTTTGTCCCTTCTGTAGGGATCATTGAGTATGACATTTAAGTAACCCCAGAATATTTCTGTCTCTTAAGAGTATATTTCAAGGATTGTAGTAGGCCAGGATGCGCCAAACCTTTATCCCTTGTGGAGTTATGTTGAGTATGACCTTTAAGCAACCAAGAATATGTCTGTTATGAGTATATTTCAAGGATTGCAGTAGGCCAAGCTGCGCCAAACTAGGAGGTATACGCTCCCCCCCCCCCCTGTTTGTTCAGATAACCGAACACAGTGGTGTTGTCTGATGCTATAAGAATTCTTTTGTGTGGAATTTGTCTTGAAGGCTTTTAAGGGCTGAACACACTGCCCTCAGCTGTATGACATTGAAATGTAATATATACATTTTTAACTGTCCAAAGCCACTAACTGTGATGCTTATAGATGGGATCATCAACCCTGGTTTAATGCATCTACGAAAATAAGGGAATTGTGCACCCGTGTATAGAAATGGCATCCTATTTCCCATTTTTTGGCATTTTCCACCACTGAATATGCCTTTTCAGAAGGATTTGAAACAGGAATTCTCACAACTAGTGACTGGAGATATTGCCAGTTTTTTCTTGATACCACTGAAAGGCACACATACATAACTGACCCATTGGTATAGTCTTTTCCAAAGATGCTAGTATCCCTACCTGGGAAATAAGCAACCTTGGGGTTAATTGTGATAAGATCGCCATGTCTTGAATAGATTCTCAGGTATTTAAATTATTCGAGGTAGAAAGAAAATTCCTGGTACCAAATGCAGCGGTAACCTAGGAAATCGATATCACGAAGTCCAATTGATGAATAATTGGATGAGTTCTTTGGTTTGAACCCAATACTGGTGTCTTTTACGTACACTAAACAACCAGTAGTCTAGGTATATGGTGAAAGAAATTTCCTGATACCAAAATGCAGTGGTAACCTAGGAAATCGATATCACGAAGCCCAGTTAATGAATAATTGGATGAGTTCTTTGGTTTGAACCCAATACTGGTGTATTTTACGTACACTAAACAACCAGTAGTCTAGGTATATGGTGAAAGAAATTTCCTGGTACCAAAATGCAGTGGTAGCCTAGGAAATCGATATTACGAAGCCAGTTGTTGAATAATTGGATGAGTTCTTTGATTTGAAACCAATACTGGTGTCTTCTACGTACACTTAACAACCAGTGGTCCAGGTATATGGTGAACTCCTATTCCGTGAGACTGAAGAATGAGATTTGCCTCTTATTACTCGCACGAAACTGTAGAGGGGTCGCTAACCCGAATTTTATAATGCTTTGAACTGATAGGTTTGCCAGTGTACATTAAACTGAAGTAGATGTTGAAAATCTTGGTGAGTCGGTACATAGAAGAACGCATCTTTTGTAACCGAATTTCTAATAATTTGTGTCTCCAGTGTAAATGAAGGGACAAACCGGTCTTTAATGACACGGTAAAGGAACCCCACTCGTGGACACCAACCGTTCAAATCGTAGGTAGAATCACTTCAGGCCACTGGGAACTATCATAAGTCGTCATTAGCCAAGTTTCTTTACGAAGAATAAACTGCCATGGAAACCTGGAGTTTTGCAATTCTTGAGTGGATAAATCGCTTCCTTTTGTAGCATTTAATTGCCAGAAGTGAGCAATATTTACTGCAGCCATGTTTTCCTGTCTGACGTCATCGCTTTGCATTGTGGGTAGTACAGGCATTGGTGAATTCGATTGGGGAATAATTCGACAATCTCAATTCACGATTCGCACAACTCTGGGATGGCGATAAAATCTCTCATACCAGTAATACTGAAGATAACACTAGTTCTGTGAAGCCACTTCAAACACACACGTGAGGGTTGTAGGTACTGAGTTCAACACAGTATCTCGTCTAGCCAGCTCCAGAATAAACTATTGGGGACATATAGCCTTAGGAAGTGAAAATTTCCTTGTCTAGTAGATTTATGCAACTCTTCAACAGGACTGAAAGGACAAGCAGAACACATACTGCCACCATAGGTAATTGTGTTGGATCTTCATCCAAATTTACAGCAAAATAATAACTGCCAGGATCAGTGGATGCACTTCTGTAGTGGTTCTTTTGGAGGGAGACCTATTACTGTAACAGAGTGGCGCTCCACTCCCAGTAAAGAATCTACGACCTCCGTTGTAAAGATAACTAAATTCTTTCTTCTTTGTTTCCCACTGGAAACTTCACAGCAAACTCTTCTTGCAACCCTTTCCTCGACAAGCAGGTAGTTCCAGTCGAATAGAAGGTGAGTGCAGCCGTATAACGTCTTCCGCTGAAGACTTCACAGCAAGATTTCTTGTATAAAACATCTTTATTCTGACCCTTTTCAGGACAAGGGAGGCAGAATTAGTGGTAGTACCAGTCGAATAATGGATAAATACAGGTAGGTGCACGCTTGCACGCTTCAAAACTTCATAGATCTTCGTCTGTAAATGGACGATAATAAAAGAAAATACGTGTTGCTCCCATATCGACCAAAAATATAATGAAGATCTCTCGACAATCGTCTGTCGACAACGACTACTGCGCAAGAGCGGACATGCGCAGACAAAGGGGTCACCTCTTGTGACAAGAATATTCCTTAAAAAATTCTTGTTGGTCGATACGTTTTGCTCCACAAAACCAAACAAGCACTTGTGAGGATAAGGTAAGGCTATTTTACGCAATAAAAAAAATGAGTACATTCACATTTAGTAAAAAGTTTAAGGACACAATTATGACCCGGACAAAATTGTGACCACCCGTGTAGTACATGGAGATATTGTGCCCAGTAGCAATGTACAATACACAATTACAAATCTCTTATTATCACTCATACCTGAACCTGGCTCGTAGACTTCAACCCCCTTCACAATATCTACGTTTGTGTTTTGGTCAGTCTGTCTCTTACGCCGACCCATTCCGTTGTGGTCGCCGCAGTCCACCTGTGGGGGACAAAAAAAGAACCATAAAGTTTAACATTAAATTTGTTGACTTAATTTTAATTTTTATCTCATAAAATTACAATCTGCCTGTGCAGGAAGTACTTATTTAGTGTTTTACGTCATACCTAGTACCTCATAGGAGTTTTTGATATTTTCTTTTGTTTTTGCATTTAGACTAGGGCTGTGAACGAGTACTCGAGCCTCGGTAGACGAGTCGATCTTGGCTAGTACTCGAGTCCATTTTAAGTACTCGGTTACTCGCGAGGTATTGTATTATCGCCCACGTAATGAAACGTTTGTGTAAAATATGCTGCAGTTCAGCATTTCTGTCACATAATATCAATTAAAGTTGTTGTTTTCCCTTGAAAACCTATAATTTACTCCATAATCTATAATATCTGGTTAACTAGGAGATGTTTTTCTTCAAAAGTTTCGTTTCCGGAATCGACTATTCGTTTACAGAAGACTTCTAATGGTGGGAACTAAATCTCGCGGTTACTCGAATTCGGGCCAGTTGTCAGAGGGCGAGTACTCGATGCCGTTTTTGTGTACCCATCACAGCCCTAATTTCGACAGTGATCCAGATCAGTTTCAAAATGTAATGGCATTAAAGATAAACCAAGACCGCAGGGGCGGATCCAGCTCTATGTAAGGTGGGGGTTCACATCGAGTAAGGTGGGGGTTCACATTGAGTAAGGTGGGGGTTCACATCAGACATATTATAACTAAGGGGGTCGGGGGGCATGCCCCCCCTGGAAAAAAATTAATTTTTGGTAAAAATAGAGTGCATTTCCTGTAAATTTAACACCACTGTCAAGAAACAATTGTGTACTTTGGGTTGAACCCCTTTACATTATTTTTTAAGGGGGGGGGGGGGGGGGTTCGAACCCCCTGAACCCTCCCCTGGATCCGCTAGTGAGACCCATCTCCTGATTTTTGTCCCAACTAGTAGTATTTGCATAATCTAGCTAACAAACAGACAAACAGATGGTCATGAAAATAATCCCTCTGTGGCAGATATAAATATCGACAAAAAAAAGTAGCATCAGAGATGCCCGTACCCCACAGCCTGGGGAAATAGTTTTTAAACACCACGAGGTACAGAAGTAGTGAAACAGTACAAAGATCAGGATACTTTCAGAGCACTGTCCGTTATATCAAGGCCAAATAATGTTTAAGTACTAGATAAAATAACATCTAAGAGAAAGAAAAATCTATGTAAAGACAAACTTTTTCCCGCCGCCAAATCCGCCCGCCTGCCCATCCATCCGGACACTATGGGTGAAAACAATACCCCTGAAGGGCTGTGGGGTGAACTTTTACCAAACTTACCGGATTGCAGTCGATCTCTTTTCCTTTCAAGCAGAGTTTTACGCTGCAGTGCATGAAGACGGAGGAACCTTTGGTCATCTTAAACATGCCAAAAAACCCGGTCTCCAGCACGGCCAGCGAGCTCCGTGCTCGGCGGAAGTTCGTCGTGGCATTGATAATACCATTCCCCGCAACAGGACAGCTGCAATACAAAGTATATACATATATATCTATATATTAGTGCTATGACTGGTGAACTGGATGTTTCTGCTGCGGTGGAAATTTAAAAAATTGGCATAGATTTATTTACTTGGAGTTTAACATCACTTTTAACATTGTATAGGTCATGTCACGATGTTTGTTTTGCGGGCAGAGGAGACGGGTGCATAAGGTTGGTCAAGGTTCTGTACTCTAAACTGCTGACCATTGGTAAGAAAGTACCATCTTTCCCACATAGTGTTTGGGGTTTGAACTGTCAACCTCAGAGGTGGGAGGCGAGTGTATTACCACTGTCCTACTGTGGCTCTTAAAATCAACAGAGAATAAGTTAGGCTTATTTTGGGCTTTCTGATGGCTAATGGTTTGGAGCAACAGAAATCATATAAATGTGCTTACTTTATATTCTGTGACAATGAATGTAGAGTAAGAAATCTAAAATTCGCCACCTCTAGTTAATTTTATGAAGAAAATGATGTTTTTGACTAAAAAATGTTATTTTTCAGTTCAAAAAGCCATAATTTAGTATACATTTCAACAAATCTCACCACAATTCATTTATTTTATCAGTATTTTCACATGTGGCGAATTTTAGATATGTGGCGAATTTTAGATTTCTTACTCTAATTAACTTCAGAATATGTTGCAAAGAGACTGCCCATTTCAGGTTTTGGCTTGTGTAGGATTGCAGTCAAATTTCACCAAATCAGTGCCGAAGGTTACTCAATACCAAAATTCATTCAGTTTCAAAGCCCAACAGAAAGATGAACGGATTTTCACGAATGGGCTCACCACAAACGTGTAAAAAAATTAGTTTTAATATCATATGTCTATATTTTGTTTTCATTTCCGACCCACATATTATTCAATCATCCCTAATGGGTGTGTCTCACTGAGAATAATTAAGCATTATTAATGAGGGTAAAAAGTGCCAATTTTTAGCAAATACTCCATATGCTACAAGAATCATGGACCATTCAGACCTCCGCGAATTCAGCCCCGTCCGACTCGGACCCATTTTGATGTAAACTCTGTTTCTTCTAAAATTCTTCCCAATCAATTTGATCCTGTTTTCATAATGTATTACTTATGTATGCATCATACACTAATAATGGATAATTTGTTTTAAGGGATAAATTTGCATGGACGTGGTTTTTTTTAGAAGATAGTATTTTACACGCGATGGATTACCAATGGATTTGATATGAACACTCTTTTGCATATTACTCTAACTATGTAAGCCTGATTCAAGGTTATGTCATGCCAATGTATCCGTAATTTAAAACTCTAAACAATGATACTTTAAAATTTATCCAGAAATAGAGTTCTTATGTCAAGCTGAATTTCTAAAGAATGGAAGTGAGTTGACAGACGGCCAAGTCTTATCATCATATCCACAATTAACAATGCCGAAAGGGGTTTGGTCTATTAGCGCGAGCCGCAAAGTAGTGGTGTGATCAATAAACCGGTAAGCGTTTTTTTGTTCGCTTTTGATAAAAATTCGCAAGGAATATTTGGGAACCGGTTATTGAAAACATCATCATTTTAGGCTTTATAATGGCTGATACTTCATCAAAAGGATAAAAAATATATACATTTGTGAAATAACTTACATTTTTACTTTATATTGAGCAAAAGTCATGTTTACATACTTTTTTAATATCTCATGAAAGCCATTTCCAGTTGCAAGTTCTGGTTCATGTACACACCCCGCGAGAAATAATCAATGCCAGTAACAGGCATACGAAATACTGGAATTCGTTCGTTTCAAAGTCCCCAGTAACCGGTTTTGATTTCTGTAAATGGTCCTACCACTACCGCAAAGCCATCAGAGACACGAGTAGTGCACTGAAACGGTCACCCATCCGAGTACTAACGTAGCTAATTGCCGCTTAATGTCAGTGAAGAGACTGGTACTCACCACACTAGGCCAGAATTCATGAAAGTCCCGCAGACCAAAAAAAAAAGTGATCTATAAAAGAGTGAACCTTGGTAGAGCTCGCGCTTAAAAACTGTAAGCAATAATACTTAAAATTCAGCCATAATAACGATTTTATGTTAAGTTGAATTTCTAAAGAATGGGGCCAAGTTTGCATAGATCGGTCTGAGTTGTTGGGCCAGGCTGAGTTGATAGAGGGCCAAGTTGACTAGTTTCCTGCTACAAATATGTTCTACACAGAAATTAAGGAATTTTACCGCTTCTTCTGCCAGTCTTTGTTATAATCCCCCCCCCCCCCCCCCGCAACCCGGGCCTTACTTAAATTCTATCTACCTGTTCTGTATAAGCATCTCTGTTACAGCTTTGGGGTCGGGAACCTTTGGGGAACTGGAAGCCATGCATCTCTCCACACGAGCAGCTGTGTAAGTGCCATCCTCGACCAAAGAAATTCTGTATCTGTCATTAAAAAAAAAAAAAAGAAAATAAGACAAAAAAATAAAAAAAAAATAAAAATAAAATAAGAATATTCATTTGAATATTGGCCGAAATATTACACGGTCTGTTATACCATTTGCTACCCTCGTGTTACATTATATATAATTTTAGCTAAACAGAGAGACATAAAGATGAGTGCACACTTTTTTTCACAATTGTGCATTGGCGTTGCTTAAATCAAGGTGTTACGTACTTGACGTTGTCTCCTTTCCTGATCGGCACACTGTCCGCCACCTCGTTGCCGATGTAGTTTAGGATCACAAAGGAAATGTTGGGGTATTTGTGCTCGCCATTGCTGTTTCCTTCTATGCTGGAAATAGTTTTAAAAAAACACACACAAAACTATAGCCTCAGTACAGTCAAGTAGCATAAAAAACATTTTCTCACCATTAATGGGCAGTCTGAGAATTTATGATCCATTGAGAGCTGTTTGTTTTACCATAATAACGAGACAAACAGACCTGGACATTTACATAATTTAATTATCGTTTTGGTAAGATATCAGTTTTTCTTAGTTTTATTGTGGGAAAATCTATTTGTAGATTATAGACATCACTTCATTTTATTTGAAACTAACAAGATACACGCAGCATTGAATGAAATGTGGGCAAAATCTGAACAACCCGAATAGACTGAATATATATATATATATATATATATAAAAAAATAAATTGCCAAGGCAAAAAATATTTTGCCAACAAGAAATAAATTAAACTGAAATCTTTTGCTAACTGATAACGGCAAAATAGTATCGTGCAGTTATGAATAAAGGTGCTAGTTTACTACATAATAGTAGTTATAGCAGTTATTATTGTTACCTCCAACAAAGAGGCTTTGTTTTTAGGTGCGTTTGTTTGACTGTCTGCGTTTGTGATTACTCTCAAAGTATCAGGTATCCATGTACTTAACATGTAACTTAGAACTGATTTAATTTTGGGAATCACCTGCACACCAATTGTGAATCCTGGAATTTTTTAAAGGATTGTTTTCGATCATTACACCTGTGGGCAATAGTGGGGTGTTGCCCCTTGGCAGAAGTATGAAGCCTAAATAGCTCTTGTTTGCTTTATTTAATTGTTTTGTTGGATAATAAAGTGTAACAAAAAATACATGTCATACAAACTTCAACCTTTAATGTTACAATTCTCCACTATTTTAAGAGACCAAAAATGGATTTTATAATCCACTAAAAAGAAACAGAAGCTCTGTAAAAAAATACTTTTCCAGCGATTCGTATGAAATATTCATCAGTTACATAGTTTCAAAATTATTCACGAAAAATTAGCACCTGTTTACGCATTCATATTGCTTATTAAGCTAATGTAACAGGGGTTGAGCCAGGGGGGTTCAGGGAACAAAACCAAAATGATTCCCCGGTCTTTATTCTTGGCATTTAGGTCAAGTACAACCCTAACAGGCTAGGTGGATAATGAAATTAAAACAACTTTCGCTATGCATACTTATATACAGATTTCAATTATGTTGACTTGGCATCTTTTGTGATAAAAAAAAAAATTTTTTTTAACAATTGACAAAAGATTCTTGTGTATTAACTTACACTGCACATTGTTGTCTTATCCACAGTGTGTCGTGAAAAATCAATCGCCCCAGTAGAGAATTGCAATGACAATTTATGGAATGACTTTGCCATTACCATATGTGACCCATCCTCTGACACTGGAATGTTGTCGTTTGATGGATGGCAATTGTGGACGCTCCAGCTATGAAGATTAATCATCGGCATATTGTATACGCTTCTTTCATAACTCGACTCTTAATTATTAATAATTTGTTCTGGGTTATTGTGATTATATTTAACTGTGTATAGAAATGGAGATTTAAATTTAACAGGATAGCTTTATATTGTTATATGTTTCCCCCCCTGCCTACAAGAAATATGTTACGGCCAAATGGCTTTGAGTTTATAATAGAATTTTCAAATGATGTAGAAAAACTTTTATGGATTGTATTGGATTCTGAATTCTGTTTCTAAAGGAAGAATGGTGACAGTATTGATTGTTAAAAAGTGGAATTTTCAATAGCATTAGATAGTATGTAGATTCATCTGTGACTCTTTGAAAATTTCAATTTAACTCTGTCCTCAACAAGTACAAAAATCGATATGCAGATGACTCTGTATACTGTTGTGTGACAGAATGACCAGAATGCCAAAACTTAGATATTATTACATAACAACGGACATTTGTATAACGCTATTCTGTGTATAGTAACAAGCCCACAGCACTTAACAAACATAAATATTAAATTTATTAAACTGTCTTGCTGAGCAGACAATAAGGCTTCATGAAATTGCACATGTGCCCAACGAAAAAGATATGTTTTTAAGCTTAAGCTTTACCAAGGCTCACGCTTCCAGAGATCTTCTTTTTCTTTTTTTTTTGTCTCATCACTGAAGTTAAGCGGCAATGGGCTACATTAGGAGTTGGGTGAGTGACTGGTCTGAGTTCTAGGCCATGTATGGGATGTAGCTGATTCAGAATTTGTTTATGTTGCCACACTTTTCATAAATACTAGTGCACTACTCGTGTCTCTGATGGCTTTGCTGTTCACACATGCAACATTTTTCGGCATGGTTTACCCTGAGAACGCGTTTCAGTTGGCTGGTGAAAGGTGTTGTGAGTTCTGCTACTGGAATTTAAGGGCAAGTCCATGTCACATTCAAAACAGATAGATTTGTCAACATTGCTGCCCATTTTAAAAGATACACCACTCAGTTTCACTTCTTGCTCAGTTTACTCCTTAAGGGTATCCACCTCTAGCGATTGAAACAGGGCAATTTTTTTCAGGATTCCTTTTGAAGGAAGATGTTATAAATTGTGCACAGAAGATTTAACAGATGGTGAAAGACATTTTATATGTTGTTGTAAAGCTTTTGACAAAGAACATAAAAAAAGTTTTAATTTAAAATTGATCAACCTAAACAAAATTTTAGCTACGGACAGATTATTTGCTCCCAATTCTAGTTAGTAAGCAGTGTATCACAAGCAATAATTTTTAACAATGTCGCTATGGGTTACTGTCTCCTATTTTCACCAATGGTATAATTATTTAAAAACATCTGTGAAGTCCATTGTACACTCCGCACAATATCTCCTTGTACTACAGGACTCATAGTGCTATTTGACCCATCCTGACGTTACAAGCACTGCCCAGGCTCTCTACCGAGTGACATTCCCCTCTAACTAAAAGACCGAGGCTCAGGGATGACCATTTATCAAAGTTCCTGAGGTTTCTGTAGCCTGCCACTGGAGATAGGACCAAATCATTTGATGACCACCATTTGAAGTGGTCATCTGAGCCACTATAGAAATGCCTGTCTCTTGGATCAAACTTGCGTCCTCGATATCCCTAGGTGAGTGAGTTAACCAAAATGCTACAGGTGTGGCAGATTGTACAAAGTAGTGTGCAGGTGTTCAAATAGTTCCACAGACACCACGACTTTGGACAGAGAGGGTTTTTTTTAAAAATTTATAATGAAATGATATCCCTTGAAAGAGAGAGCTCCACAAATAACTGCAGCTGTTGGAGTGGTTATATTGCAGTTCGAGTGAGGTTTATTGACTTTTACATTCCAAAGCTTGCGTGATATGGTGTGTTGGATCATATTTCAGTCTTTTGATGACAGTGCTATTCGCCGCATAGCTATGAACATATGTGGTTTATGTAAAAAAGACGGTTAATATTTTTAAAAAAAATGTTGTAACATTCAAAACTATTTCCCCAAGTGCCACTTCCAAAATTAACGAAACCACTGCAAAGGTACACTGGGAAGTTTGATATTACATATTGTAATATGATAGGCTTGTGTAATAAGTGATTCTCACTGATCGAGCGGCGGAAATGGCTGGGTCAGAGATCTGTATAAAGGTCGGCCTCGTAAACAAAAATTGATTAAAATTTAAAATGCGTAAAGTTAAATATATAATTGCACATTTATTGTATTTGAATGGAAGTAATCCACCACTAGTCGGACTTCATGCGGAATTATGGTCTGCTTGGCATGTTGAGATACAACTTGGTGGTTACTGCTGCCGGTCATATTGGTGCCTCCGGACTGTGTAAGTTGGGATGGCTACAGGGCAAACTCGTAACAATGGGACTGTAGTAATACACATGACAATTTTCTGTGATTTATGATATTGTAATATAGGGTCAAAACGGCTTAATTCAATGCCTTGTATTAAGTATATTCAAGTGTGTTAGGAAATATGGGGGTTTGGCTTAAAATTTCACAATAGATATACAACAAACAAGATACTACGTGAGTTTTTTCAAATAAAACAAATCCTTTCCTGCTAAATTATTTTTCCCCGTTTCAGATGGATAAAAAGAAAGATAACCTAAAATTTGTCTTATTGAAAAATGATGGCGATGAAATATATAACTGTCAGAAATAGCAAAAAGAATTCTTATAATAAGTCAAAATTATTATTTGTTTAAAATGTATATCCGCAGTCGAACCACTTAATACAGTGGAAGTTCTCTTAAGTTGAAATCCCTCGTAAGCAAAAATACTGGCATTATGTGTATAAACGCCCCTCTCCATATTGAACACGATTCCGGAGAAAAAGATGCATTTTAGTACATTCCCAATCAAATAACCACGGAAAGGAAATGAAGAAAATCAAAACAAATACAAAGATATTCATGCTGTTAATGATGAGAAACACACGAGCAAATTCACGATAGAATCAGATCCACAGATTAACAGTATACACTTGATAAATTAATAACAAGGATACATTTTAATAAAATAATCTTCAGGTGATTCTCCGATTCATATAACCAACAGGCCTTTGACCCTCACTACTTTGGAGTAATCCTTCACAGTCAAAAACTCTCATACTTGTTTGAAATCATTTTCACTGTCATTTATCTTCGATATTAACTCTTGTATTCCATAAATTTCTCTATTGCCAATTGCTCAACTTTGGCCACATTTAAACAGTATTTACCTACCTTATATTATTGGTAGATTTAAAAAATATTATATCTAACAATCGCTACGATAAAGTTCAATGAGAAAAAGTTGGAAAAAGCCCGTAATTTTGTGTTGATATAAACACCCTACTGTTGAAAATAAATGAACAGTCCAAGGGGCACTAGTTACAGAAATTAAGGTATATTTCTCTTCCTTTGAGAAGATCAGATTTGCTTCAGGGTTCGACCGTGTTCAAAATGCTTGTCGTGACAAATTTTAGATTTTAGAAGTGTATGCATTGTTTTATATATGTATATATGTCTTCGCTGTATACTCACACAACTACGCAGTAACACTGGTAAGTTCTGAAGTTATAAATAGGAATCACTTTGATTACATTTGTATTTATATATTTAGTGAGCACAAGATCTCTTAAAGTTTGTACTTTGTACCTTTTTACAGGTCTCAAAAACTCACACTCTCCATGTCTGTGTCACTTGAAAACCGTAAATTAGAATCGGGTAATATTTTCTCGCACAATTTGTTTATTGGGTTTTAATGTCTCTTTCAACACATTGTACAGGTCATATCAGAATGGGTAGTTTTGTGTGCAGAGGAAACCAGTACATACAGTTGGGGTCAAGGTTCTGTACTGTAAACTGACGACCAACGGCAAGCAACTACCAGCTTTCCCACTTGAGGTCGGGCCAGGAACCGAACCCCGATCTCAGCGGGGGTGCTACCACTCTGACACCCCGCCCCTTGATTTTGGACAAGGTCGGGGTCGCTTTTGGAGAATTTCCTATGCAATTTCAATGTGCATTTTCAAGCAATTCACCGACAAAGATAATTAGGAGACAGCATTTTGGTAATAACTGGCAAGTGATGTGCCATTGCTGACGCGTATTTTGCCGCAATATGATGTTTATAAAAACATTTGTTTTAATAGAAATTACTTGCATTAAAGAATCATATCGGAGTAGCTAGTAAAGTCACATATATGCCACTTTGTGGGGCATTTCATTGTGGTATTTCGCCCTCTTATGTTACAGAAATTAGTTGCGTGTTTGATTCATTTGATGATATTGGATGCATTATCATTTTGATCAGAGGTAAGTGACTTGTTATAAACCAAGCATAACTTTGAGTAAACTGTTTTTGTCTCTTATTTGTAGATTGACCTCAAATGCAGGAAAAAACGACCTTTCTGTTGATGTATAATACACATTTTGTGCTCACGATGTGAAAGTGATTCGTCATTCCGTAGCACGGCAGTTTGATTGGGGGCACATTCTTTAACCGCTGGCAAACATTCTTGGGTGTTTAGGAGGATGACATGAGACATGGTTCATAGTAAGAGAGTTTAAGTAAGTGAGTGGTAAGAATCTGCTACAGCAATTGCCAGGAATGAAAAAAAAAACAAATTCAATGTTATTTAGGGAAGTTTTGAGGGAACAATTCTGAACTGTGGGACAGCAACTTACATAGAAAATAGACATTTTTTTATAACTCTGTTTGGTGAGACCCATTTCAATAGATGTGAGTTGATACAGCAAAGTATTGTGCAAAGAAACTGAATTTTGAAGGAGTAAAATTTTGAAGGATTTTCGAATTACCTGTAAACGCCGAAACTGTAAAAAAGTGTTCAAAATACGTGAAAATGTTATTAAGGCGAAATGCTTTTTTTCTGTGAAAATGTTGTTCTCAAAAGAGTGTTCACAGAATTACGACTTTAAAGCTTTTTGGGGATTTTTTAAAAAAAATAACTGGTTACAAACTGGTCTTACAATTGTAGTTAAAAAAAAATCTTCAAAAACAATTTGGTAAACCTCTAAAAAAAACATTATTTGGAAGAAAAAGCTGGCAAACTAAAAACATTGTGGTATAGCTATCACCTTTACAGACACTTTATATATTAGATTGTAAACAAAACTTTGGCCAAAAATTTAGATATAATTTTAGTCCAAGAACCGGTTGTAAAGTTTTCCCAACCGGTTGTTGATTTTGATAAAAATTAATGTGGTATAGCTATCACCTTTACAGACACTTTATATATTAGATTGTAAACAAAACTTTGGCCAAAAATTTAGATATAATTTTAGTCCAAGAACCGGTTGTAAAGTTTTCCCAACCGGTTGTTGATTTTGATAAAAATTAATGTGGTATAGCTATAACCTTTACAGACACTTTATATATTAGATTGTAAACAAAACTTTGGCCAAAAATTTAGATATAATTTTAGTCCAAGAACCGGTTGTAAAGTTTTCCCAACCGGTTGTTGATTTTGATAAAAATTAATGTGGTATAGCTATCACCTTTACAGACACTTTATATATTAGATTGTAAACAAAACTTTGGCCAAAAATTTAGATATAATTTTAGTCCAAGAACCGGTTGTAAAGTTTTCCCAACCGGTTGTTGATTTTGATAAAAATCAATGTGGTATAGCTATAACCTTTACAGACATTTTATATATGTTAGATCGTAAACAAAACTTTGGCCAAAAATTTAGATATAAGTCCAAGAACCGGTTGTAAAGTTTTCAAACCGGTTGTTGATTTTGATAACCAAAAGAATCCACAACCACAGAAGCCTGTCTTCAATTTATAACTTTAACATAAGAAAAAACTGCTGAACAAAATGGACAACTTAAAAGCTTGTTTCCATCTTAATTTATCTAGTACCTAGTACAACAATAAATTAAGCTTATTCTAACTAACAGTATCTATCTCGATGAATCGCTTCAACCATCTTAATTTATCCTAGCCGACTCTCTGGATAAATAAAAAGCTAGAAGCTGATTTAATGAAGCCACAGGGTTTTATCCTAGATCTTGTGGCTTGGGTTAACTTCCACTATATACAGTAGACTCTGTATTACTAGAACCTCCAAAATCCACAGGATTTGTTTCTTGTTATGGCTAACTTCCACTATATACAATAGACTCTGTATAACTAGAACCTCCAACATCCACAGGATTTGGTTCTAGTTATGGCTAACTTCCACTATATACAATAGACTCTGTAGAACTAGAACCTCCAATATCCACAGGATTTGGTTCTAGTTATGGCTAACTTCCACTGTATACAGTAGACTCTGTATAACTAGAACCTCCAATATCCACAGGATTTGGTTCTAGTTATGGCTAACTTCCACTGTATACAGTAGACTCTGTATAACTAGAACCTCCAATATCCACAGGATTTGGTTCTAGTTATGGCTAACTTCCACTATATACAGTAAACTCTGTATAACTAGAACCTCCAACATCCACAGGATTTGGTTCTAGTTATGGCTAACTTCCACTATATACAGTAGACTCTGTATAACTAGAATCTCCAATATCCACAGGATTTGGTTCTAGTTATGGCTAACTTCCACTATATACAGTAGACTCTGTATAACTATAACCTCCAATATCCACAGGATTTGGTTCTTGTTATGGCTAACTTGAACTATATACTGTAGACTCTGTATAACTGTAACCTCCAATATCCACAGGATTTGGTTCTAGTTATGGCTAACTTCCACTATATACAGTAAACTCTGTATAACTAGAACCTCCAATATCCACAGGATTTGGTTCTAGTTATGGCTAACTTCCACTATATACAGTAGACTCTGTATAACTATAACCTCCAATATCCACAGGATTTGCACTAGTTATTCATTAGAAACAGAACAGAACCAACTGTAGTTTATATCTGTCATTCACCCGACTTCTCCTTCATAATTTTCAGTTAAGTAGTCAAAGGAGGAAGGAGAATACTGTACTTACACATTGACAGCAACTCCGTTGAAATTCGACTGTGTTTGCTTGGTAAATGAACAGTAGGTCTGGAAAGCAACCGTCTCACCACCGGCGCCCTTTTTGGAGATGACGATGCTTGTGTCGAACATTCTAGTGGATATCTGTGAAGAGAGAAAAATGGAGCCGGGGTGTTTATTTACTTAGGGTGAAGTTTTTTCAAAATTTGCAGTATAAATATCATATCGGGTTACAGCAGAACAGTGGTTTTAAAATTAAAAATGACTTCAGTTTACTTGTAAGTACATCAAATTTAAAATGTACTTCAGTACAAATTCAATTTATTTATTTTGTATATTACATCATGCATGTACAGGTCATATCACGACGGGTAGTTCTATGGGCAGAGGAAACCAGAACATACAGTTGGTCAAGGTTCTGTGCTGTAAACTGTCGACCATTGGTAATCAACTACCAGTTTTCCCACAAGAGGTCAGGCCGGGATTCAAACTCTGATCTCAGAGGGGGTAGTCGAGTGTGTTACTGCTGCACCGCCATGGCCCCCTCAGTACAAATTTAAGTACACATACCTAACAGTAAGAAAATGTACTTACATACTTTTTAGTCCTTTTCAAAATGTATTTAAGTACAATGTACATTGCCCCCCCCCCCCCCCCCCCACCCCAAACCTTGGTATTAAGCATATACAGTGTAGCAGACAAATCTGTTCAATAAGTTGGAAGAAACTGGCCAAAAAACATCTGTTGAATTTCGAACTACAACTATGCATCTGCCTCTCACATAAAGTAGAGATTAATTGCCGTAAAAGTGTAATTAGATTAGATTCAAGAAATCAGCTCTCTGGCAAACAGCTTACTGCCAGGCCTAGTATTATGCCCCTGTTGGAATCACAGTCTGTGGAACTTTGCCAGGGGATATTTAACTTAGGGTATGTCATAAACACTGTCGTGGGACTGTACTGTGTTTTCTCACTGATGTGATAATTAATCAGGGAGATATATACACATTACACTGAAAATGAGGGGGCCTCGGTGGTGCAGTGGTAACACACTCAACTCTCACCACTGAGGTCTGCAGTTCAAACCCCGGACCCTTTGTGGGAAAGTTGGTAGTTGCTTACCGATGCTCGGCAGTTTACAGTACAGAGCCTTGACACCAACTGTATGTACTGGTTTCCTCTGCCCACAAAACTATCCATTGTGATATGACCTGTACAGTGTTGAAAGTGATGTAGAACCCTAAATAAATAAATATACTGAAAATGATGCTATCTTAGAATGAAAAAAGATCCTTCAAGAAAATTCCTGGATCCAGACACAGTGATCCGGATCACCCCCAAAATGGAACTGTCTGTTCCATATGCCATTGTCAACATTTCCTGACAAATTTTCATCAAAATATGTGCATAACTTTCTGAGTAATTCTACAGACAGATCGACAAACAAACAGACAAATCAACGCTACCAAAGACATAACCTTCGTGGTAAAAGTAATTACTGCTCATTTAAAAGAATCAGAATGACATCACTCACTGGTGCTCAGTATGGGGTTAAAGTAAGCTGTTACAGGGAATGATATATAGATATATACATCGACCCGTGTCTCAAATTTAAGGCAATAATGATAGCAACTTCTTTAGCTGACATAATTTACATGGTATCCTGATTGATAAACCGTACATACTTGATCAAGTGTCTTTTTTCCATACCAATAATTTGAGGGTTTTTTTCACTTGACTAACACAAGGGATTTTTTTGTAGTTTCAACAACATATGGTGAAACAGCCAAAAAACAAAACCCATTTGTCAGGAAAATACAACTGAAGCTACAAAACTCTTTTTAGGCTATAATGTTTTTATCGTTTTTTTTTTAAAAAGTAAACACAGAAAAAGTGAGGTACATTTGTATAATTCTCAAAGACTCAAACACTTGAAAAAGAGAAATAAGCAATCAATCAATCAGTAAATTTAAAACCGTGTTTTCCAGTTAAAATGAGACTCCATTGATTAGCATTTAGACATCTTCTTCCTTCAGTAGTAAGCTTGAAGGTATGATTCTGCCCTTCCAACTACCCGTCGTGATATGACCGGTACAGTGTTGAAAGCGACGTAAAACCCCCAAATAAACTAAACGAAAAGGTCGTAATTTTGGCATTCAAGTTCCTTTGTATAATTCCTCTACTGTTTTACGAATAGTTTTAATATTAATACCACCAGGGAGGTTATGTAGTGCCCTGCTTTGTTCGTTCGTCTGTCTGCGTTTGTGATTACTCCCAAAATGAATGAACACGTCTGTCCACTTATGACATTGGGTTTTTGAATACGTTGCCAGGGAACTCACCAAAGGAAGAAGTGATAAAAATTTTTTGTAAAAGATCTGCAGCGTCAAACTCTGGATATCAAAAACATCCCAACTTTTTTAACAGTCCCGTTTTGAATGATTTCTATCGTGGCTTATTTCCCTTCGTATAAAGTTAAAAACAGTCAAGATACTCAAACCAAAACCTCAACTGGTAATTTTATTGTTTTAATGAAACATCTACCGCATGAAGGGATTATGTTAAATGTAGTTGTTTTCAAGAACCAAATGTTCACAATGCGAGGTTGGTCTCTCGCTCGTTTCTACCATTGTAGAACACCGAATTTCTATGCAAAACAATTAGTTGTGTGTGTAATTGATTTAAATATGCTATGTATCTATCGACGGGGTATTTCTCTATATCTTTCGAAGTGTTATTATGCAAGTAAGAATATCTCATAAAGTAGTATGCAGGTGTCTAATGGCACATAGACACGACAGTTTCTGAGTGAGAGAAATTAAGTCTAAATTTGGAAGGCCAAAAATGAGGTCATAAATTCAAATCGACTCATCTCAAAACTGTGAATAATAAGGAGATTTCACTGTACCATTTGCTCACTGCATAATCTGTCAATGTCATTGAGCTGTACAAAAATGTACACACAAAAAAGCCACAAGTTTTTAAAAAATTTTCTTCTCATGTTTGTATTCTTTCCAAGGCATCACATGTGATCAAAAGAGCTTTGACGATGAGTCATAATTTATGTAAGGTAACTGTAAAGCAAGGAATTTTAGCGACTATTCTATTCAATACTTTGCTAATGCAACACAAAGTATACGGGAAAAAAACATCTCAAATTATAAGAACAATAAAAACAAAAAAAAAAACAACAATGTATTTGATGGGAAAAAAAGGCAAAACCTTATTAAAGTTTTTTTTTTCATTCTTTGGGATTAATATCGGCAAATCTATATCTGCAAATATATCACTGTATTCATTGAAAGGTTTTTTTTTTCAATCTTTGGGATTAATATCGGCAAATCTATATCTGCAAATACGGTCTTGTATTTTTTCAATGAAAAAGGCAGTTTAGGCAATGACTGAATTTCTAGTTTTCATTTTGCTTTGATTAACATGGCTCTCACAGGTACAATGTAGTCTAATCCAATCTGATTGGTAAAACACTTAATCTCTCTGCCAGTGAATTCAAAGGTGTGATGAGTTGTAACTTGTATCAAAAGCAGTCAACTTTAGCCATTGATTCTAGCTGGGTAAATTCTATTCAAATTTTATTGATGCCCCCCCCAAAATACTCACATCTGGGTGAAGCTCCTTGGTACCACACTGCTCCATCTTGCCGGCCGTCAGTTGCAGTATCAATTCCACTTCACCCTTCTTGCAAAACTCCGAGTCTTCTTTGAGAAGCTTTCCTGTGGCGGGACAATTGAAATGGTTTTAAGTGCCCAGGGGCGGATTTCACGAAAGGTCTTAGCCCAGTCTCAGGCTCAAACTTGAGACTTTTGTCTCAAATTATTGGAATATTTTACTTGAGCCCATGGGCTCAGCCTTATTGGATTTCACAAAAGGTCTCAGTCTCAGCTTTGGCTGAGCCACTGGCTCAAATATTGAGACTTGTAGAAAGTGGGCTTAAGTTTTGTAAACAAAGGCTCAAATGTGGCCGCCATAATTCTTTCTTCACTTCAAAATTTGAAATGGCTGAAAATAGGGTACAAGTATATAAAACTACCCCCTGAAGTAGTCTTTGGGTGTTTTTACAAGTTTACAAGATTTCCCATTGCAAAATGGCATTTAACCAGAGATATTATATGTCAAACAAGGAACATATATGCCATCAGTAGAATATTTTGACTACAAAAAATGGTCACATGACACAGAAAACCACTGTGGTTATTTGATAAGCTTGGTCTCAACTGAGACCCCTTCTGTGAAAACCATTTGAGACAAAGACTTAGCTGAGCCAGAAGGCTCAGATTTGAGCCAGTGGCTCAGCCTGAGACTGGGCTAAGTCTGAGACCTTTCATGAAATCCGCCCCTGCTCTCAACTCCCAAATTTGTACTTCAAGCAGAAGGTGTGGGAAATAACCTGAAAGCCCTCATAGAGCCCAGACCTCCACTAGGACATGTTTTCGAAAATTGGGATTTTTTTTTGTATCGAGAATATTATGTCCAGATTTTTCTTAAAATTTAATCTCGCCCTCCTTTGGTCGGTCTCGTTATTTTAGGCTTTCCTACGGCTGACACTTCATTAAAAGTTAAAACAATAAAAATTGTACAAATATAAGGAAATATCTCACATTTACACTGTATTTAATCAAAATAGAGATTAGCGACTTCAGATTAATTTGCAAACAGATTGCCTGTTTTAATGATGGCATTTGTAAGATGGCAGATAATAATTTTCTTCATATATGACAAGAGTACAAATCACCTGGGCCGGGATTCACAAAGATACTTAAGTAAGAATTCTTACTTAAGTACAACATAAATATAACCAAATGTTGTACTTAAGTAAGAATTCTTACTTAAGAATCTTTGTGAATCCTGGCCCAGATTTAGCCCCAGAAACTGATTTTGATGTAAATGGTCAGACCACAGGATAACAGAAGTATAACTGTATAAATCTGATACGTGTAATTATATAATCAGATAACCACATCCAATAACCACACTGACTTTTGTCTCCCGTGTGTACTGCTATTTACATTTTGGTTTAATAATGCCTGTAACTACATCAAATTACCACACATACACATAAAACCATATTCAATAACTACTCTAACTTTTGCCCCACATGTGCACTATAATTATGCATTGTTCTTGCTTTATAATTCCTAAAACCACATCTAATAACCACACCATATAACCACAATTTCTTTATTTTCTCAATCGGCTATTAGAAGTACAGATGATAGCAAATAAAATCAAGGTTTTCCTTTTTATGAGAAGAAACCAAGATGTTTTACCTCTTTAGTCTTAGACTAGCGTTAATACTGTCTATATACACACTAGTATAACCACATATCATCATATATAACCACACTCACCTATGCAAGCTACATCACTGCCTTTTCCATTGGCATACATGGAGGACGGTTCCGACCCATTTCTTTCGAAGTCCACCCCTGGATGTTCGGGCCTGTAGCAGATATGCTTAGTGAATGTAGACACGTCACACTTGACGTCGACTGAAAAACAGTTTGAAGGGAATAATAATACAATGGGATGCTATTCTACTCAAGTCTATTCTTGCTTTGCAAAGGACAGCATCTACCCCACACACTGGGAAATTTAGTGGGTTAAACTAACTGAAAAATGGACAAAAATCATCAGTCGTAGGGAATACTGGAGCAATAATCCAGTGCTATGGGGGAGAAATATATCGAAAAGGCTAAGTGGAGAAACTTTATTTGAGAAGGTTAGTGCAAAAATGCCTCCTAAAAACTGCTACTGAGAGACTGGCTATTGTGTGAAGAGGGAGGGGAGTTCCCGAATGAAGGAGCATGATACAAAAGCTATACATGTATATATTCAGATGGTCCGAATTCAGGAAATACAAATAAAACCTGTTAAACCATCTTGGGGACTTTGAGGTCACCACAAAATGAAATGCATCATGTGATTTTTTTTTTGGGGGGGGGGATCAGCCATCAGATTGTTCTAGTTAAGTTCTGTCTGGAACTTTAAGGTTACCATAAAGCCGACATCTTCCTGAGGCCCAACTTCATATACCTAGTATATTAAGTGGAAACCACCATGCCATTTTGGGGTGATAATTTTTTGGGGTGAGAAAACGTGACATACGCACTCATAGTCTCTTGGCAGGCTCAGACGGGAAAATAGAAAAAAAAAACATTCATCTGAATGAGATGGTCTTACCCAAGGTCTCATTACAGTTGACACCAATCTTAGACACGGGGCACCTGCAGCTCTCCATGGTAGTTGCATTCAGACCGTAGCAAACGCCGCCGTTTTCTTCGCACTCGGTACAATCTTCCACCCTGTCCTTCGTCAAAATTTGAGCTGAATTCACACACAATAAAAAGCAAACACCTTAGTACGTCATAAACCATCACCCAAACGAAGATAGAGGCTGAAGAAACGGACCAGACTAACCAAATATTAGGCTACCAAATCACTCGCCGACACCAATACGGTTGCACTGGTCAACTGTTTTCCAATGTATATCACAACATGTGGGGGTTTACGGCTTTACGCAAACCGTTAATTATTTCATGCTAAGACCTAATTGGACTTTTACAGCGCTTAATCTCCCCATATAAAAGAGGACTCTAAGGCACGATGCAACCAAAAAAAGCAGTCAACGAGTTTCAGAATTCAGAGACAGAAGAGGGCGCCAAGCACCACAGTGAACCCCAGGGTATAGGTTAAGGTGGGGATGCTTTGGTGTACAGGTAGGTTTTAAGCTGCTTTCTGAAAGAGGCTAGAGAGACTGTGGCACAAATCTCATCTGGGAGAGCATTCCAAATAGTGGGAGCATCAAAAGCAAAACTGTTACCAAACTGTTTGACAGATTTATGAACAGACGGGTAGAACTTTGGAGTGACAAGGAAATTTAATACCTGAAAAGGTATTAAAGATTTTCTTAAAACTTTTTCTAGCATCTTGCAGAAACAGTTAACCGGTCGACGGCTAGTGCCATAGTCACCTGAGAGTCTTAGCCTACTTAGCCAAGTCTTAGGCTTAACTTAAGTTTAAATTGCAGTTTGATTTTCCATATTTTATGTGAACCAAAAATTTGGGAGACATCAAAATCGCAAAATCGGACATCAAGGCCGTGTACAGAACTGCAATGCCGGGGTAGTCATGCAGGTAATTTTGCAACAAAATCGCACGCACCTATTAACATATTTTGTAGACGTTGTCATTTATATAAAAAATAAATTGTGTAACCACTGCCACATACCACAAATCGTGTTCTCATCGGATTTGATCTCCAAATACCCTGCAGTACATAGACAGCGTTTGGTTCCTGCCCCGTCGGAGTCATAAACACACTTGGAATTAGGTGTTATGCAGCGACTTTTCCCTTCTTCACAAACCATTGTCAGGGCAATGGGCTTTACTACAAAAACAAACATGCAAGGATCGTAATGAACTAATCAAATGGTTTGGATCATTTGGGAGAAACCGTGGCTGAGAGTTGTGAGAAATGAATGGTTATTAATAGGGTTTAGCAAACAGTTAAACAGGTATTCCGCTTTGTGTTTGGTCGCTGTTGAAATATATTTGTGAAACTGTTAATGAAAATGACAATGTTTTTGGCTAAATGAATAACTATAACTGATATTTTTCTGAAAACAATAGCAGATAAGAAATAAACTCCAGTTAAATATAATCTCAACTTTTGACTTTGTATGTGGCCTTTCAAAATTAAAAGTTAAAACAACTTGTGAAAACATATCAAATTTTAACTTTATTTTTTTTAAAGACTTATCTTAATTTATGACTTATCTTCAGTTTATTTCCACCATGTCTACAATTTTAAGACAACATACATTCTTTCAATTGTTTCAAAGCTCTGGAAACTGGTTCAGATGTTCAAAAACGGCCTGACTGCTGATCTTTTGGACATAAGACAAGACACAAAAGCCCATTCATTATAAGATGTTAATTACCTTACAATATAAGTTAAGTTATGCATTTGGACAAACAGACAAAGATACAAACAGAGGTGATGACTATACCTTTGCCCCCTCCCCTTCTTGGGAAGGCCGTGAGGGTAACCAACCCAGAATAAGAATAGATGGCACACACGGTACTTACTGCAACCTTCTGTTTCGGTGGCAAAACCTTCGTCGCACGCGCATTGATACTCGCTGGCATTGTTGGCCAGACATTTTGAATTAACAAGGTCGGCACACTCGGTTGGGTTGTCGCTCGTGCACGGCACTGGTGGGTCGAAGAAGGTAACTTCATCTGATAAGAACAGAGGGGGAAAGAGAACAATGAAAATTTTTTTTTTTAGAAAACTATTGCTGCAAAGGGAAAACAGAAGACTGATATGGCTAGTCAAAATAAATATACTGGAGACTAGTGTTTTTAATTCACTATATTCTAATTTCACAGCTGAAACTCTTCAAAAGAATTCTTGTTCAGTGAAATTCTCTCTCCAGTGAGACATTGGTCAAAGTCAGGGTTTTACAACCCGTTCAACAGCCAGGGTTACCTTTGGACAGGTCCACAGTAGTATGGCCATTTGTTGGGGAGTTGAAACCCACACGGGGGTTGATAGCCTATGATTTAGCTTGACTGGATGCCAAATGTGCTACTTGCTATAGGCCGCCTCTGTAAGAAGAAACATATAAAAGTTCAGTTCTGAGAGGGTTAAAAGAAAAATTTAAAAAGTCCCTTTCACACAAGAGAAAGCTACATTTCCACAGGGTCAGTCACTGACGTCCGATTGAAGGTCTTCCCTTGCTGGATGATTTAGTAAGTTTTATTACAGGCTATGGATTTGACTCTAATAAGTGGAAAGTGCTTAGGGCCCTGTCCCATTGTGACTCCGGTTGTTGAACGGGATGTGAAAAAAAAAAACATCTACATGAATAAGTATATCAGCAGCTTTATTTTGCAAAACAAAAGCTCAATTTATGTCAGTTTTGAAGCTATGAGGAAGAAAAGAAAACATATAAATGTAGCAATAAACTTTCAACAATTCAAATCATATAATACAGTGTCAGTTCATCATGGGGATTCATAAATAGTACTTACTTAATAGCTGTCAAATACAGTTTGTGCACTTGGGTGGGGGAGGGGGCTTTTTCAAGGTCAACTAAAAACTGAGTGACTGTCTTTTGGAGTTATTAATGTCAAAGTTAAACAAAAAGTTGTGGGATAAATCAACAGTTTAAAACATTTGTAATATGGCTCATTATTTGGGATGATTAGACTGGACACCGACTTTGCTCTTAATTATAAGTAATTATCATGTCCTAAGAAGTGCTGGTATCTTCTACAAATGTTTATGGTTATCTGAAAGTTCTAAGAATAAGAATTTTCAAACTTCCCGAGACTCTTATTTTGAATTTTAAAAATAATAAATGATTACAAACTGGATGCAAAAGATCTGTACAAAACAGGCAATATTGATATTTTAGTTACAGAGAAGTACAAAGCAATTGTTTGTTGAAAAAGTTGTTGCAAAAATACCATTTACGGTAATGTTGAAAAAAGATTCTTATTCCCAGAAAATTGTCTTAGAATATCCCCATTTTCTGAGAAAACTTCTTTGAATGAGAGTATTTCACAGATAGCATTGTAGTAATTATAGTGGCCTTGGCCAGATTAAATTCCACTTAATAATTTACAAACAAACACGATGAATCATTACATAATTCACTTTATTTTACTCACTTAAACTCGGGTCTCTGAAAGGAAAACAGTGAAGAAAATTGTTATTATGGAATCTAAACTAAACTACAGCTTTAAATAGGTGAACAGGAATTTGTACACCAGGGTCAATTTTATTATTTTTCCCCTGGGTGAAATTCAAGTGTTTAATTTCGCAGAGGTGGCTACAAAATTTGCCTGAATTTTATCATTGCCTGACACATATTTATACGCAAAATACATTTTTTGTCAGAATCGGGGCGATGACCACAAAAATTGTCTCAATGTTTATCCTTTTGTTAAAACATGTCTCCTTTACACATTTATAAAGCCAGGCAATTAAATATTGAGGCACAGTTTAGACTCCATAACACAGCTGTGACTCAAACTCAAGAGAGAGAGTGCAAGTGCTGGAAAGTTTTACAAGGCGTGCAATTGTGTCATAGAATGTGTGTTTATACAAAAACATAAAACACCAGGACAGAACACAACATTGTCATTTACGGTACTTTCCATGCATGAACGGCCCACAAGGTGAATCCTTATAAATAACCCAGTGGAAAAAATTATTTTCTCTTGTACTTTTTTCCCATATAAAGTCAAAAGCCCTTTTGATAAGATTCTGATAAGTTGAATACAAAGCAGAAAAACATACACCAGATATTGGTATTTTGTCCGGTCGCAGTAGTGTTCTAATATTACTTGACAACAATAAATAACTGGTACATTTTAATTGCAAGCAAATTCCATACATCTGAGATAGGCTATTGTATCATAACGCAAATTTTGTATGCAAACAATTGCTTGAGTATCGATCACCCCACCCCCGAAAATTTTTTTTTTAAATTTACCGTATACAATAAAAGTTAGCCATAATTAGAACTAAATCCTGTGGATATTGAAGGATCTAATTATACAAGGTGTAACAGTATATTGTAGAAGGTAACCATAACAAGGACCAAATTCTGGTGAGATTGAAAGTTCTTGCTATACACCGGGGTCCACTGTATGATGCCCTCCCTCACAATAAACTGTGCAAAAACTAAATATTTCACTGGTGCAAGAAATGGGTTGAGTGCAACAGGACTTCTGAAATAAAAAGTGTAAGCAGTGTTGGGGCTGGACAAAAGTTTGGCCTCCGAGCACAAAACTAGATAATGCGTCACTGACAGAAAAAAACAGACAGCAAAATAACACATGGAAGTAACAGTGTTCGCAAATAGTGTTGCGGTTTGTGAAAATATATTATCACCCAGGAGTGGTCACCAAACCTCACCCGTCCTTAAACTGAAGGGTCAATTAATATTTTTATTGGTCAAAACGTATCAAAAATGAGAACTTACAAACTTACATTTATGATGACAATTTTCATCATCAGATGTAGTTTGAATGTACTAGTAATTAACTTATTAAACTTGTCTTTTATTTTATTTTTTTTTGAAAAAGTCTAGTAGAGCTTTGATGTAAATCTGTGCATCTTACCGACCCTCTACTTTCTATGCATGGGGGATCAGAGGAGTGCAAAGTAGAAATTTTAAGATGCTGAGAAATCTTATCGGACATTTTATGCCTCCAGTAATTCTCAAAAATACCCATTTAATAACAAGTAAAGGTCCAGTGATGAAATTAATAGCATCAATTTATGTGTATTATTTCAAACTTCAATTTTTTGATAAATCGATGGTTAAGATTGCTGGAAAAAGGACTAACAATTTGCTGCACTATAGCTACAGAGTTGCTGTCTTTTTCTTGTCATCAACGACACACATATGCAATAGAATGTAAAATGAGGGAAGGGAAAAGAAGTGAGCATTTAAAAACAGACACAAAGAAGTGCAATGAAATAAATATCTCAATAAAATTAGTCAGTGTGGTGCTGTTGAAACATGCTCCTTAGCCGGTGCGAAAATGCATTCTGCGGAGACATGTATTACCATTAACAGTGACAACAACGTTGTCATCGGAATCACTGTCAGTATCGGAGCCAGTGTCGTCTCCTTCTGTATTGTCTGTATCCCCGTCATTATCCTCGGTACCACCTTCAGTATTGTCAGTACCATCGGTACTATTGGTACTGTCCGGCGGACTTTCAGTAACTGTATCGTTACCATTAGTACTTGGCTCTGTATTTGGCTCAGTAGGTGCTTCTGCAGTGGGAACTGGACTGCCTGTTTCTGTGTTAATATGTTGAAAAAGTTCTATTTTTTTCCAATATTGGTTCACAAAATAGTAATGTTACTAATAAACAGAGAGAGAGAGAGAGAAAGAGATTATAAAATATACATATACTGTATCCACTCTCTGAAATGCCCACTTAAAAATAATTTGTAAAATCACTGCTAAAACAAGGAGCATAATAAACAGTAAATAGTGTACGTACTGTACTTAATAAACACTGTACATTTATCAGACAAGGATAAACTGTAACTCTACAAGGGGAGGCCACTGATTCACTGCCACTGTGTTGGCATTTTACAGGACTGAGTTTCTGCTGCTATAATAGATTTTTTTTATGAAAGAAAAGGTGGTACAGCAACAGAGAGCTGGTTTAAAGTTCTACCAGTGACACAGGAAAATATGAAAAAGGTTTCATTATATGTAGCCTCTTTATAAGCCAATGAAAATCTATGTTATGACTAACTGAATAGTTTTTTGTTCTTAGACAAAACACATACTGTATTTCTATCTTCACCCCGCTCAAAAAGACGGATAAAAATTCTACACCTTATAACTCACTTAGCAAAACTATAACGCACTTTGAATGCACTTGAAAAGTAATTGAAAAACACTTAAGATACTTTATAGCAAAGTACAAATACTTTTCATTTACAGCTGTCAAGTGCAAGTTCTTGAAAATGAGTGATTAAATACAAGTACCAAGTACAAGTACTTGGCCCAGGGGGTCTAGACATATATACCGGTAGGTCTTTAAAAATATTGTGCAGCTAAATACAATTAAACATCACTTATTTGCATTATGAAGACTGTTAAATAAACTTTTAATCAAAATATCAAAGACAGTTGGCGGGGGGAGGGGCTTGTTACAATTAATCACCTACTGCTTGTCTGGCAATTATGGTCATGCCAAAAATCATGGACACCCCATTTTTTGTTACACCAATCTTTTAAGTTACGAAATGTAGCCACTGTTTTTACAGTGGTAGATCAATTTGCACAACAACAGAAATAAATTTTTGCTCAGATATTAAACTTCAGAGCTTTAGATTTAGATGTGGGGTGACCATATTTGGTATACTGACCATATAATACTGCCTTGCTACCAATTATCACCGGGTACCAATTATCGCCAGACAGAATTCAAATAGATATAAATTGACCAAAATAAGCATCCAAAGTCTAGCATATAAAGCAAAATTATTTCCAAAGTTAATAGAATGAATACACAGCAAAAAGCTTTCAAAATATGTGGCCGTTACTGCTCAGCTACCCAAGTTCGTCGCCTATCCAAGTTCATCACCTGCATTTTTTTTACAATATTTAAACCTATTAGCAATTATCTTTCTTTGTAGAGTAATACATATGTGCCAAAACCACCTGTTCAGCTTGTTTCAGTATCAATATTGCTAGTTCTTTTCAGCTTTTAAGGCAGGTTACGAACATGGATAGCTGAGCAGTACTGAAATATAAACATTTTATTTATTGATGGCGATAATTGGTACCCGGCGATATAAACGGTAACAAGGCAGTATAGTGGTGGTGGACCAATTCACGCCCGGGTACCAATTCAGGCCCACCCCCAATTTTCTTGAAGATTTATAATTTTTCATAGAGAAGATGTTTACCACATCATAGATAATATCATCAAATTGATCATATACATTTGTAATATATTGTTTAACTGTGAATTAATCTTTTGAATTAATTCAGTGGTGGGCGTGAATTGGTACACGGGCGTGAACCGGTCCACCACCACTAGCTGCAGGGCAGTATATAGACGTGGTTTACCTCGGCTCTACTTTACTTGCGTGTAGAGCCGTGGCACTACCCCACATAGAACTGGAGATTTGCAAAAAAATCTTTTTCTGTTGAATAAAACTTGAAAAAATGACTGAAAATGGTTTAATATAATTAGAAACAGTTGATATTAAGCCAAGGACACAACAAATACGATGTGTGTACAAAATATATGCTATTTTACACAACTTTTATAATAACAGAACATTTTCAAATTTTTGAAGAAATGGTCCAAAAACCGTAGAAAATCAGGAAATGTCATATATTTTTTGTCAAACATGTTTGCATGTTGACTGATGGTTGAAGAAAATGAAACAAAATATTTGTGGGAACTGTTATGTGTACACATTTATATGCTATTTGTGTTTTATGCAAATCTCCAGTTCTATGAGGGGTAGTGCCACGGCTCTACACGCAAGTAAAGTAGAGCTGAGGTAACCACGTCTAGGCAGTATACAGACTGGCAATTTTAACCACTAATAATCATGACAAATGTAAAACACGTACCTCCCACTTCATGATGTTATATCTAAGTCTTGCCTTAAAATTGTAAAACGTAGGTAATTATTAACTGTTGGCCTTAATTGGTTGGTTGCCACTGTACACAAAACTGCATTTTTGACACTTCCAACTGAAAACCTGGATGTTAAAAAATAGAGCTAACACGACTAAATTACCATTACCATCGGCTTTCAGTCGGGAAATGTCATCAGTTTTTTCATAAAAACAAGGAGAAACTTATTGCACCTCTAATTTCTTTCAATCTTTAAATATCGTCTGACTTCCATTATTATTTCCCATGTTCGGATTAGAGATCATGTACACGCAATTCAAAAGTTTTTGTCGCGGAACAGGGAATAACGATACTATATTTTAACATCCCGGATTCCTCATGTTTTAAGTTATCGGATTTTTATTTTCAATCATAAAAATTGTTGATTGTACACATGTTGACAGTCAATTTCAGTACAAATTTGTACAAAAACAAACTACTGGTTTTACTTGGCAGATTACAAGACATACAGCAGTTCATTTAAGACAAAAATATAGAATTAACAAATTCAGTGCTTTTATGTGGGCGTTTCTGAGCCACATTCAAGCAAAGTTGTCACATTAATTGCTTCATTTTATTGAAAACCCAATGAGCAAAACTTATCAAGTCAAATGTTAAAGTCATCAAAGTATTTATATCAAAGTATACTGACTGGTAATGTCTCTCAATGTGTAGTTGATTACTACATAGCACTTGCTCTAGAGTGCACAAGAGATTTTTTTGACTTTCTAGTTTACACAATTCAATGTCAAAAACTTAAGTATCCACAAGCAATTTTATTTATAACCTTTTATATCACAGGTATTACACAAAGTCCATCTTTTTGTAGTTTATATCTAGTCCCATTTACAAACACCCCCAGTATTGACTTCATTGGGATGAGCGGGATTTAAACCTATAACAAGAGAAAAAGAGGACCGAGTAGTTACTTGCCAAATAGGCTAATCATTTGGCAATGAGTTTTTACATGTTCTTTACAAAAAATAACTCTGTGTTTGACTTTTATTATTAGGTTCAATTTAACACTTACATACATAATGGGGCAGGGCAATAGCATTTCGCGTTTGATATCATGAGCTTGATTTAGACCCATAACCACAGAGGTGAGAGGCAAGTATTTTTTACTCCATAGTTGATACCCACTAAGCCACTGAAGCCTTAGCACTGTGGAATTAAATTAATCCTGAAAATTAAGGTACAAAAATATGATTTGGTTTAGACTTTTAATGGGAGTTAAAATTATAGTGTTTACGGTTCTTGCCACTGCTGTAAAATGTGCAATCTGTTTCCTTTCTCAATATATGTCTTGTCTGCTGTGTTGAAGCATTTAATGAGCAATGCAATGTCATTCTGTATTGATTAGATGTTGCAGTCTAATTTGATTCATGGGTTCAAAACATACAAAAATTGGAAAATCTTATTGAAAATCCGACAGATGTATCAGTCATACATATCTTTTATGAGGGACTATAATGATTCATTATGTGATGTGTGAAAACCAATAATTCTTTCATGTTACTACTTTACTTGGTTCAAACACAACTCAAGAATGTAATATGTTGGACTCACTGAAGGCTGGTTCTGATATAACTTGAGCTGTTGAAAGGGGCATAAAACCCCATGCTTGACCTTTGTTCACAAAAGCAATCCTTTATATGCTGGTATATGGATGATACCTTTCATCTTTCTCCAAAAAAGCTGTTTGATAAAGAGTTAGTCTTCCCAGAATACCAAAAATACATACATTACTTTCCTCTTCATTTTCAAACACATAAGGCTTCTCATTGCAGTGTGTTGTTATGTGATGATGTTCAACAAACAAGGCTAAATGGTGTTTTGGTCTACATGTGAGAGCTACAAAGCCATCAGAGACAGCAGTGCACTAGAATTATGAAAGTCGGCTGACATAAATTCTCAGATTTATCCCGTACGTGGCCTGTAACTCACACAGTCACCCAAGTATTAACATAGCCCATTGCCGCTTAACTTCAGTGATGAGACGGGTACTCCTCATACTATGCCCATCCTCATGAGAGTCCGGTGTAGCATCAGATTTTGCATCCCTCAAAAAGTGTGTGGGAATGCAAAATATGACAGGGGGAGCTGTCAAATTCTGTATCCCCCTTGTCATATTTTGCACCCCCTAAGGTAATGCTTTTACTACAGATATACATATGTGTGTGGGTGCATTTTTCTTTTTTATAGTTAAATGATATATTATATTGATAATTAAATCTAGTTTGGTTACATTCACCTAACCATGTTACATTTGAGTGTGGTTTTTCTCTGAGCTATTAGAATATCGTTTGATGTTGATTCATTTGTCTTTGAGGCATTCTTTTATTATGCTAACTCCCCCTAATCTTAAGATGGGCTAGAACCTGTTAGCCCAACTTAGGATATGTAAACTCAAGATCAATTTTAAAGCTAAACTTTAATAGTGACAAGTTAGTCAAATATCAATTTATTATGTAACACTTGATGGGTGGTTTTAATCATAAAAATGAATATTACCCTGATAGTTTATTTACATACTGGAAATTCAACTACATATACTACATGTTTGTGAAATATTATTTAAGACTTTATGTGCTTATCCTGTTTAAAGATTTGCTTACAGATACTGGCCCAACTTATAATTTATAGTTTTTATTTTTGAAATTGAAATTATATTATTTACTTATTGTTCTACTTGTACTTTTATCTCCTTTCTTTACCCCAGTACACATTGATAGGATTAGCCTTAATTCCTTTATTGTTCCAAGACTCTGTCTCACTTTGACAATGGAAGGGTCATTAGGTCATAAGGTGTCTAATGTTTAAATACTGCTTCAACTTGATTTGTTTCACTTCTGGGGAGTGATCAGGCAATCTATTGGATTAATCTATTGTTTCAATGCTCTTTAAGGCGAATTTGTTAGTTGACAGTCAGAGATTACTTTGATGTTGATTTGTTTCACTTTATGATTTGGGGTATTCCCTATTATGTACTGCACCCACCCAATGTGAAACAAATCAACATCAATAGAATGTCAAAACAATAGGCACAAATCCAATTAAGAAATCATCCCAATATAAGACAAATAAATCAACACCAAATAAATATTTTAATGCTTCTCTGGGCCCAGGAAACACAATTCATGTTAGTTTGTGCAATTAAACACTGTTTGCTGAGGCTAGGTAAATTTCACATATTTACATAAAATAATAAAAAATATGCAGACAAAGTAAAACTTCTTTACAAGGGTCATTCAAGTTGATCAATATTAATGTCATCTTTTTTAATAAAATTGTCATATAATTTCCTTTTATTTACACGTTTGTAAATAGTTTATATTACCAGATACAAGACATTTAAATGTAACTTTGGGCCTGAAAGCTATTTTTGAATCAGAAATACCAAATTTTGATAATCTTTCAGATGTAGAAAATTTACAGTCATTTTGTTACATTTTGAAAAATTACTAATATGCTATCTGCATAACAGTTGGAATATAGGACAGAATGTGATCAGCAAATAGTATTATCTTGCAGTAAAATTATATATTTATCAATCTGTTTAACATAATTATTTCATTGCAACCAGATCAGCTTGTGCTTTAATTGTTGTTATTTTTATGTTTCTCTTTGTACATAGATATCTGAGCGAAAAACACATACATTTGTACCTAGTACTTATATTCTAAAAGTCACTTGTAAGCCCTCTGGGGCTGGGCAAACATTGATATTTTCAATTACTGTTATTGTATATTTGTATTTGCATGAGACTATAATAAATAATATATATTATCTCACTTTACTCAAAGCCCCCTTCACAGGGATACAGTTTTTGGTGGGGATGCAATATTTGACAATCAAAAAATGCATACCCTTAATCCCCTATTGTTAGGGGTGCAACATATGATGCATCCCCTAAAAGATCAAAGGGGGATGCAGAATTTGATGGGGATGCAAAATATGATGTTACACCGGTGACAAAAAAAAAACCCCAAAACGTGCCTTACTAAACTAAGTGAAGAGTTCAGGGATATGAAAATTTCAGTATATGAAAGATATATCTTCACAAATTTCTTGATGAGAAAGGGGGGAAGAATGTGAGAATACACATTTTTATTTCTATTTTATCTTAAACTCTCACATTTTTCAGAAATTGTTTAATTATATTTTGAATCCCCGAAATGGCAAAATCCATCAAATTACTGAAGTTAATTCTAATTCTGAAAAGAAGATCTGTTGTAAAAATGAATTATTAATGTAGAACTATATCGCTATTGTAATGATAATGATTAAGATATTTTAAGACATTGGGATAATGCAGTCATGATTCATCCAGACATCATTCATAAACATTAGTATCAGTCCTGCATATTTGTCTCCAACATGGAGATTTAGTCTTGCTACCTCATGCATATTACACTATAATACATGTATATGGTACTACAACAAATGAACTGCATGTGACTTTTACAAATTTATGTGGGTAGATAATTTCAGTCAGGCCACTGAGAATGTATTGTGAATAATGCTAATGCAAAAATGGACAAGTAAAATGGATTAATTTAAGTCTCAATGAAAAACATCTGCCATGTAATTAGGCTTTGTAAACCCAACTAGAATTAAATGGCTTGGTGAAACAGTTTTTACAGGAACTTGTCCATTCAGACGAGGTTGTGTGTGGGGCCACGGTGGAAGAGTGGTAACACTCTGGCCTCTCACCTCTGCGGCCGGGGTTCGATCCCCGTCATGGCCGTAAGTGGGAAAGCTGGTAGTTGCTTGCCGTTGGTCGGCAGTTTACAGTACACAACCCTAGCGAACTATATGTACTGGTTTCCTCTGCCCTTCCAACTACCCGTCGTGATATGACCTGTACAGTGTTGAAAGCGACGTAAAACCCCAAATAAACAATAAACAGATGAGGTTGTGATAGATTTCACATACAGTCATTTCAGATGAAGATTGAAATACAAAAAAAAATTGAGCTTTGGGAAGTCAAAATAACCAAATATCTAGAAAGATGTAATACAAAAAGATCTTCTTTAGAACTTAGATACTGTACAAAAAATTATGTGTTAATCAGACACATAAATATACATTGGACTATTACTAAAACCTTCCTCAGAGTCAGTAACCCTGCAAGGAACTCTGCATTTTAAGAGAAGACAATTTTAAAGTTCCTTTGAAAAGTAGATATGCTATTAAACATAAAAACAGTCAATATTTGGAATTCAGAACTCGTGAAAGATGACATTAATTTTTCTGTCATAATTGTATGTTGCAAAAGCTGTTTGACAGTACTATGTAGTTTGGTGTTGTAATTGTAAATTTACATTGGCACTATAAAATATGACTTGTTTGTTGACTATCAATAAGATTTCATTTTACTCTTTACCTGTGTCATCCTAACAAATAAATGTGCTGCATATATGCATAATTATATACTCATACATAAAACTATAAATGTGCATTCATATTCATGTGCAATATCAAAGATAGAGTAGTGTCTTTACTGCAAGGAAAATAGCATTCTCTGCAGAATTTACATAAATATATATGTACAGTATTTTGAAGTACTTTTCTGAAATGAAGGTATAAAATCATATGTGAATCAATGAGTATAAGAATTAAATATTACTTAGGCAAACCTAAATATAAAAGACCATGCAATTATAACAACAATAATATATATTTTTACATTTAAGACTCCATAAAAACTTGCAAAATCACAGTTGCTAAAACAAATTTAAAATATAAATCACTGTTAATATATCTCCCTTCCAATCATTTGTAGATAATGAACAAGCGTTTGATCATGTTAGTAAATAAAGCAGAATTATGGCAAACACATAGAAAGGTTAAAAGGAACCTCCTAGAATAGGATACACAATATGCATTTTGCATAATTAATTCTCGCTTGTATGGGAAATGCCAAAATAATTAGCAATTAGTTATACAGTCAATAAATCCAAGGAAAAAGAACACAAGAAAAGTTTTTTTTTTTTAAAATATACAGCATTCCTAAGAATATCCCAGATATGTCCAGAAGGCTCAAAGATTCAATTTATATACATATATTATATTTGTAAAATATTACCTCCCCAATTGAAAAAAAAAATATGTGGAATTATAACACCAACTTCTGTGTTCTCCTTGCGAATTAGTTGACTTAATGCTGTAAACTAATAAATTGAATACTACAGTAATGAGAGCATTTATATGCGAGCCTTTGCAAAAATTTTAAGACATGACCCGATCATGCCCAAATTTGAATCAGTTCTTTCTTTTCACAGTTCTGATGCTCCCTAACAACTTCATTACCATCCGTGTAGTACTTTTGGGGTTATGCTGTAAACAAACAAAACTACAAACAAGCAAACAGAATGAGTAGTATACTTTGTAAGAACTTTGCAAAGTAATAAAACAGGAACAGAAGTTCATAGCCTACCTTGTGCTTTTGAGTTACAGCTCCACAACAAAACCAGACCGAATATCAGCAGGTAAAGCTTCCCCATAATTGGTGCAGTGATTGGGTACCAGGCTAGGAATGTTTATTTCCTTCAGGAAACAGGCCAAGATCTCCTTTTACTGCTTTTCAGTCCAAGACTATATTAGACACCAGCCAAGTAGTTCTTCTTTTTCTGCAAATATTAGTTGAATTTTTATTGTCTCTGTCTTTCCACCTCTTTACATAAGCCAGTCTAATATCTTTCTATAAACTTCTGTGACTGTCATTCAATGCTCAACCAGTCTGCTAAAGTGCAGTTGTATGTTTGGGCTAGTTGTATACATTGTTTATCTCATGTAAATTCCATGATGGGCAACTATTGAGTTAACCTGTACCATTTGCAATTTTTTTTGTCACCCACACATAGAGTTTATGTTTGTTTTTGTAAACTGTCAAATGGTCTGTTGGTTCTGAAGCATATGTTTCTTTTGTTGGGCAAATCTGCCATGACTGCATAAAAGCTTCCACGAAATATACTGTACAAATTCAATTAAAGGTTTTCAAATCGAAATTCAAACAAAAAAATGTTCTTTTGCAATGCAATTATTATTATTATTTTAGAGAACGTACAGGATATGTTGTGATATTACAAATTTTTGGTGTTATAGACAAGTATACCTATAAACCGATGAAACACCATGGAAAGGTTACAGAAATTGTGGTATGAGATTTAGAATATAACATCAAACAGCTTGCAGATGCAGATGATACCACCATATTCATGAAAAATCTGTAGTCTCTACAACGTGCAACATCTCACTTTCAAACCTTTCTGTAAAATGCTCAGGCTTAAAATTAAATCTGATTAAACGTGATATCAAACCACTTGGATCCTGTAGAACACATTAAATGAATTCACAATATGTTGGACAAATTATCAATTATCCCATGAAAGTGGATGATAATTCACTTTAAGCCTTACCTAATATGACTTCAGCTTTATAAGTCAAGTAACAGTCTCAAGTTTGACCTAAACTTACGACTATATAGTGTGAAAATTATGTGCTGTAACAGAACAAATCAGTCCATGGCAGGCTTACAGATATATGCGTGTTATTTAATTACAATCATGTTGGTTTTATATTGTCCAATTTAAGTATCATTTTTAACAGCACAGCCAAAATTATTGGTGGGTAAGCCCCAGAATATAGAAAATAGTTTACACGAAGAAAGATTTGTTGATTGATGTGTCTAATTCATATCACAAGTGGTGCTTGTGGAGTGAGTTGAAGACATCAATACACTGACTGGTCAAGAGTTTACAGGTGGTTAGCAGGAGGTATTAACAATCAACTGACAAGTTTCTGGCTCAAGATTAGGGTTGGAAAATGAAAAGCCAGGATCTTCAGTAGTGAGAAGCACTTGTAGTTGCCACTACACCAATTTTGTTGACAAATATTCCACAACATTAATATACTATCGAAAAAGAGCTGGTCGAAGAAGCGAAAACCAATAAACTTATTGATCACATCAATAAGCAATTAACTATCATTAAGAGAGGACTGAAAGCAGATCATCCCGCCTCAGACAATATTTCAATTATTTGGCCCTGGGGGCCTAGGTTCGGAACCGCAGCTTGGGTCAGAGATCAAAGATCTGGCTTTCTTTACTTCTCAGCAGCTAAGATGATGAATCCCATATGTTGCAGTGGGCTGGACTCGAAGCAACAGCCCAGAGGCTAGAGCCAGCCAAGCGCTTAATAAATGCTAAAAACCTGCTAAAGCAGTTGGCCATTGGTGCCTCTCCCCAAAATTGGTAGAGGAAGTGCATTTTTCACAAGAGGGTACAGTCAAGAGCCTCCAGCTGTGGGTCTCCTGGCGAGGAGGGGCAAGTGGCTATTTAGCAAACAGCTACCACTTGGTGAACTATTACCCTTTCCCAGACAGTCCGACAAAACACAACAGCCAATCAGTTTTCATGGGCTGGAAATTCACCCCCACAATCAAGGTATCATTCGAAAACTTTATAACAACTCCAGATAAATGACATGAACTGTTATAAGTTTATAACCACAAAGAAAAAAAATTGCTTTCTAATTGCGAGTGCCAAAAACTGTATTAAACACGTGGAATTGTACAAGTAGATACATGATTCATTTGTTATTCAATTTTAAATACAGTTATTGATGTTAGATACAGTGAATTGGCCAGGAAAAAAATTCAGAAGTGTGAGTCACTCTTTGTGATGGAGCAAAAGCAAACATAAATTGTTAAACCATTTCAATTTATTGGAACTTGACAACACCTGTGTAAATTTATGATTTATGATTGAATGTACTCCTTGAGTCACATGTTGTAGCAAAAAACATCTTTACACCTTTCTTTCAGTTTTACCATCCGTTTTTAACAGCATCTGTGACATTGAAACATGCCATCACCTTGTCATAAGATGGGTTGGAACCCAAGTCTCTAGAAGAAAGAAAGAAGTCATTAGATTTACCAAACTTGATCAGCATTCCTCCAGTATAGCCCCTACTTCCACAACCTAGCACAATAACAGAAAAGTACTCACAGAGCACAGGCCTCTGCCAATCAAATCGTATCCGGTCATATCCTATGTTTCCCTGTTCTCGATCATTGTATCCTGAATTTTGCCAGGATTTGGAACAAAACCTAGATATGTTATAGACACTGTTATGAGAGTGTCCTATACATTTTGTTTTATTACATTTGCCACCCTTGATTGCCATTTTGCCACTTAAAAGCCCTTCTTCCTCAACTCAGGACCATACTGGAAAAGTATTCGCAGAGTGCAGGCCTCTGCCGATCACCTTGCTTCTGCCCCAGTTTTGCCACGGTGGTGCAGTGGTAACACACTCGCCCTCCCACCTCAGAGGTTGGCAGTTCAAACCCCGGACCATATGGGGGAAAGTTGGTAGTTGCTTACCGATGGTCGGCAGTTTACAGTACAGAACCTTGACCAACTGTATGGTTTCCTCTGCCCACAAAACTGCCCCTCGTGATATGACCTGTGCAGTGTTGAAAGCGAAGTAAAAACCCCCAATTTAACTTTGAAATTAAAATCTTTAGAAATAAAAAAAGTCTCTCCTCATTTCTGACATAAATACGACTGGATTAAGTCCTACTTGTTAGCTACATTTGGGCTATTTTCCATTCTAGAGCCTCAAATAATCTTGCACAAACTTTGCATGAACATTCCTTCAATAACTTTTGCCGCAGAATAATGTCAGATACTTTTCACTAGAAACGGAGGCTTATTTTGCCAGTTCTTTTAACATCTTAAATTGTTATTTTGTTTTCAACAGATCAGTTCTAGATGGAGCGTTATGGTATTACAACCAAACACAAAATAAATATCTACCTTTTTATGGCGTCTAATCTTTTCTGAAATGTGTGTACTATTCACAATTTCAAAATGTGGAGGGTTTTAAATTCCATGCCTTATAAGGTATGGTTATGTTAATTTGGACCATCAATGAACATGTCCCCTCTTTCTGCCATAAGCCTAGAACAGTAGATATTTATTTATTTGGGGTTTTACGTCGCTTTCAACACTGTACAGGTCATATCACGACAGGTAGTTGGAAGGGCAGAGGAAACCAGTACTCAGAGTTCGCTAGGGTTGTGTACTGTAAACTGCCGACCAACGGCAAGCAACTACCAGCTTTCCCACTTAAGGCCATCACAGGGATCAAACCCCGACCTCAGAGGTGGGAGGCGAGAGTGTTACCATTCTGCCACCATGGCCCCTAGAACAGTAGATAGGAGATTCTCGTAGTTATAGGCCCCATAGAGGTGGTCATAGATATATAAGGGCACCGGTAAATATAAACACTTTAATTTTTAACTGGAAATTTCTGCATGGATTTCAATGCAGCAAAAACGAGTGGAAGCTCAGTAAAAATGCTTTTCTAATGGTGCGTATAACGTATTTGTGGGTTTCACAGTTTCCGAAATATTACCGAAAACCCGTCACTTCTGGAGTTTGTTTCTAATGCTAAGTATCTATATTAATTGGCACTAGAAGGTATACTGACAAATATGTCCTTTTCTGTGCGTTCACCCTGTTTAGATTAAAAACAGTGTCTCGTGAGTGTTAAAATATATATTTAATTTGCTGTTGAAAGTTTAATTTAAGCTTCATGCTGTGTACATATAAGAAGAAAAGGGGGGACATGGGACGTTGGTAAGACACTCGCCTACCACCTCTGAGATCAAATTTGTCAATTCCAGCCTGACCCTCATGTGGGAAATCTGGTAGTTACTTGCCGTTGGTCAGCAGTTTACAGTAAAAGAACCTTGACCAACTGTATGTACTGGTTTCCTCCGCCCTTCTAACCACCCGTCACAATATAACCGATACAAAGGTACTTGGAGTGACACAACACAAAAAAATTTAATTTAAAAAGACAAAAATACTTGTGTGCCACCTTAATTTATGTTAATTAACTATCTGTATATACATTTCAAACACATACCTTAAAAATTAAGATTGATAATTAGCTGCCCTCCTTGCAATTTTAATATCTTCACCTTTCAGTAGTAAATTCCTTATCCAGTAATGTTTAATGCCTCATATAATCCAGTATTCTTGTACAGATTTTCAAAAGAGAATTTACAGTCAAAATAGATTATCTAAATCTCATTCTATCCAGAGTTGAGTTTTAAAAACGTATTTCTTCAGTTGTATTAAGTTTCATTTTAACCATTAAACAATCATGAAAAAAGTTCAGTTACTTTTGCCTGTTATAAAAGTGCACTTGATGAACATTGGATTTTCAATAACTGTCTTTATATAGTGTTTATAAATGTTTTAATTAGTTTTATTGTCTTCAAGACCAACAATAAACTCAAAAATGTATATCCTACAGTAAATATTCTTTTATCCCTTTCGTTAAAGTTCTGTGCAACCTTATATCACGATCTTTAACCATGCAATATATGCATTTTAAAATATACAACATTTAAGGTTTCTAGAATAGTTCCACACAAACTGTCTCCTTTTCAATTTTTTTTCCTTTTCTCAAATCACCAAGAAATGCTTCTAATTAAACCACGCAGGTGGACAATAAAGCCAATACCTTCAAATATTTTGCATAATTTTCATGCTACTGTGACAAATATATCGACCCACCTTAAACCCAACCAATGTTCTTCAAGTTGCGACAAGGCACGCTTTTTTTCTTTTGTAAGGCAGATTTTGGTGTGAAACTTTCTGCTCAGAGGTTTTTGTTCCTCCCTCTTAAGACAGAGTGGCCAATGCTTATTACTCAATTGGCATAGGTGGGGGGGGGGGGGGGGGGGGAGGAGGAGACACATATGTGCTGTTGGGGGAATGTCTATAATCATTTCACACAAGTTTTTCAAAATGTCGTCTACAAAAGACTGCTGGCCTATTGACTAAGGGACATCTGCTGTACATTCTATATTGATTAAGGTTTTGGAAAATCAATTTTTTTGCTTAGAAATCAGAGTGTACAAGAAGTAACATCTTGGAGCAACCTTTAATGCTAGAAAGTAAGTTAACAGGAAAATGCCATGTCTCACACGAGAGATAAATAAAAGTGCTTTGCCCCAAAGAGATTTTTAAAAAGATTATAAATTTATATGAAGTGGGGGAAATAATGGTTATAGCTTATCAGCTACATGGGGGTGCTCAAAGAGCCATTAATTCAATATTCTAAATATATTTATAATGACAATACTTACCTTCACTATCTTTACCATTAAATAAAATCTTATTTGACGTTTTCAAATAATTTAAGTAAGTTGCATATTTGGTAAATATTCAAAACTACAGTTTATGTAAACTTTTCCCAAATTATAATGATAGTAATTAGTTCGACATGTAATTTCACCAATGAATATAACATTAGCTGAGTTTCTATATAATTAATAAATAGCTCCATATATATTTGGGAAGCCAAACATAATCAAGGCTAAATCACAGACAGTTTGATTGCATGTAACTGAACATATATGACAAGTAATTAAAAAAAACTTAATCTTAACCATAATTTCTTGAGAAGAAATTACTGTACTGTACTTACATTAATACTTTGCTATCAATGGAATCTGCACTATAATTGAAATTACGTGTAACATCAAAAACATATATCTTAACTGTTAATTAGTAAACAAAGGTTGTAACACAAGATTGTAGTTACCCCAAACGTCATAAATTGGAAACAATTAGGTTGGATGACGTAGCAGAAGAAGCATATAAGAAGGTTAATTAACTTTTGTGTGTAAATCCATGTTGCAACTTATATTTAGTATCAAACAATTGTTTTGTATCCTAACCCAATTTGTGTTAACTTTTGGCTTGTATATATGTTTGATAAACGGCACCACTTGCTATGCATAAATAGCATCACAAATTCGTCAACTGGAGTTGAGTTTGTTTCGTTATTAGAGAGGTTTAGTGTTACGTTTTGGCTATTAACACCTTGAACGCAAAACGTATCTACGTCAGCAGTAGATGTGTATCACGTGACGTTTAGCGTTTTAGGGAACAACTACGTGCACGCGTTATACGTAAAGGGCGGCTTTCTTAAGTTCACTCACCCCTATCTATCTTATTTTAAAAAAACCTACATGCTACAAATAAATATCCCACAGCTCCATAGGCAAATAAATATGTACACAACATTTTGGTCAGGTTTTGCTTCACTACATTTTCCCATATGAATACCACAGGCCAGGGTCCAGTTTCACAAAGCCTCCTTAAGATAAAGGTCACCTTAAATTTAAGGATTTTCTTGGACCTCGCCCTCCTTTAAAAATTTTAGTTTCACAAAGCTTCCTTCCTTAAAGGAGACCTTGAAAACCCCCCTTAAATGTCAAGAAAGCTAAGGACCTACCTTAAATTTAAGGAAGTGTCCCTCAAAGAATGTTCAATAAAGGATATTTGCCCCCAACACCTTAAGTTTCAGGGAAGACCTTTGGTAAGGAGAGTTTAAGGGAGGCTTTGTGAAAAAAACTGAAATTTAAGGCGGCCTTCCCAAAGGCATAAAAATGACCTTCCTTTTATACTAAAGGAGGTCCTTTCCAAAGAAAACTTCGTGAAACCGACCCCCTGTTTACAAAGCATGTATGTTTTGTGTAACACATCAAAGACACTTTATTGACCTGCACCCTTCCATACAGACATATTGCTATAAACCCTAATATAATAAACGTAACAAAAATCTTCAAACGTAAACGCATCTCTTAAGGAGATTAGAGAGGTTTAGTGATACGTTTTGGTTATAAAAACGTAAACACAAACTTATCTACGTCAGCAGTAGAAGTGTATCAGGGCCCAGTTTCACAAAGACATACTATCCACTAAGTAGGGTACTAAGTGCTAATAGGCTACTAAGTTTATATTTAAGTTTCACTGAGATTGTCTTCACTATGGTAATTAGTAGGGTATCCCTTACTAAAAGCTCTGCTATCTAAAGAACTTGGTAGTTCCCTGGTATCGGCTCAGTGGATCACTTTGGTAGTGGCTACTAAGAGTCAAGCAAAATCTAGATTTAATAACATACCATCTTCTATATTTAGTAGGTCTTTGTGAAACTGGGACCAGGTGATTTTTTAGCCTTTTTTTTGGTGGTGGGGGGGGGGGGGGTTAATTACGTTACGTTTTATACGTAAAGGATGACTTCCTTACGTCTCACTCACCTCCATCTATTTTATATTTAATCAAAAGTACACAAGATACAAATAAATATCTGATAGTCCCATATACAGGCACACACATATATACAGCACATTTTAGTCAAGTTTCAGTTCACTGTATTTTGTTATATTTATAAAGCATGCTTCATTTGTCTTACATCAAAAAATCTACATGCAATCCTTTACATGGACGTATCTTACGTATCTCTCACGGGAATTATTTCACGTCACGTGTGTCTTTCAAACGGTGTACCAAACCTTATTTCAACAACTATTAACTGTGCAAGCTTACTAAATATGTGTTATAAGTAAACTACAAAGATAGTTTTACAGAGCTTTTCTGCTCACATTTGTTGCATTAAGATCTGTGAAGAAATGGCGGAGTAATCTCAAGTTTAAAAATGGAAGTCTTATATATTCACTGGTGCCCCCGTTTTTACGACAGCCGTTTTTGGGGGCATTATTTCTTTTAAAGGTGGACTTATTTTATTCATTATTATTCATACAAAATGGCGGATAATAAAGTGTAAAATATCCCCCATGAGACATGTATACGAAAAAATTATTACTCACGAAGATTTAACAATATAATTCCTATGTACTAGTATAATACTGTCATTGCAATTGTAATATCTATATATTTTTCGGAATTTGTCACTCAGGAAAGTTTGTATAGGTTTTTTTTGGTATATATATATATTTTATTTATTATAGTCACATGAAATACAAATTTACAATACAGTAATTAAAAATATCAATGTTTGCCCAGCCCCATAGGACTTAGAAGTGACTTTTAGCATACAGGTACTAGGTACAGATGTATGTGTTTTTCACTCAGATATCCATGCACAAAGAAAAACATAAATATAACAACAATTAAAGCACAAGTTGATCTAGTTGCAATGAAACAATTATGTTAAATAGGATAGATATGCATAAAAATGAC